>JAWNNQ010000846.1:0-172812 GCA_035044765.1 Leucophenga montana | reverse complement strand
TGCTGAGAAAAGAAGGCTGAAAAGAGTCCTTTGACAAAGCAACTTTTAATCGTGCGGCTAAAAAACTGAAGAAACTGCTGCACGTTCTTTAGATGAATATTCAACCTTAGCAGAACCAAACAGCGAGCACCACAACCTTTGGAGAGCAACCAAATAGTTAAAAAGACCAACTAGGACTCTGGCTCCAATACAAAATGCTAATGGTACCTGGGGTCGTTCAAACATTGAAAAAGCAACAGCTTTTGCCAATCACCTGCGAGATACATTCACTCCTTTTCATTTTTGTGATCCCATTGATGAGGAAGAAACTCTTTCTTTCCTGGATATTCCCTGCCCGATGGATCTCTCCATTCGCCCTGTGGATTATACGGAAATCACAATGGAAGTAAGCGCACTGAAAAAATCAAAGTCTCCCGGCATTTATTGCGTTTGTGACACCAAAATCAAAGCCCTGCCATCCGCTACGTTCGAGTTACTGGCTGCAATTTTCACAAAATGTGAAATTCACATTTCCCTACAAAATGGAAATGTGCGGAAGTGATACTAATACCCAAACAAACAGGTAAGCCTGAACACCTGGTTTCATCCTATCGACCGATTAGTCTGCTGGCGTTTCTATCAAAAATGCTCGAAAGAATATTTTTGAATAGATTATTTCCAGTGCTGGAGGACTTGGAGTTATTACCTGACCACCAGTTTGGTTTTCGAAAAAGACACGGCACCCCTGATCACAAAGGCTATCGAAAGCAAAAAATATTGCTTGCCAGCGTTTATAGACGTAAGGCAGGCCTTTGATAAAGTTTGGCACCAAGGGCTGCTGTTTAAACTAAAGAGAATGACGCCAACTAATTATAATTTATTTCTGAAGCCATACCTTTCTGAAAGGTCTTTTCGTGTGGGCTATGAGGATGAGCACTCTAACATTACTCCCATCAATGCCAGTGTTCCTCAAGGTAGTGTCCTAGCAACACAGAAAGATGGAATAGGTGAACGCGGATAAATCTACACATGTGACTTTTGCAAAGAGACATAGAACCTGTCCTCAAGTGACCTTCTACGACTCTCCCATTCCTCACGCAACTGAAGTAAAATATTTAGGACTAATAATGGATCGACGACTCACATGGAAGCCTCACCTGTCTTCTAAACGACGTCTCATGCAATTTAAGTTTTTTTTAAAATGGGATGGCTTTTGGGAAATAAATCCAAACTAAAATTAAATCATAAGTTGCTTTTGTATAAAGCTCTTATTAAGCCTATTTGGACTTACGCAATTCAACTTTGGGGTACAGCCCAAAAAATCTAATGTAGAAATAATTGAGAGGTTCCAGGCTAATGTACTTCGTAAAATTACGAAAGCACCGTTATTTACTACTAATTCCAATATTAGATCTGCCACTGACATAAATTCGGTTTATGAAGAAATTGTTAAAGCTAGCTCAAAACAATCACGACAATCAACCTGCTATTATTAACTTACTTGATAACAGTTTAGCTGTAAGGCGCCTAAAAAGAATACATATCCGAGATCTCCCATTTAGGCCAACTTAATTAAGTTATGAGTATATTTCTTAGTTATGTTTACGATCTCATCACCTTTGGCACGTAAACAATTCGGTAGAAACCATTGTATGTTTCAACAAAACTCGGCACCATCCCATAAAGCCAAAAAAACCCAACGTTTTTTACAAGATAACATTCCCCGTTTCATTTCTTCACAACAATGGCCGCAATATTCCTCAAACTTAAACCCAATGGACTTTTCCATATGGTCCCTTCTGGAGGCCAAAGTATCATCTAAAAAATAGGAGTCGGCCAACGGTTTAAATATTGCTCTTCGCCGAGAATCGAGCAAAATACCACGGACTACATTCGCGCAGCGTGTGAAGCCTTCCTGGACAAACTCGATCCTATTATATGCGCTAAAGGTGGCTACTTCTAAAATACACTTATTTTAAGCGCGTATCAGACGAATCTAAAAATCCAAGTTTGGAGAATCTACCTTTTATAGTCTGCGACATGTCGTTGTACAAACAATCACGGACAGACGGTATTAGTTATATCGACTCGAGTTTGGATGCTGATCAAGAATATATATATACTTTATGGAGTCTGCCACGCCTCCTTATGCCTGTTACATACATTTTCACAAAATTAGTATACCCTTGGCCTCAAGTAGGGTAGAAAAGCACCAAAACCTCCAAAAATTTCAAAATATACCTTTTATAATCTTCACACAGAGTATTAATAGTATTATAATTTAGTCACAATGCTTGCAACGCTTTAAAAAAAGTATCGGCTACCCCATAAACTCTATATATAAGTATATTCGTGATCAACAAGACAAGACGAGTCGATCCAGTCAATATTTAAAATATTGGTTTTAAAGTTGGTATGGAGACTTTTTAAGCAACCATAAGCAACTATCAAAATTACCTTGATTTACCCACTAGATGGTATACCTCCCGTACAAAAACGAAACATGTTTTTCAATCATTTCATGGGCAAAAAAAATTAACCACAACCCTGTATCCCATCCACAAGAGGCAAAACGGTTTTATTCATTCCATATACATATATGAATAAATTTTTTTATTATATTTAAGTTTTTTAAATTTAAGCATCACTTCAAAAATTTAAAAACTGAAGTATACACCAGCGTTGCCGAGTAAAAAGAGTGAGAAGAGTATTAAAGCTTCGCGTCCACCGAAGTTAACTTTTTTTCAAGTTTTTTATAAACATGATAAGAAACTTGTATGATAGGTTCGATTTCAATACAATTTCGAGAGCATTTCGATTTTTTGGTGTTCTGAATAACAATTTCAATATTGTTTCGATCGAAACCAATTCAACAACAATATCTCGATGAATTGAGGTTGGATTGGTTAGACACAATAACTTATGCACTCAAAACTTACTTAGTACTTAGGTGTCTCTACAACCATCTATCGGTCAAGGCCGCACTTAGGAAAGTGCACTCACGTTTGCTGTAGTTTATTGCGTGCTGCAATCCGGATCTTCTTCAGATCATCATAGAACTGATCTTGCTATCTTAAGCTCGAACGCCGTCCACCAATCAAGTTCATGTTTCCGTCGAAAACATTTAGTGCTGGAGCTTCGGCGTACATTCGGATGAAGTGACCAGCCCACTACAGCCGCTGGAATTTAATGGGCTGGACTATGTCAGCCCCATCATACAGTTCATACAGCTCGTTGTTCATACGGGTCGTCGCCAACTCTAAGCGGACCAAATATCCTACGAAGAATCTCGAACATTCCTAAGAATGCTGTATCCGTTGATGTCAGGGTCCATGCTTCTGCGCCATACAGCAGGACCGGGATTATCAGTGTCTTATAGGCTTTTATCTTCGTACTTCGAGGGAGGGCTCTACTTCTAATTTGCTTCCTGAGCCCAAAGTAGCAGCGATTAGCAAGCGTGATTCTTCGTCTGATCTCCAGACTGACGTTGTTGTATCCCAATAGACGAAGATAACATTGAATTCGAAATTCTCCATACTCACAGACCTTCCAAGACGCGCTGATGGTCTGCAGGTGGATAGCCACACTGATACTAGCCTATCAGTACATCCGTGTATGGCTCCAGCCGTTTACACAGTGAGCGGGACAGAATTTTATATCCAATTGAAAGGGAATTTATTCTCCGGTAGTTCGCGCAAACAGCGGGATGTCCTTTCATGAAGATAGGACAAAGAACACTGAGGTTCCAATTATTGGGCATGCATTCATCAGACCATATTTTGCATACGAATTGGTGCATACTCATTACCAACTCTTCTTGTTCCTTTTTTATGCGTCTGAAAAGGCGTTTATCCTCTCTCGGTTTCCCACGATATCGCTCTCTAACAGCTCCCGTTGCTCCCGCTTGTAGCTTGGCAACACTCCACGTCATATCAAGGGCTCGTCACAGGTCTGGTGTACCCAATGAGGAGCAGAGGACTCCCGGAACAACTGGGAGAGTTTGGCTGAAAAGGCTTCGGCGGTCTGTTATGATTGCAGCTTACCGACGTCTAGCTTTCGTTGAGTGTTGGGACATGCGAAATGCACTATGCTGAGCCTGGTGCGTACCTTGGGTGCCACAAGGTAGTGGTTCGAGTCGATGTTGGGACCTCGTACCGTTCCCACATCCAACACGCTTGATGCGTGCCTTCCGTCGATCACAACATGATAAATTTGGTTGCGTGTCTTTTGATCGGCACTGCGCCAAGTAGCCTTGTGTATGTCTCTGTGTGGAAATCTGGTGCTACTGATTACCATGTAGGAGGTAGCGTCGTGAAGGCTAAATAGTCCGACTGTTGGGCCAAAGATTCCTTCCTTCCCAATTTTGGCATTGAAATCGCCAAGCACGATTTTTACATCGTGATTTGGGCAGCGCTCGTAGAGACGTTCGAGAAGCCCATAAAATTCATCTTTATCCGCATTGTATGCGACTTCTGTTTGTAGCACAAATCAGGCTAATGTTGAAGAACTTAACATTGATATGTATCGCGGCCAGGCATTCGTCCTCAGATATGAAACTGGACAAAATCTCATAGTTTCCCACTATTGATGTCACTGGATGCATTTTTTGAGCAGCCTTGCCCTATCTATCGCATTTCCTGTATGAATTTGTCGAGGAATTTGTCGAGGATATCAACCAGCTGGATATCTGCACCAGACCTATCGAGGGACACAACATTCCAGGTGCATAATCGTAAAACATGGTCCTTAAATCGTTTGCGGGGATCGTCATCATTGGGGAATTGGAGGCTTCCTTTGTGTCTTCACTGGTAACTGTTTATTGCGGTGGCGGGAACGATCCCCACCGCACCATCCCCTAGTTAAGGGGGGTTGCATTCTCATAATTTGTTCACCACGGAGATTCCGTGGCTTACCTAGGGGATATGTGTCCTAACGGACGTTTGTGAACTGCATGGGCCGTTTGCAAAAGAATCGTATTTGACCGTTCCCAGGAGAATGGTCAAAGAACTTTTCACTTCTGCAAACGACACCATCCTCACTTGCATTCAAAAATAATAAATTATTGCCATTTATAAACTTGAAGTTTTAGTGTTCCCCATAAAGCAATAAAGCCAAATTTTCACTGCATTTTAATTAATGAATTATTAATTTAAAGAATTGATTGTTAAAATGAAAACAGTAATTAAAAAGAATCATCGTATTCATATCTAAATTGAAATTGTCAGCTGATTTTGTTTGTGAAACACTGATTCGAACATTGGATTCTGACTTGTATATTTCCATCTGTCACTCTATGAAACATTTTCGCAATTTTCGATGAAAAACTATCACATCCCTGTATATAATAAAATTTAGTGTATTGTACCCTGCACGAAAAATATTTGAAACATTGGGTTTCTTGAACTGCCTAAATGTATGTAAAATGGCGAAGGAAGCATCGGAGACATCATAAAGTATATAATAGAAAAAGAAAAGTTCTCTGTCCATAGAAGAGTTAAACAAAATAAACTCACATATATTGGGCGTGTCCCGCTCACTTTTGAGGCCCTATACAAATATACTGCCCACTTTTGTGTCTATGCATTACGGGCGCATCACATACTTATCCGAATGAGCGTGACCCGCCCAGTTTTCAGAGTAGGTTCCCACAAACGCACCGGCTATTTTAGTGTTTTTGTATGAAACACTTTAGTTAACTTAATATTAGCTTGAAGTTCGATGTGGCGGCTTTTTATGGACTGTCGTTTCATATACATATACAAATGGGCGTGTCGCGCTCACTTCTTGGGGTAGCCCCCATCCAAACCTATCACCCATTTTGGGCTTTTGTATGAAAAATTTCTTTAGTTAAAGCAATAGGCTTAGCTTCATATTCGATATGGTGCTTTCTTACGAACGGTCGCTTCACAGATATATACTTACAAATAGCCGCGTCCCGCCCACTTTTGGGTTATCCTCCTATAAACCCACCGCCCACATATATGTTTTAAAATTTCATGTGAAGTTAAGTTTTTTTCATGTTTTTAAATGGTTGCAATAATTTTATAGTAAGCCTTGATTTGCTTTAAAAAATTTAGTAGTCTACTTTTTAATATATTTACAATAGTTTGTAAAAAGCAAATTTGGTTTTCTGTTTTTTTTTATTTACTTGGAGTTAGTTACTTGGAGTTTTCTCATATAAATCGCATTCCATTCGATTTTGAACTATGGCAATATAATTTTGATTTGTAAGTCAATTTTTACCAAGCTCATTTGGCAGGTAACAGGAAACTTGTTATGAATTCCGTAACTAGGACGCCACGGTGACAGCAACGCAGCTCTACAAATAAAACAAACCGAAATCACAACCACACAGTGCGGACGGAGAAAGTTTGATCAATAAACAAATTTAACTAAACCTACTTCTGGCAAAAAAAAAAAAAAAATAAACAAAAAAATCAAAGGATAGTACATCAAAAACGTTACTCAGATAAATAGTTAAATGTAATGTACAAAGTAAAAAATAATTCATTTTTGGAAAAAATAAATTTTATTTTGTGACATTAAATTCTCAAAGACAGTAACTATATTTTTATCAAGAATAGGCTGTGGTAACAATATGGAGGAGCTACAGGATGCTAGCATACATCACACAGCGGCGAAATTAATTGCCGCAATCAAGTCAATTAAGTGCTATGAGCCGATATTTTGCGATTTACAGAAACTCGTTTGCAGTCCAAACGTTGACACGAACGATATGCGTAACACACTGGAAGATGCAATCCGAGCTGCCGGTCTTGAGACCGAGATACGAAATATCGTTTACAGCCTGGTGCGGAGCCGGATTGTTTGCGACGACAAGCCACTGACGTCGCAGTTATTACAGGCACAATCCGCTGTAAGTGCTAAATAAATTCGAAGTATGAATGAATAATCATAAATTCCCTAACAGCAGCACGAACCCTTAGCATACCTCCGTCGCGCTGGAGTTCTTTGGGATCGACGAGTGCGTAAGAGCTTAAACGCAATGTGTGCCGAACTTAAGATGCCGCTGCAGGGTCAACCGCGGATGGGCACCGATCGTGACGAGTTCGTGAATAGATGGAACGATCTGAGCAACTATACAACAGGTAGAAATAATTGTGGCATAGAATAATCATCACAATAATGGCGGATGGTTTGCAGATCTTTCTAATTATCGGCCAGTTTATGCGCCAAAGGATCTCCTGGAAGTGCTGCTGTCTTTAAAGGGTCCCGCAAAGACAATGGAAAATACAGAGTTTGTGTAGAGTCGTTTTATAGTCGAGCTAATACAGCGTGTAACGCGGAATCTGTTTAATTATGTATATTCTCTGCTTCATTTAATTTTCATAGAGAAATTCCGACGTGGGAGTTTTCGCATATTGAGTTGTCTGTTAAGAATCTCTTTGAGTTGCGTCTACACTATTCCGAGATTCTACGATATGATCTATATAATGGCGTCGCATACGACATTTCACTGCAGTGTCAACGTATTCTGGAAGCGAAGCACGCGCCACTTTGCCAACAAATACTGAAGAAAGGATGTACGCCATCGCCATACAGAGGTGCCCTGTGGTCATATGTGCTCGATAGTCGATTGCACGATTATGTTAGTGAAAAATTATTTTTCCCACATATTCTATTTACTGAACTTGCGGATCTTAATCTTAGGACGTCGATTACTGGTCGCAATTGCGAAGTGTAGTGCTAACCACAGATCATATTGTCGACAGGCTTGTTTTTAAAGACATACAGCTGACTGCTTCAAACGATGACCAGTACTTTGTGTTTGAGGATGTCCTCTACCAGGTAATGCTTTGTTTTTCGCGCGACACCGAAATCGCCGGTTGCATTGAGTACGACAACTATCCTGTCAAAGGTAAACAGTACGATGGCCCGCCTGCGGGAATTGTACCCTTTCACGGTATATGCATGTTTGGTAAGTTGCAATCCAAAAGTTTAACAAACAAATTTAACAAACTCAAATATTTTCTTTACAAAGCCGCCCCTTTTTGTTATCTCTTCGATTCGCCGATAAGCCTGTATTATGCGTTTCGATCATTCTACATACGTTACTGCCATCGTTTAACTACAATAAATACCCACCCACAGGTAGATACAAGTACAATAGTAATTATCGAACAACACATTATTTGAAAATCTATCGGCGATTCTTATACAGGGAATTGTTAGTTTGTGTCTGCTCTTTGAAAAACTATTGCAGACACATGAACCTCAATTGTGGTCACACTTTCGTGAGCTACAAATACAACCGTAAGTATACAGTACTAAGACAATTGTCTCTTACTATACATATTATTAAGTCTATTCATTATTCACTATTGAAAATGTTTTTGCAGTCTTCGAGTCGTATTTAAGTGGCTTATGCGCGCTTTTTCAGGTCACTTGCCGCCAGATCAGCTACTGATTCTTTGGGATTTGGTAAATTTTTATTATTTTGAATATACGGATGCTTAAGATTTTCGACACTTGTAGATACTCGGCTACGATAGCTTGGAAATACTCTCGCTCTTCGCTATTATCATCCTTAGCTTTCGGAAGGATAGCATTATGCAAGTGTCCTCCTTGGACAATATTGAAGCCATACTAGCAGATCTGTCCTCGATTAAAGTGCTACCCCTTATACAACTGGCTCTAAGCCGCGATTAATTATTGTAGTTCAGTGTTATAATCTGTCTTAGAAAATGTAGATAAGTTAGTCAAAAGATACAAAAGCCCTTTATAAATTGGGTGAACAATACAAAATTGTTTTTGTTAACCAAATAAAAATCATTGTTTATCTCCAAGCATCAACGAAGTCCTTGAATTGAATAATTTATCCTTAGGGATAGGACTTGCCTATAGCCTATAGCTTCATAGCTAATTTTTCCACGTTATATTCTAGTTTTCAATGTCACTACTGTTATTTAGCCTATGAACGTATTGCCTAGTTCGACCAACCAATATATATAATATGCGCTGGCAAAAGCAGGATGTGTCTTCTGCAGATTTTCTAATCGAGCTACAAAATTTGTTTGTTGGTTGCAACTTTAGCGAGCATCTATCGAGAGAAATATGATAAACGAGAGAAATCTGTCCCACTGACAGAGGCAATCAGAGCAATACGAAAAAAGTTGGAAACGCAGGACAAACTACATACAAATGATAACCGAAAATGTTTCAGATCATTTAGCAAAGACATTAGCAGTGCATAAAAGAAATGTTGACGTACAAAATTTTGGGGATTACAAAGTGGCAGTGAATTGATGAATTGCTTAGCAAAATGTCTGGTTGTATGAAGTTTACCAAAATTGACTTATCGAAAACGTATTTGCAGCTTTAAATACACCCTGATTTGACTTTAAGTAAGATAACTGGGATCGTCTGATGGAACAAGCTCTAAGCGATGTACTGGGAGTATTAGTGTTCTTGGGCGATACTAAAATAAGAGCAGAGATAACCGAATTCATTTCATTTGCATTTGGAAAAAACAGGGTTTTTGAAAGAAAGTATTGAATTCTGCGGTTATGTGACTGACTGAAGTGGCATAGAAAGGATGAATAGTAAAGACGAGGCCATTTGAATAGATTGTTGTGTAATGGTGTTAACTTTGAGTTTACAAACGAGTGTGAGAACAGTTTTAGCTCATTACTACCCCAAGATACCAGTTGTCTTCTCAGTAGATGCCAGTCCAGTGAACGTAGGAGCAGTGCTAAATCATATACAGTGTTGAATCATATACATATATTTGAGTACAACATTAAATGTAAGAAATCTAAGAAAAATTTGTACGTAGGTGCAGAAAGTCATCTGGCAAGCTCAACCACCCCTATAATGGGGTAATAAAATCAACCCTACACCGCTTGTAGATGTGGCAACACCGGGCACCCATACGTCAGTTGGTGAATTATCGGTCGGGCGAACCGACGAAATTTTTTAAAGCTTTTCGCTTTGTTTCGCTTTCTTTTTGCTTATTAATATAAATACATACTACTAAAATTATTGAATAAAACATAAAATGCTATTAAAATTAGTTTTTTAGTTTACCTGTCTGGCCGGTGCCAACATAACATTTACCAACGCCAGAAATATTTAATTTTATAGAGGAAATATGTGATATCGAAGAGGAAATAATGGATAATTTGCCAGTTATACTTTTTGGTTTGAAAAAGGAGACGAAATTCGATGCAGACTCAAAGAAACTAATAAATTGTATAATGTTTGGTCGAGAACGTCAACCTAAAGATAGATTTGGTTTTCCTCAAACTGAATGAAAGGCGTTGCGAATGAAAATATTGGACGAATTACATACAGCTCATTTTGGATTGACAAATAAAAACATTAGCCAGAGCAGGTGGTATAATATTGATAAGCATATTGAAAAACTGGTCTATGCTCAAAGACCGCAATATCACTGCTCATCTTGGCAGTGCATACATAACAATCAATACTATCAAATCAAATACTATCATCAGCGGGGTGTCCCATCACCTCTCTTATGGTCAATAATCGTGGATGACTTGATAGTGCTCTTAAACAATTATGAGGAAAACGCAATCGGCTATGCTGATGACATCACGATCATAATAAATGTATAAGTGACCAGATGGAGTAGGAGGGATTTTGCATCAACCCGACAAAATCATCATGATGAAGTTATGAGTCATGCTAGACAAACGACTCATCTGGGATAGCCAAATAAAGCTTATCATACTAAAGGTGACTAAAGCCCTATAGGCAACAAGAAAAACCCTCGACAAATAATGGGGTCTAAACCCCAAGATAACACGCTGGGTATATAAACAAATGATTTGTCCTACTATAACATATGGGCATGAGTCTGGAAGGTATACTGTAGCGAGAACTCACTGTAGATTATTGTTATTAATAAATATAAATATATAAGTAAACATAAACACACAAATAATCATACATCCACTTCAAGCTGAGTTCGCATCTGTAATTTGATACACTTATTTATGCGACAACAGTAATAAACTTCAATGTAAGCATTTGGCCGTAATTGAGGCTATTGCACTCAGCCACTTGAAGTTACGTATGTGCGCATTTTCAAGCACACATACACACACATATACACTCAACATACATTTCTTTAGAATGAAAAAGTTATTGTATTAAAACAAAATTAATAAAAAAGGACTTATTATTAACGCGGAGTAACATCATTATATTACATGGCGACCGTGACAGTACACGGTTGCTAACATTCTACTATATGGCTCATCATTTATTACACTACTTGAAATCCCTGTGGAATTCTTAATCTAAAGAAAGTTTTACCAATATATGGTTGGGACATACCAAAGAGGTCATTCGAAAGAGTTCATGCTGATTATGCGGGTCCAGTTTTTTTTTTTTTAATATCTATATATTTTACTAGACGCGTTTTCAAAATGGCTCAAGTTTCTGTAGTCTCGAATATGACAACTGAAACTACAGTATAAAATTGAAGAGAGATTTTTTCACGATGTGGTATTCTTAATGTATTTGTTAGTTTCCATAGTAGGCAGTTTAACTCTGCGGAGTTTAAGATATTTCTAAATAGTAATGGAGTTCTGACTAACGGGCAGGCTGAAAGCTACATGCAGACTATTCAATAAATTATTAACAGCTATTTGCTATACACTCCACTTCTATGGAACAAGAACTTTGTAAAGTACGAATGGCTTACAGAAGAGCTATAAACCTTGCAACTGATAAACCATGCTTATGATGTGACATGAAATTCAATCGCTTATAGATTTTATGTTACCTTAAAATGATGTTAGCAAATATGAACATCAATTAACAAAAAAATATTTTTCAGGAGGAGAATACCGCTTCCATATACCAGTAACGATTACAGAACCCATGTCAATACTTTTACGCACTGTAGCACCAAACACTATCAGTAGTAGAGAATGTACTTTACGCATATCTAATATAGAACCAAAGATTCCCAAGAAATTGTTAGAAAGCTACATAATGAATGTAGATTTAATTTTAAGTGAAATGAATTATGTATATGTAATTGAAAATTTTAAATTGCTGGGGAGATAATTGTTATATTTTGTATTATGTTATACATAGGTTACACACTCATATACAAATAAGCTAAAGTTTTAGTACACATTAATGTATAACAGTTAAATTACAATGTACGATACAAAATGAGAATATAAAATCAAATCAATCCGTCGTATTCAGACTGCGATCTGAGAAGCACATAAACGAGTGCACGCGGCGTGCATTGCTACGCATCCTCTTGTTTTACTATTATATGAGGGCATAGCACAGCCTATTTTCCCAGTGGATTTTATTTTTTTCGGTACCCATTCGGTACAGATGTTCCATATATCCATCTAGCGACTTCGGAGTACTTAACTCTGTCCCTTCTATTTTTCTCTTATATAGTTACGTAGTACCTCTAACAATTCGACCTTAGCAGTGAACCAGCCAGTTCGGCAACTTTTGCAGTGGATCTTATTTTTACCGATGATCTTTATATATGGATCAAATCTCATCGATGTGCCTCAAATTTCTGCTGCGGTTTGACGAATTTGGTTTTCCTCTTATATTTTTCATTGGATATTTCTTCTTTAATTCTCATCCATGTGCGTCAATTTGTTGATAAATTATGAAATCTTATATGGGGGTCCTGGCAAAGCTTATTTTTTCCATATGCTGTATAGCCAGACGACTATAAAGGACGTACAGACAAAAAAAAGTTTTAAACCCTTAACAAAAACTATTTCTAACATTGGGTTTTCTGAACTGTCAAAATGTATGTAACATAGCAAAGGAAGCATAAAACTATATAATTGAGCCATAAACTATATAATTTCCTGATTAGCGCGACCAGGCGACATTTTTTAAATATATACATATATACTAGCTGACCCGGCGAACGCTGTTCCGCCTAGCAACGTAAATAAAATGAAAGAACGTAAATGTTTATAAAATTCAAAGATAAAGTTTATTTTGTACTTACTAAATTTAATTTCATTTCAATGAATACAATAATGGTCTTATTTAATGTTTAATATTTTATTGTACGGCCAAAGAGTACACAATATTTTTTATTTCGTCATTTTCGGCTTATACAAATAAATCACTTGGTTTACCAACTC
The DNA here is from genome assembly GCA_035044765.1 of Leucophenga montana. NCBI lineage: Eukaryota > Metazoa > Arthropoda > Insecta > Diptera > Drosophilidae > Leucophenga > Leucophenga montana. Next base: position 159,703 of record JAWNNQ010000846.1, on the reverse strand, counting down.
TGAAGCAGGCTACGTAAAGTTGACCATGAGATGGTGTTTACAGGGTATAATATAGTCGCGCACCTCGACTAACGCTCTTTCTTCTTATATACAAGGTCATTGCCAGGGCTGCTCGTCGCTTCGTCCCACGCCTCTACATCATGGCGTTTATAATTTGATTTTCGAAAATCTGTCATAGGTTTTATTTATAACTGTGATATTATTTTGCGAACCAAATCTAATTCACAAGAAGTCCAACTGATTTCATTTTTATCGCTGAAATGAAACTTATTCGTGAAAAATGTGTGCGACTAGGTTTTTACGGATGTGCAACCATGACTGGCCAAATTGGTGGTTTACAGAAAATCTTTTAACAATTATTTAAGAAAAGTTTATATTCTCACTGAGCAAGTCACAATCCAAATTTGGTCATCAACGATTTGAGAACCGTTCCCGAAATCCGAAACACCATTTCAACTACAAACGGCATTATTAACATTTTCAAAGAATCGGTTCTTCGAAAGACACTGTGTGTCAAATGTTTAAATATTTTCTAAAATACGAAGTTTAGAAAAATGTGGAAGCAGAAGCGATTTGAAAAAATTTTAATTGAAATAGTTGTTGAATTGGAAAAAGTAATCAAGAAATCATATCTGTTGTATATTACTGCTTTTCTTTGCAATAAGTCAGACGAATTTCGAACATTCTCAACGGTTTGGGAAAAAGAAGAGTAGACCTTTCGTGGTATTGAAATGAGAATAAATAGGTTTTTGTACAAAATATTTTGAAATTGTTACTTTTTTCAATTTTTTAAATTATGAGCACCACTGAAAATTTTTATTCATCATGGGCATCGGGTACAATATTTAGAGAGAAAATTATCGTCAATCAAATGTCTTTTCATTCATCAAAATAGGATAAAAATTGACACAGTTATTAAACTTTTACCAGTTGTCATTTTGCATTTTATTTTTGCTTTGACACACAAAATTTGTGAAATGTATTCTCTATCTTATAGCGATTTAGGATTTTAGCCGTCTAGGACAACAAATGACAGCTAATGTTTCTAATAACAATAGTATTAGTAACGAAAGTGCATTTTTTTGGCAACATAATTTTGTGTTGAATATTAATATACTATGAGTTTTATAATTGTTTAATATAATTGTTATTGGCGACCTATGTGTGAATATATGAATTTTAGCTGGCTCAAGGTCATTTTACATTGGGAAATAGTTTTTATATTTCCTCAATGATAAAGAAGTAATAATGAACAACATTTTGTTTACACAGAAAAATTATCGGCTTCCGATACACGTGATTCAGGGTTTGCGAAACCCTTCATCAGCTAATGATTGCTTATATACCGTGCTTAATTGAAAATCGTCTTGTGTATTTCACGATTTTCTATACACGAAATGATAAGAAAATGGAAAGGCGTTATACTTTCGCAAATGCACGAGTTTCGAACTCATCTCATCATTACAATATTTTTGCTACTTATATCATGCTTCTCAGGAAAATCGCGCTGTGTATCATATGAATTTCTATATATCTGTCGAGTTCTTGTATTTTTGTTACACTATCCCCTTATAAACTACGTCCATGGCTGGCAGTACCGCTGCATTAACATTTTCCGGTTTGAGCAATTTGATAGATTATTCTCTATTTCATAAAAAAAAACATAAGTAATTCCGATGCATCACAACAAATTAAAGATTTCAAATTTGGGTAATTTCAAATTCCAAGGCATTTTTATCATTTGAATAATTTTTTCCAACAAAAATAATTCAAATATCCCAAGTTTCACATTTTTATCAGACTAAGATCAGATAAAAAATTAAAATGTAATGATATATAAAAGAAAAAATGAGAAATTTAATTTACTGTTAAATGTCTGAATTTGTCATTCATATGAAGTATGTAAAGGAAATGAGCTTCGTGGCCTATCGAAAATACTCGCTTCAAATTTGCTTGAGAATTTATATTTCAGATACACTAGGGCACAAAAAATGTCCATGGCTGAGACATATTTGGCCGGATAATCTCTGAATCCAAACCATGAGATACTTTGATACCAAGAGAGGTTTCAGGCAGGGTGATGTTTTATCGTGCGACTTTTTTCTTGATGTAGTACATCCAACGCCAATGCCCATACGTAGAACAGTGATGGAAGTGATGCTACTCGAGTGATGCTACTGGAAGATTGAGAAACAGTCACGTCTCATTGGCCTAGCGGTGAACGAGGACAAAACAAAGTACTTGGTGTCCACTCGCAGACCATTAGCGCGTCTTGGACGGTCAATGAGTATGGAGAATTTCAACTGTAACGTTTTTTTTTCATTCATTTTATTTTTGCACCTATCTTTATAACAAGCAATTACTATAAGTTAAAACTATTTAAATTAACACGCAGTGGAAACAACCATTGTTGAACTTCTATTTACATCTACAAAAATATACTTAATATGTTGTTATGATATTTTGAATATGATCTATTTTGTGATGGCTAGCGTTGTATCGCTAAATCTAAATAGCCTTCGAACTTCTTGGAACGGTCCCAATAGAGCGCCCGCAGCTGGATTTGGGAAGGCGGGAGATGTATTTTGCGTTGTACCTTTTCGTGGTGCAGTGTTGCATTCGTGACATACCATTGCGATTTCGTTATAAGTCGTAAAACTTTCGATTGGAATCGCTGAATAATGTCGATGTTTGATTTGGGTGCTGATCCTCAAAGTTGTAGACCATACGTCCAAATTGGCTTAATCACTGACATGTAGACCAATCTTTCGTTTTCAAGTGATAGCTGTGAACTTGGACCTAGAAGTTAATATAAACTTATGAGTTTTAGCCCCAGTTGTTTCCGTTTTGTGAAAATATGTTTCTGCCATGTGAATCTCTTGTCGAGATTAAACCCTAAGTATTTGGCGCTGCCCTCTTTCTGCAGTTGTTGGTTGCTTAGAAATACTGTTGGACAGTCACTTCTCCGAAGCGAGTACGTCACTTGGATTGATTTTGACGTGGCTACAAACGGGTCCATGTTTGTAGCCACGTTTCAGCCATATCCGTCTGATATTTGCTGCGCACTTTTTTTGAACTAATTATTTTATGTATCAGGCTGAATGCCGGTATTTAAGCATCTTTTGATGCTAAGTTTATGGATTATCCATATAGATATGCCACGCCCAGTTTTTGGGATATCCCCCTACTAATCCACCGCAAACTTTTAGACGTTATCACGACAAAAACGTATAAAGAGTCGTAATAGCTAAGCGCTATACAGACCCACGCTGAAATAATGTTCAGTGAGAATTCATCAACTGATAAACCTACGGTTCCATGATGTTTATAAATTAATTGTAATAGACGTTGATACTGCCACTGTTATTGTAACTAGAGTTATTGCAATTACTTCATCTTGATTTCGACTACCATTGACCGTAATATTGACATTTATGCTCGAATTTGATAGGCCAGCAATAGAAAAAATTTTAAGCTATTCTCTCCTGGAAAAATAAAATGCAGAATTTTAACATACTTCAAATCAAGCGCAGTTTCATTTCAAGCATTCACAATTCATTTGAAGCGATTTTCCTTCCAATATTTATCTGATATATAATGGTATGATTTCAGCCAGCTAATCGTATTTGTTCTTAAATTAGCAACAATTATATTTTAGTTTAAACAATGTTTTTATTTGAAATATTTGAATCAATAAATAATCCCTTTCTTTCCTGAATAATGATGAGTTTTGCTTTTTAAAATGTACACCTTACATAATTCTTTTATAGAGCTTCATTTTTATTTGTAATAATTTTATCGCCTAACTACAGATGAAAATAGATTTATACAATTGAATACGTATTATTTTTCTTCACATTCAGATTTGCAATAATTATAATACCCTGCACGCAAATAAGTTTCAGCAAATACATTAAAAGTATTGTATTATAGTAAAGAAGGCGTCGGACTCGCCTTAAGTATATAATTGTCCCTACTTTTAATCAGCTCAATGAAACGAGTGGTTCTAGCTTTCTCGGAAACCAAATTTGTAGTGCAGACTCACTATTTGAAATATTTTAAAAAGTTTTTCATTAATTTACTCTTAAGTTCCCTACTTTTCCGAGAACAAACAAATTACAAAATTCTTTGTAGCTCCCACAATTTTATATTGCCGATTTGGATTCCAAGTTTACTGATTTATTCATTAAATTGGTATGCATTAATAAACGAGGATACACTTATAATAGTATTAAAAGAAACACTTCTCTCCCACAAACTCCGATTTTATCATTAATTTGAAAAATGTGCAGGGTATCATGCAGTCGCGCAATACGACTGTAACACTGTTTTTTTTTTCTATGTTAAAAATTTGTCTCTTCACTTGACTTGAGTTTCAGTTTGATTATTGGTTACAATTGTTTTGTATTAGTTTAAAAAGGAAAACATTTTATTTGCGAGCTAATTTGGAAGAAAGTCTAGTGGTTATTTTAAATATCAAACAACGATTTTTAAAAATGATATCGAGTATGACTAAAATGTAATACATAATTTCCAATTGGAATGCGTCAATAAAACTTTAAAATATATCTTTGTTAATACAACAGTTTCCAATGGTATATTTACATAGTTCAATTTGGCCAACATAATATACTTATTTATACTTTTAGTCAAATGTCACAGTTTACAAACAATATTTTAGTAAACTTTAATTTTTCAATATTTTTGTTGTCAATATTTAGCACTCTAATATCGCTGTAAATAATTTTTTTTGATGATATGACCGCAAATCACAACAATATGTTCTTCAACTAATATATTTAGAACACAATATCTCCGTGGACCATAAGTGTCGACAATGAGTGTCTTTATCTCCGTTTACAAAATTCGTAATGGTTCTACAGAAATATTTTATAATATAATAACATTTAAATAATAAACAACAAACATGATTTCATTTCCTCAATAATAATAAATGTTAAGAATTTAACTAAAACTAAAGACTTTTAGATTTAGTAAAGCTTTTCAAATACAGGGTGGAGCAAAAGTAATCACCCGATGTTCTTTTGCTGTAATTTTTTTTTATAATGAAAAACTTTGGTTCGCCGTTACACAGTCCTGTTGGAACCACATGCTATCCAGTTCCAATTCATCCAATTGAGGTAGAAAAAATTCGGTAATCATGGATCTTTAGCGTGTTCTCAAAGAAAAATGGCCCGATGATTCCTCCAGCGTAAACAGCACACCACGCAGTAACTTTGAGCGGATGTAATGGCTCTTAGTGGGTGATATCACGGATTTTCGGTGCCGCAGAAACGATTATTTTGTTTATTCACGTAACCGCTAAGATGGAAATGAGCCTCATCGCTCATTATAATTTTCGATGAAAATTCGACGAATTGTTGCGCAAAAAAATGGAAACAATTATTCCGCGTTCTTGCCGAGTAAACCGACTGATGGTTTGTCGATTTGTATTCTGCGTTTGTTTGCTTCACAAATGTCAAGACCGAATTGGCGGCATTTGGCGCCATTTGCAAAAGTTATAGCGTTTTCCAATAGGGTGATTACTTTTTGCCCCACCCTGTACAATACTTAAAATCAAAACGTTATAAAAAAGAACATACAGCTCTACATCGGTAAACCCGAAGATTTTACATTCTTTACACACACCATGCATTTTATAAATTATCTCTATTTTAAGAAGATGTGGATTGAAATTAACCTTAACAAGTTTTAAGTTACAATAATTAAATATTATAATAAGGTAAGAGCAAAGTATTGTAAGGAAAATACTGAAAAATGTACATAATATGTTCATATAATTTCCCGTAGTTCCAATTAAGAACACAGCGACTCAGTGCTCATATAAAGCTTCAATACCATACAAAACCCTAGAAGTGGACGGAAAATTAGTGTGTAACTACACTCCATAGTGGCATAAAAGTTTTTAAAAAAATATTAAGGTCTTGCCGATCTTAGGGTATTAAAACTTTGTGATACATTTCACCTCACGTTTTATTCATACTGAGTGTAATGATAAAGTAAAAATCCAATATTGTATTGTATTAAAAATACTTATATTCCCAAAACTTGTTGAATGGTTTTAAAAATTTCAATTATGGTTGCAATCGCTGTCGATTTTTAATGCAAATCCTGTTTTTTGTTTTTCAACAGTAACTGAAAAAATACAATTTACTCTTTTAACAGAAATTGGGGTTTAAAAGGCATTGTTTTGTTTAACAAGCCGATCATAAACATTTGTTATAAGGTGTTCCAATCATTTTTAAAACACTATAATTTATGCATGAAAATAAATTATGAATAAGGTAGGTGTGTTTACCCTCTTTTTTAGAGGCGCTTTTTTTCTTTGCAAACTTCAGTCTTCTTTCAGCTTAACACAATGAAAAAGAAACTTATAGCAGATGTAAAAAGCAATAAAAACTTGAGCGCTCTATTGGAAAACCATATAAATTATGTCCTTAATGTAGAAAATTGTTGGCCTTGTTGACACAGCTGGAATCCTTTATGTATACGTTGACTTCGGCTGAGTTTTATGGATTGTTATTCTCGCCGCAGCATTGAATACAGTCCATGCAGTTATGCTACCTGTTGCCTTCGTTCTTCCTATTTATATTCGATGATGTCAGTTGAAGCTAGGGAAGAACAAAGTTTCTTTAGTTAAACAAAAATCAATTCATTTTTAATAACTAAAACGTATTTTAATAAGTTTGCTTCATTTATTTATTTATTTATTTTTTTAATGCAACAAAGCCTTTGAAATAAAACAAAAAATCTAAACTTATAACTATACGAATATATTAGGAAAGCAGCGATATCTTAATTTGCTTAATTTTCAAAATTAAAGAGACAGGGTATACCACCAATGCTATTTGTGACTTAAACTAACCTTTGTTCCTTGTACTTGAGTTGATTTTGTTAAGTGTTAACTTGAAACAAAATAATAAAACATAGTATTTGAAAGTTGATATAACAAAGAAAGTTAAACAAAAAATTCAAACGGTGTATATTTTTTGAATTTGAATACATAGAATATTGGTTGGTGGGGAATGCTTGCAAGGTCGTTTTTAGAGTGAAGCAATGAGCCACCCCTGGTTACCACACGTTATACCAAAAGTAACGAGTAAAAAAAAATTATTTTTCCGACGAAAGACTATCACCTTGTGTTCCCAATTTCACCCCCGAATAAATTGTTCGGTTGTTTCGATAAAATCGTAAATTTTTCACTTTCAGGATTTCACAGAATTAACTTGACATTGAGAATAAGAATTTCGTAGTTTCAGTTCCAAATGAAATCAAATAGTAAAGTCCTTTTGAAAGCGAAATACAGACCCTTTAATCGAAACCATTTCCGAAAAATTTATTCGGAAGTGAAATGGGGAACATTAGTGTAAAAGACAATATTACATACAAGTTTTTCCCATATCAAATGTATCAAATATAATTTAAAAAATAAAAAATCAAAAACTATAGTATTTCGAGACTGGTAATATCAAAACAAGTAAGAATGCTGCAGTAGTGAATTTACGACTTCGAAATACTCTGCCGCCTTTCATATGTATACAGGTTCTTAATTTACAGTTCTCTCTTTTCTATACTCTTCACACCGAGATCCAATAATACCTATTATAATTTTGTTGTATCGAACATGTTAGAATTAAAGCAATTATTAACGTTAAAATAATAATTGGTATTAAATGTGAATCCAATTAATAATATTGAAATTGTATAAATTGTACATTTGTATCAGAAAACGTTCCAGGACTCGGTAGCTCAACTGTCTAGCATGTTGCCTAACATTGCGGATGACCCGAGTTCAACCCCAGCTCGAGTCAAAATTTCTCTAAATTTTAATTTAATTCTTTCTAATTCGTTCAAGCGATTCGATCAAAAGAGAGAAATTCTTGCCAAACACTAATATGAATACATTTTATTATACTCAAAATTAAAACAAAAAAATTTATTATTTTCAAAATTATAACAAAAAAACTTGTTTCGGCTAGTTGACCTTCAAAACGTGTATAAAAAAATTAATAATAATCATATTGTAGGCGTTGTCCTGTGAGGCGTATGGCACAATGCATCGTTCAAAGACACGGCGGATTCCTGCGGAACGAAATGACGGACGAAAAACGATGTTCTTAGGTTCAGATCATTTGCGTAATTCGCCAAGCATGGAGGCTAAGTTACTATTACTATAAAGCAAAAGTAGTCGCTGGTTTGTATGAGTACTACTCCAAAAAGTGGGCGTGGCATGGCAATATTGACTCTATTTGACTGGAATAAAAAAGTCTAGGTTCCGACTTTTAACTGGATATGTTACAATTTGGTCTCCAAAAAATGCGCCATAATAGCCAGCCTCGTCGATCTGATCAAAAATTAATTCTTTATATAGTCTACAATGTCTCCTTTAATGCTTTACAAAGTTTCAAATAAACTAATAATACCATTTCACACATTGTCGTCTTCGAAAATACGGCTAGCTAGGCAGTGAAAATTAATGGTGTTTATTATTGCAAATTATGGATGGGGGTAACATGTGATTTCAACAAAACAGTGGCATATGCCACACACCCCGAGAAACATTTCAAGAATTGGCTACCCAGATCATGTGATTTAATGCCGTTCGACTTTATACCTCGCGGTTATTTTTTTAAATCTAAGCCCACAACACACGTGCCCCGGATGCGGAAATTGAGCACTGTATCAACGAAATTTACACATTTATGCAAATCGGTCTTGAAAAATGTCGACAAATGAGTGCGTATGTGCCAGCAAAACCGTGGACGCCAATTACCCGATATGCTATTCCATACATAACACTGCACTGTATAGTTACTGAATCAATAAAAATTCTGGATTTCTATCAAAAATAGTTACATGAATTTTGGGATACTATTTATATTGTAATTATGTAAATCAACGTTCGTCAATAATAATACAAATAAAACATGGAGATTCCATGCTTATGAAAGAGCTAAAAATACAAAGACGTTTAGAAAATATTCTTTCTGAATATTTAAAAATTACCATTGCATTACACTGATTAAGTTTTGTAAACGCCGGCCTGATGCTGTCAATAACGTAAGATTCCCTCACCACCTTACTCGCCACTGTTGCCAGTGGGGAGCCTACCCACTTAAACGGATTTTCGTCCGGCCCCGCCTACCCTATATCGACGCTGACTGGCATCAAGCAAAGTTAAAATAATTAACTGTGACGACTATAGATTGGCAGAGCTCTACAAAACTACTGTCGAGTGACGTCCATGCGCGTGCCAAACTTAAAACAATTGAATAAGGTGACATACCATTGCTACCCGGATCGAGAAATAGGATCCCAGTTACAACCTCTGACCTCTGATGTAGGCCTTAATCCAAATCTCCCAAAATTGGAAGGTGGTTAAAGCAGATTTATATTACCGAGCGACAATGCATGTAGTGGTTCTACTTAATAAATGGTCGATCGGACCGCTAGCGGAAAGCGGCGGAATTATCAACTACGATTTAGCAAAGTATAGTTGGAATTTTTCATTAAATCTAGCCTCTTGTCGCATGGATCCACCAAGTGAGAACGGTACATTATCGACCTGCTTCGACATAGTTCTCGTGATGGTGCACAAGTAATGCAGATTTACTTGTCTTGGAATGTATTTAAATAACACTCGTTTTCCACAGATATATAGATTTTCAATTCCTAAGATAATGTACTAACCCAAGAAAATTGTAAATCTGAAGCGGGCCAACTGAGGATATTTAAAGAAAGTTATTTCCAAATCAATACCAGCATGAGGTTCTCGCTACACCTAAGAATGCATACGAGATTTACATATACTTTTTCGACAAATCATAATATGTCCGAAAAGAACGGCTAGGGAAACGTACAAGCCACCCTGGTGGACACTAGATACAGATAAGCTGCGAAAGAACTGTAGGAAGAATTTAACATATCTAAAACGAATACTTCAGAAACGGACTGGTCCCGGTTCAAGGTCGATCTGATTGTATACAAGAAGGCAAAAGAAGAGCTAAAAGAAGGTCGTGCGTGAATTCCTGCAGTAATATTGAAGGAACATCAATAAGTTGTCTGAAAAAAAACGAGACAACACCAGACAAAAAGAGCTCTCTAGCTCTCAACATGCATACAGTAAGGACAAGTCAACAGAGTCTGCAGAGATTCTAGAAATTGTAACCAAAATTGAGGGATCCTTATACAAGAAGGAATACACGCTAGTGGCATTCTTAGACATAGAGGTTAGCTTACCGAATAACCGAAGTGTTGACGAATCTGGGAGTTGATGGCTCCCTGGTAATCATCATTAGCCAATTACTGAAATGCAGGGCGGTGAATGCCAAACTGGATTTGTCAACGCGCAAATATATCAATAGAGGCACCGCTCAAGGAGGAGTTCTCTCCCCTCTTCTCTAGAGGAGGAAACAGCTATTTAATTATTGCGTATGCGGACGATGTATTATAATAAGCGGTATGTATTATAATAAGCGGTATGTATTATAATAAGCGGTATGTTACTGCAGACTCTCTGCAATTTAAGCCTAATAACACACAGCTTGTGCTCTCCCTAGAAAGTAAAAGATACCGAACTTGATATCGCCAAAACTAAATGGTATAAGTCTGAAATATGTGATAGGAAACTTTAGTAGAACGACAACACAGCAGAAAAAGTGAGGAAAGCGCTTGTCCCATGGAAAAAACAATAGACAGAAAATGGGATTTTCACCATCAATAGAGTATATACTCAAGTACGATGTTATAGTATAATCGCCAAACTCTAGACAAGGTCACAATCTGAAACCGACTTAGCAAGGTGCAAAGAAATGAGGAATAATGCGTCGGTGGAGCGATACTTATCACACCGATGGAAGCACTAAACACAACTCTTAAAATTTCTTCCCACTAGAACTAGAAGGTAAGGCAATCACCTCTATTGCCGCTGTAAGACTTAGAGAAAGCAACTCATGAACAAACGGTAGATCCTAAACGGCCCTAAACAATTGTACTGTAGGGACACACTCACTCTTGTGTTCCAATACTAGTTTTGGCAAAAAAATACGACAGAATCACCTTCAGGTCTGAATGGCACAGCCAACAGGATTACAAACTTACAAACTATTGCAGCGTCTAACAAGCCGAGGTTGCAGCCATTTAGGAAGCTATGCAAGTTCTAAAATTTCATCCGATGGAATAAAACACAGTAGTTTTATAGTCAAATGTCAAGGAACTCTAAAAGCTCTTAACCTTTGCTCAATAAAACCAAAACCCATTATTGATTGCGGCAGATATCTAAACGATATAGTGCTAGGGCACAGAGAAATTGAAGGAAACTTCCAAGCAGATTAGCTTGCGAGACAGGAACCCATCGCCCATATGCATTCCAGTAGTGACTGGGACGGGACTGTATTGTGAACCAATTTTACGAAACTGGGTCTAGTATGTTCTTATTGTTAAAACAAAGTTTACGAGGATGGTTCCAGCCTTTGAACGGAACATTACATCGACTATCTTGGTCGTTGCAGTTGTAATTCTGGAAAATGTCATCGGAAATATGGCCAATAGAGTCGAGTTCCTACGGGACAGTCATGATGAATACAACCGGGAAATAATTATCCATAAATAATATTGTATGACATTTGGAAAAAATCGTATTCGTATCCCTTTTATTTAAAAACAAAGTACCACACGTCTAAATAAAATACCCTATATATTCTTAATCAGACGAATGCTTCACTCGTCTTAGGGATAAGCCCATACAAACCTACCACCCAATTTTTGGAATTTTGTATGAAATAATATCAATCTGATGTAAATCATATGTCTACTCACAGATTTGCATCAGGGATATATCATATATACTACCATGGCTACATTTTTTTATTTAATATAAAAAAAATCTTGTTTTAATTTTTGTATAACACTATATTTAGTGCAATCACGGGGGAAGTTAAAAAGTTTGGTTCCAAGTTATACGCTTTTCTACAACACGACAATGAAACCAGAACCAAACCGATTGACCGAAATCATATTTAAATACTGATGTCATTAAATTGTTTTTCCAGTACCATTACCACATATTTTATTTGAAAAGATCCAGATCCAGATTCCAGATCGCCATATCCGATTTTCGATCTGATTTTATTATTTTTTTACGAGCGTCTCAGTTCAACTTTAAAACATTTTTCCCATATACTAGTCCTCGTTTTAAAACATTCTCATATTTAAGTATATATTAAAAATAAATAATCCATGATGTTTTAATTATATTCATAGTTTTACCTGTAGGGATCGAATAGTGTCTAGCAAAGCCTTTTTTTCTTCTAACAATATGCTTATATCATCTTGTGCAGCTTTTAGATAGGAACGCAGGACATCTGTTTCCTGTTTCGTCTTTTGTCTATAAAAGAGAAATTATTAATATTATAAATTTAATTTAATTATAGGGCATACCTATAATTATCGGTGTTCACTTTCGAATCCACTAGTTGTTTGCGCAGTTGCTCGTTATCCTGTTTCATTTGCTGCATGACTAGTTGCAATGTAAGTAACTCACGATCTCGCTCACGTACTTGTATTGGCAATGGCTGAACATTGCTGAGTAGATTATGGCTGAGGGTCACTCCAGCGACACCATTCAAGTTCCCATCTTAAATTAAATAAAAACAAAGGATTTTGTTTCTAATTGACTATGATAATATATGGTGAAATCGCAAATCCCATAAAGAATCTTCAAATGTTTATTATTTCTCAAAGGTAATTTAATGCCGGCACGCCTTTAATAACTTATTAAAACGAATGACTGAGCCATTATATCGAAAATTTCCATTACCACTAATGGCGAAAAATAATCATACAATTTAAAAGAGGGTGGTGCCCCGCCTCCATGCAAGACAAAAAAGTGTGTTACAGTAGTTCAGAAGGTTTCCACAGTCGCGACCCAACTATTACTGAGTGAAGAAGTGCCGACTTAAGCCGCGGAACTTTGTCTTGGAAAGTGCAGTTATTCCTTTCCTTCTGCTCTTCTGTTCTGATTGGTCGAGCCAATCACGCTTTGGACTTGTCTCAAGCAACACATACTCAAACACGCGCTGAGTCGAGTGTGTGTCTCTGCAGGTGTTATTAAACTGATAAGCGCAAGCATCATAACAACTTGTAATTTTTGCTGTGGTAGTTGTTGGCAAAGTGGCAATTGTCGCCACCTAACCTCCTGCTAGGAGGAGCCACCAAGGCTAAGGGAGTCTCGACAATGAATCAGGTAAAAGTGACTGATGGATCTCATCAGCGGGAGACGTTATGGAGTGAAAGAGCCCCCGCTCGCAAAAATCTGTCACTCCTGAATACGAAAACCAAGGTCAAAAACAACAACAGTACATATGCTAACAGGTTCGCTATATTACACGGTGTGATAGTCAAAAAACTTCTGGGATGCGACTTAGTGTAGGTTGTAGATATAGTTAAATGAAACATTGTGGCATATCAAAAGTTTTTCGTGCACATCAAAATTTTTTAAATAACGGTAAAAACCGTTTTTTCGAGGTTGATAGTGTTAAAAAACCATATATCTTAAAGTATACATCCTACAATAGTTTTCAATACGTCGTCGAAAGAGAAAAGTAACACCGTTCCAACAGTGTATTACATTGCAATCTCGGATAAATTAAGGGAGCTACATGTAAATATATATTGATTTTTTCAGTTTTTTGCGACTTTACCGTACTTTGAACGAAAATCAATAAGTCAAATTGGTACGAGGTACCTCCAAAACATGGTTTTTGAACGCTTCAACTGCTTCTTCGGCGCTCGTAAATCGTTCACCACGCAGTTTACCTTTGATACTTTGAACGCAAATCAATAAGTCAAATTGGTACGAGGTACCTCCAAAACATGGTTTTTGAACGCTTCAACTGCTTCTTCGGCGCTCGTAAATCGTTCACCACGCAGTTTACCTTTGATACTCGGGAACAAGAAGAAGTCATCGGGTGCCAAATCAGAACTGTACGGAGTATGAGTCATTATTTCATGTTTTGACTGCTCAAAAATGCACTTGTTTGACGAGATGTGCATTGTCATGATGGAGATTGATTCGTCTTTGGCGGTTGTTTTGGTTGGTTTCTCCGAAGACTTCCGGCAAACAAATGGTCGTGTACCACTCAGAATTGACCGTCGTACGTTGCTCAAGTGGAACAGTGGCCACATGACCCATTCGGCCGAAGAAACAGGCGATCATTTGCTTCGCTGTGCTTCTTCCACGAACAACTTCTGTTGGACTTGGCTCGCCTTGGATGATTCGTCACCTGTCACGATTTTATACAAGTCTTTTGAAGCACCACGGTCGAACTTTTTAATCATTTTTTTGAGCGATTGATAAATTATGGGGTATCCAACGAGAGAAAATTTTTTTACAGCTAAGTGTTCATGCAAAATCGATGTATTGAAGTGGAACTAATGTGCAAGGATGCCTCTATCTCACGATATGTCACATGACGATCTTGCACTATCAGTTCACGCACTGCATCGCTGTTTTTGGGCACAACAACCGATTTTGGACGACCTTCACGGAATTCGTCGGCGACCGAACTACGACCACGGAGTGAATTCGAATTTGAAATTACCAGCGATATACTGTGGTTTTTGATGGTGCTTTATCGCCATACAAAGAACTGAGTTCATTGACACATTCTTATTGAGATAATCCACGTCGAAAGTTGTGAAAAATAATCCAACGAAAACCTTCTCTTGAAATTTCCATTTTTTGGCCAAATGGCTTTTCTTAACTCACTGTAAACAAAACAAATAGCAATTGTACATAAAAACTTTGTGAGTACGTATATGCCAAAAAATGTCAAACTGTTTTATGGTGTTGCCAGATTGTAGCTTTTGGCATTAGTGTTGCCAGTTCCCGAAATATAAATAGCTAATTTGTAACTAACAGTGGAATGAGAGAATGGAGCTTTTGTATGATACAGTTATTGAATTGAGCTTTTTGTATGATACAGTTATTGAATTGAGCTTCTTTTATGATACAGTTATTTATAATGACATGGAGTGCAACATGTCTATAAAAATCCATTTTTTGCAGTCTCATTTAAATTTCTTCCCAGATAATCTGGCCAGTTCAGCGACGAACAAGGTGAACGGTTTCACCAAGAAATCGCTACTATAGAAAAGCGCTTTGATGGCAAAAATAAAATCAACATGATAGCATATTACTGCTGGTCACTTAAACGGGAAACCGATGATAATCAGTTTAAAAGAAAAAGATCGAGATCGTTTTGAGTAGTCATTCCACCTTGTTCACCTTGTTCGTCGCTGAACTTAGTCAGATTATTTATTAATAAATTGAATTAGCTATATTTTATTTACTTTTACAGTACTTAGAGACACTTTCGTTCTAAAAAAATTCTTTAAGAATTCACTATAAAGTGCTCAACAATATTACGGTCGACAGTGCTATAATGGCGCGACTCATCAACATATTGTGAAAATTTCGTTATCGGAAAATATGTAATAACTTTGCTAATTAGACACACGTTTTACTCGTGAAAACGTGTTCTTTTTAAATAAATAATAAACATGTTTAAGGGTTTCTAATAAAATAGTGTTCAAAAACATCAACAAAGTCAAAAAATTTTAAAAGAAACCAAAAAAAAAATTGGTTTACCTAGCAAATACTCCAATATAGGAATGGAAACATGTTAAGTCAAGTAAGGCACGTTTAAAAAGCTAAGTTTCTTCTTTCCAAAACCGGTACGAAAATGAAAATCAGTGGATATTTGACGAAGCTATGGGCGAATAAGTGAGTGCATGTGATAAAAAACGGTTTTTTACCGTTATTTCAAAATTTCGATGTGCACGAAAAAATTTTATTATGCCACAAAAATATATTTAACTATACCTACAACCTACGTCCCATCCCAGAAGTTTTGGTTTTGATTTTTTGTCACAGTGTGTTACCAGACAATAATGACGACTTAGACGAAAGAAAAGACGGTCACATGGACACGCCTCCCACCGTAGTAGCGATAAGCATAAGCCACCACCGACATTTATCCCGGACTTCGGTAATATTACAGGACTCCTAAGCGATATATCTATGGATATATCTCGGAAATCACAATTATGACTATAAGTCTGGCAAGGATGGTCATGTTAGAGTAAACTTGACCGATAAGGAGAGCTTCTCGAATCTCTAACGCTTCTTTGACACAAACGAAATGCGTTATCAGACCTTCCAAGCCAAGGATGAGCGTGCTTACAGGATTGTAATAAAAGAGTTACATCACTCCACCGATTCGGAAGATATCAGGGATGCTTTGGCTGCGCATGGACCTGCTGTACGGGGCCGTGAAATTAAAAACGCTATCAATCGAATCAACAAAAAGCCGATGTCCATATTCTTCGTAAATCTGGAACCGGCCAGCAACAACAAGGAGGTAAAAGGTTGTGCAGCTGCGTGGTCACGATCGAACCACCGAATAAGTCCAAGGACATCCTCCAATGCTACCGCTGTCTGGGATTTGGGCATTCTCAGAAGTACTGCCGTTTACCACCAAAATGTGTCAAGTGTGGCGCAGACCACAGCTCAGCCGAGTGCACCAAGCGTAAGGATGAACCTGCCTGCTGCGCTCACTGTCAATGAGACCATGCTGCCTTATACAAGTTTATAAGAAAGTGAAAGAGCAGCATTCATCCAAGCGAAGACCCACTCCCGTGTCCCATGGAATAACTACTTCTTGTCGCCCAGCGCCCTCAGTCAATCTTGGCATCAGGTTCGCTAGTACAGCACGAGGAGGTCATACTGAATATCCAGGACATCAAACCCTACAGCAGCCAACAGCGACGCCCCCCGCCTTGAGTCAACTAAATCCCAGAATGGATCGACTGGAAGCCATGATGGAAAAAATGCTCGACCAATTTGCAGCCATGACGCAATTGTTCACGTCACTAATGGCAAAGCTATGCAAATAAGTCTCCATATCGTACTATGGAACGCGAATGGCATGTGCAGGAGCAGGCCTGAGGTTGAGCATTTTCTCAAAACCATGTTGACATACTTTCCTATAAAGAGGAAAGAGCCTGTGAAGGATGCCGCTGGTTTCTGGTGTCGCTCGGATGCAGAAAGAGCTAGAGCCGACCACCTGTACATTCTTACCATTCGACAAATGCTCAAAACTCGAGGCAGAGGAAATTCTCAACTTCCTGGACGTGTAATGCCAAATGGCGCTCCCTATTCCTGTAGTTGAGACAAATGAACTTATCAGTTATCAACAAATGCTTCCAGCTAGCCCATTTTCGCACCCAGTGGAAATGCGCCGAAATAAACCTCATCCGCGGTACTCTCCAAAGAGTCCGACAAATACTGGAAGAGGCCGGATCGATCCCAGATCACCAGTTTGGCTTCAGAGAATGCCGCGGCACGCCTGAACAATGCCATAGGCAAGTCGAGAGGATACTGGAGACAGTTACGGAGAAGAAGCTATGTTCGGCCGACTTTCTGGAAGTAAAGCAAGCCTTCGACAGGGTGTGGCATGCTGGACTGCTTCACAAGCTTGTCAACTCTTGCAGCACCGTACTACACCTTTACCAGGTCCTACCTTGAGCGCAAAAACTTCTTTGTCAGGTGTGGGAAGGAAAGTTCCCAAATAAAAGCAGTCAGAGCCGGAGTACCACAGGGAAGCGTACTATAACCCGTCCTTTACACGCTCTATACAGCCGACATGCCGATCATCGAGGAACACAAGTTGCTGGCCGCTCGTATGCCGACGACACGGCATTCCTGGCATCCGACGACTCCCCACAGGCGGCTTAAGGAATCTTTCAAAGGCAGCTCGACATCTTTAATACTTGGCTCAAGAGGTGGAAGATTGTGATGAACCCTGAGAAGTCCACTCAAATGACTTTTTCACTTAGAAGAGGAGACTGTCCCAAAGTTCATCTCAACGGAGCAACTATTCCAAGCAGCGCTACAGCCAAGTATCTGGGACTTGGTCTTGACAGAAGGTTAACATGGCGCCCTCACCTTCTCACCAAAAGGACACAGATCAACGAAAGGTTAAAAAAACATTTATGGCATTTATGACATTGAGTAGCAAGCTTCTAGTCTATAAAGCAATAATAAAGCCTGTATGCACTTACGAAATCCCGATCTAGGGCACTGCCTGCAGGAGCAACTCTATTATTAAAAAATTCCAAAACTCAGGACTATTTCCAACGCTCACCTGTTTCACACCAAGAAAGTGAGCCACGAGGAACTCGGGGTACCATGGGTTTACCAGGAAATTACAAGACTAAGGAGCTTTTATCAAAATCGGCTCAACAGGCACACCAACACCCTCGCCAATAGCTCCAGTATAAGGCTCAGAAGGCCTCACCTGCTTGATCTCTCTCTTGGGAGGCAATAACACACCCACTTTTATTTTTTCTACCCCATTCCCCTTCCCCTCCTCCCCAAAACCTTCTTATTCCTATTCCACAACGTCTCCGCCAACGCATTGTTGTTTCCTTTAACCTTGTAATTTGCTGATTGTCTTATACAGATAGATTGCAAATAAAGTTAATCTGTTAAAAAAAAGAAAAAAAAAGGTTTTCGGCAGTATGACATTTGGAAAAAATAGGTGGTGCCACGCCCCATTACAAGACAATCTCCAAGCCTCAGCAACTCTTTGAACGATCTTCATGAAATTAGAATAGTGTGCTACTAACGTTTAGGAGCATTTGCGAAGCTCCTTTATAAGAGAAACACAAAATTCGCCATATATATAGTGTTTCCTTTTTTCTTTTGTGACGGCTGCTATGACACTTGACAGAACACAAAAAAAAGTATACTATTTAAAAACCAATCTACATTTTATCACAATCGGTTAAATATTTTTCGGATTCGGTTTGACAAGCTATTCCGGCGCTTATAAACCGAATAAATTTTTGCGTTTCAATTCTCTTGGCTTGGTTTCAAAAGTAAATTATTTTTTTTACTTAAATATGTGCGAATACTGGTTGGCAAATATGTTAATATCATTCTGTCATGTGTTGAGAGTTTCACTGTTACCTCAGTTATCAACAAATAATTTTTTTTTAAATTTCACCTAAATTTCTGGCCAGCCATTACAGCAGCCAAACCGTATTCTTTGGTGTAGCTGGTTCGGTTTTCACTTTTGTGCGAAACGATGGAAATGAAATTTGGTAGGGCTCTGTATATATAAAATAGAATGAATAAAATATGTTAAAACCAGGGAATAAAACCGGAACCGTTAACCGAAATTAACCGATTCAAATTGAGAACCGAAACCGGAACCGATAGTATAATTTTATTAAAACCGGAACCTTTTACCGAAATAAAATTAGAGAACCGCACAGGAACCAAAACATTTATACGGGTAGTTTCAGTGCTTACTTTTTTTTAAGAAATATAATTATTTATGCATAGTGAACTTATGCACAATGATCGAAAACAAAAAACAGCTGAGTGGAAAACAAACGTTCTAATCAAGATATGTACATATTTTTTGGGGTATCTGTTTTTTCTATTATTGCGTTGTGAAAAGTATAAAAATAATTTAATTAATTAAAAAGAAAAACAAAACATTCTCTTCCAATTTTTGCTTTCTTAAACTATACTACAAAGTATGCTAATATTTTTTTAAAATAATATTTGGAAAAATTGTTGGTTGATTATGAGTTATGTTTCAAGTTACACTTGTAGCATTTCGGTACCTGCGGTTTGTTCTTCTCTCAGACAGACATACAGACGGACGCACAGTGGGGTATTTGATGCCGAAACTGTAGATTAATTCACACAGGCCTAATACATACCGCCTTTTATTTTTTTTGCATTAAGCGTATACATATAAACTAAAAAAAATAACTTTTGCATTAGGTTTAGTAAAGATATTTTCGAAATCTAAAATTGTGTAACAGTGAAAACATCATCATCAGAACCTACATCGGTGATGTCGGAGCTAATTTCACTCTCTTCATCAAAGTAGCTGGTTTCCTCATCGCTGCCAGCTGACTGAACAACTGTTGTTGGCTTTAGTAGTTCCAACGCTTATTTTGGCAAACGATTTAATTTTCTTTTTTGTAGTTTCCGAATGCTAGAAATAACAGGATCAGAGCTAACTAAAAGCATATTAAAAATGTTCTGGTTAGTACTGATCCTGCTAGTTTTTCTTGCGAAATGGTCCCTATACTTTTTGAAGTCCCTATTCCGAGATTCTTGTGCTTCTTCCAATAATTGGCCAATCGGTAACAGAGCATTTTCAATGATCTCTGGACCATGTATTAGAAATTTATGCATCGTGGGAGGCATGTAATACCACGGATACAATTCCACAAAGTATTTAGCTGTGCTGTACGAAAATTTTCGGAACTTTTCTGTATCCACCTCATGACCGGAAGCAACAACAATCATTATTGTGTGAAATTTTTCAATCAAATCAAGATCAATATTTGTTATTTTTGCAGACTATTCAGCATTTCGAAAAAATCGCCTTGCGGTATTTCAATTATTGTAGTTACCAAATCCGGGCTTAGGCTGATCCACAATTAAGCCAGCTTCCTTCTTAAATGCTGTTTGAATTTTTGTTTTTGTCTTTAAAACAATTTGCTTCTCTTCAGTTGATCTTGCTTGCCATTTTTTTATTGACAACTTAGAGGACAAATGCAAAAGACACTCAAAAAATAGTATCCAACCGTGTAGAATAGATAATCCGAATTCTAAGTTCTCTGTTCTTTATCTTGTCATCAATATGGTTGAAGTTCTTACTCGTTAAGCCGCATATAAAACATTTTTGGGTCGATGTTGTTTCTGTTAAGGCATTGCATACTTTACCATCAATCATTGACAGTATTAAGTTGTGTTTAACCTCCATAACTTTTTCTCCAAACATTACAGGGGAGTTATTAAGTTGTCTTATTTCTTCCATCACCCTATCCCTTTCCTGTCGTGACGTGACTGTAGTTTCTTTAACAAAATCTATTCTTAAAGGTCGGTAAAACCGAGTAGACGAAGGCTGAGGATTTTTCCAAAACCTTGTTTCCATATGTTAGCCTTAGTGGAACGATGGACGTTATAAAAACAGAAGAATCACTAGCTTACGAGACGTAGAAAGCTTGCTTATATGAACTATGCCCAGAACTTCCATCAAATCCCCACTTTGAGAATAGGCAAAGATTTTGTAGATGTGTTGCGTCTAATGTATCGATTGCACAACTTTGAAGCAAAACCAGGCGCTCGACGGTATGGTTAAGAAGTGCCTGCAAACTAACTTCCGCTGTAGTTTCTGATATCCGCATGCTGTTTTTATCTGGATAGCATTTCAGTTTTGCAGTTTGAATGTTGCTATATGATGGAAACCTTCCAGGAGCAGCTTGTTTAACGGCAATATATTGAAGACGCGAAAAAACTGACCTTCCACCAATACTGCTAATGCATCCTCAATACACAGCTTAGTATTCTCTGCTGATCCTTTTATACTATTTTTGTATCTCTCTGCTCTTGTTGGCGAAGAAATGGCAATCTCATTCACCAATTTAGATCCACTAGCATTGCCAACACTTCTTAATTGCACTTTGGTTGCGAAAGCTAACACTGATAGTGGCGTACTATCCCGTAATCCCTTCATTATCTTGTATTTTGTGCGGACATCTGAGTCTTAAAAGGAAAGTTCGTTCCGTCCGCGTTTTTTCTGTTCGGCAACATTGAAGCTAATTGAGGTGCTAAGCCACTCCTCATATATTCTAAAGAAACGTTCCTCTACACGATGTGATCTTATCCATCTTGATTTTTTTTTTTTTTTTTTTTTGGAAATCAGCCAATTTTGAATTAAACTCAGTCAAGTCTTCGATTGATGGACAAACGATTTTTTTTAATTCATCGCTCAGAAAATCAAACTTATCCTGAAAAGCAGCACAACCAGACTTCTTCATAATTTGAAACAATTGCATGCGAGAGAAAACTCGTAGATATTGTGTTCCTAAAATAAGTATCAATTCAGCTAATTTGAAAAATGCATGTATATACTTTCACGCAGAAGTCTTTCTATTATATTACCTTTCAATTACTATCAACGGGACGCAGTGGCGAAAGTTTCCTTTTAACATGTTTCTAAATACATATAACAAAGTAATTTAACATTGAACAGAGTGACATTTACCACATACACATTAACATTTATCTACTCAATATACCTGGATCTTTTTCCATGTTCTTAACTTTAATATTGATTAACACGAATATCGTAGGCCAAAAGTTCACAAATTGCAAAGCTGTCAATTTCTGTGAAAAAACCAACAGCTGATTAACAGCTGACTTGATTTATCTTTCGAGCTTGCAACTTTGAGCTCAAATATCTCGCTTATTGCAAAAAAGGACACGCCCATATTTGGTAAAAATGTTGGTAAATGTTTACATTTAAAAAAAAAAAAAATTTATTGCGGGCGGCCGTGGCTTTCACAACTATATGTCCACATAAAGCAAAAATAACATACGTTTTTTAGACTATTAGGAAAAAAAATGTTTCGAGCACGAACAAATTTTTTTGTAATTGAAATGAACGTAATAATAGAAAAATATCCAAGATTTTATATAAAAGAAATTATATATAAAAAAAAATTTCTTTCGACATTTTTCAAGATATAGCGCCCACAAAATGCACCAAGCACAAACAATTTTATCTTACGCATCAATTAAGAATGAAATCGACTCTTTGAACGTACAATGTGCAGCCCATGTTAAACCTAAAATTATAAGTTAAACAGGTTTTGATGTAGAATTTAATCTATTTTGACTTAATACCACTGAATTATTGGAAATCTAAAAAAAATTTGTTGAATTAATCTACAGTTTAGGCATCAAATACCCCACTGTGGGACGGTTGGAAATGGACGATTATATACAACAAACCTAATACAACCTGTTGCAGATTCTCAATGTGGCTTTGAAAAGTATTCATAGACGGGACAAATGGACGTATTGTGGTGGGCGTGGGCGTATTTTAATACAAGACATCTGCGTATGGTCAAGGAGAATATAAATGACAAGGTTTGAAGTTTCTAGGTTTTATAGTTCCTGAGATCTGTTGTCTCATACATCCAGACGGACAAGGCAAGCACCTAGACTACTATATTATACCCTGTTCATGCCATATTTTTTTCGTAGTAGGGCTTGATTTGTTACCAAATTATGATTTCTATAACCAAATTATGAGAACTATAGTAAAAAGTATGGTAATAAAATTGGCCATGGATGATCGGATATAAAACATGCGTTTTTTATATAGAATTTGTCATTTTAAACAATCAATTCGCATCGGAGGAACTCCTCACATATAGAATAATGATTTTTCTAATTTAGGGGCAGCCACATACATGGGTGATAGGGTCGTTTGCAGAAGTGGAAAGTTCTTTGGCCGTTTCTCCTGGGAGCGGTCAAATTACGATTCTTTTGCAAACGGTTCAAGCAGCTCACAAACGGCCGCTAGGACACGTATCCTCTGGGTAAGCCACGGAATCTCCGTGGTGAGCAAATTGTGAGAAGGCAACCACTCCCTTTAGTTAGAAGTTGTGGTGCGCTGGGTTTTGTTCCCGCCACCGCAAAAAAAAAAATCGTAGCAATGAAGACACAAAGGAAACCTCGCATTATAAAATCCCCCAATGATGACGACCCCCGCAAACGATTTAAGGACCATGATTTACGCACCTGGAATGTCCTGTCCCTCCACAGGGCTGGTGCAGATATCCAGCCAGCTGGTTGATGTCCTCGACAAATTTAAGGCTGACATCACCGCAGTACAGGAAATGCGATGGATAGAATAGGGCTGCTTAAAAAAAGCATCCTGTGACATCTATATAGTTGCCATGCGAAGAAGCACGAATTTGGATGGGGTTTCGTGGTTAGTAGGAAACTACGAGGTCTAAGTATTTAGCTCTTGCGCAACATTACCCTGATTTGTGCACACGCCACGACGGAAGTTGCAAACGATACGGCCAAAGATGAATTTTACGAGCTTCTCGAACGTCTCTACGAGCGCTGCCCCAATCACGATGTAAAAATCGTGCTTGGCGATTTCAATGCCAAAATTGGGAAGGAAGGTATCTTTGGACCAACAATCGGAAAATTTAGCGTTCACGACGCTACCTTCAGCAATGGAGAGAGGCTAATCGATTTCGCCGCAGGTCGGAACATTGTAATCAGTAGCACCAGATTTCTACACCGCGACATACGCAAGGCTACTTGACGCAGTGCCGATGAAAAGACACATTACCAAATTGATCTGGTTGTGATCGACGAAAGGCACGCATCGAGCGTGTTGGATGTGCGAACGGTTCGAGGTCCCAACATCGACTCAGACCACTACCTTGTGGCAGCCAATGTACGCACCAGGCTCAGCATAGTGCATTCCGCGCGCCCCAACGCTCAACGAAAGCTAGACGTCGGTAAGC
The DNA here is from genome assembly GCA_035044765.1 of Leucophenga montana. Lineage (NCBI taxonomy): Eukaryota > Metazoa > Arthropoda > Insecta > Diptera > Drosophilidae > Leucophenga > Leucophenga montana. The sequence goes on along the minus strand of JAWNNQ010000846.1, from coordinate 135,256 downwards.
TGCTATGACGACAGATCGCCGAAGCCTTTTCAGCCAAACTCTCCCAGCTTCTGAAGATATAGGTGAGCAGTGGAGACATTTATCCCACTTAATGGATACGGCTGCCAAGGAGGTCATTGAGTACACAAGACCTGTGACGAACCCTTGGTATAACGTGGAGTGTCGCCAAGCTACTGCAGAGAAAGACGCCGCTTACAAACGAACTTTGCAGTCGGGAGCAACGGGAGCTGTTAGAGAGCGATATCGTGAGAAACGGAGAGAGGAGAAACGCCTTTTCAGAAAGGCGTTAGCTTGAGGATGTTGAGGTGTTATGTCAAAGAAATGAATCTCGAAAGTTTTATCAAAAGGTCAAGCGCCTGACCGAAGGTTTCAAGCCCGGAGTTTCTTTCTACAAGGACAATAATGAAAGTACAGATGCACAGGAATCACTGAGACTATGGAGAAGTCACTCCTATAACCTACTTGGATGCGATGAAGAGAACAATACAGCCAATAGAGGAGCATACCTAGCACCACCAATTGATGATAGCTCTCTTGTAGAGCCACTGGATTATATCGGGGTCGACTCAGTAATTCAAAAGCTGAAGAATAACAAAGCGGCAGGCCCCGATGAGCTGCCAGCTGAGTTATTCAAGACCGGTGGCGAAGAGTTGGTAACGCGTATGCACCAACTATGCAAACGATTGGAATCTAAGTGTTATTTGTCCTATCCTCAAGAAAGGAGACCCCGCTGTCTGCGCGAACTACCGGGGAATAAGTCTCCTTTCAATAGGATACAAAATTCTGTCCCGCGTACTGTGTAAACGGCTGGAGCCATACACGAATGCACTGATAGGCCAGTATCAGTGTGGCTTCAGACCAAAGAGGTCGACCAGTGACCAAATCTTGGAAAAGACCATGAGTACACTAAAGACACGCACCACATTTTTGTTGTTTATAAGCCGCTTTCGACACGGCGATAAGAACGAAGTTCTTCAACGCCCTATCTGAACTTGGTATCCCAGCAAAGATCGTTCGCCTTTGCATGATGACGATATCACACACCCAAAGCATCGTAAGAGTAGGAAAGAACATCTCCGAACCCTTTGATACTAAGAGAGGTTTCAGGCAGGGTGATTATAGTGCGACTTTTTCAATCTTTTGATGGAGTACATCCTACGCCAATGCCCATACGTAGAACGGTCGGGCACGATCTTCCATAAGGAAGTGATGCTACTCGCATATGCTGATGATATAGACATCATCGGCACTAACGAACGGCGAGTAAGCAGGGCGTTCTCGGAGATTGAGAAACAGTCACGTCTCATGGGCATAGCGGTGAACGAGGAAAAGACGAAGTACTTGGTGTCAACTCGCAGACCATCAGCGCGTCTTGGACGGTCTGTGTGTATGGAGAATTTCAACTTTAATGTTGTAGAAAACTTCGTCTATCTGGGAACAGAAATTACCAGCGACAACAACGTTAGCCGAGAGATCAGACGAAGAATCACGCTTGTTAATTGCTGCTACTTTGGGCTCAGCAAGCAAATTAGAAGTAGAGCCCTCTCTAGAACTACGAAGATAAAAATCTATAAGACACTGATAATCCCGGTCCTGCTGTATGGAGCAGAAGCATGGACCCTGACATCAACGGATACAGCGTTTTTAGGAGTGTTCGAGAGAAAAATTCTTCATAGGATTTTTGGTCCCGTTAGAGTTGGCGTGGAGTTTAGGACCCGTATGAACCACGAGCAGTATGAGCTGTATGATGAGGTTGACATAGTCCAGCGCATTAAATTCCAGCGGCAGCACTGGGCTGGTCCCCTCATCCGGATGAACCCCGAAGCTCCAGCACTAAAGATTATGACGGGCTTAAGATGACAACATGAGGTCTATGATGGCCTCCGGATTGCCAGCAACTGGCGCAGGCGCGTACTAAACTACACCGAATGGTGCGCTCTCCTTCGTGCGCCCTTGACCGATAGTCGGTTGTAGAGCCACCTAAGTAAGTACGTACATACAAACCCTCCACCCACTTTTGGGACTATTCATGAAAAAAATTATCTTTATTTAAGACAAAATCAATTTGACATTTCACATGGTAGCTTCATATGAACGGACGCTTCGCATAATTATTAAGGAGCGCCTCACGCCCACTTCTAGGGGTAGCCTCCAACATTCTTATATTACACGTTTAGGTTGTTAGATTTTACAAATACTTTTTTATTACACCTGCTAAATTCACAGCTTGAAACTGTGAATGGTATTAAAACTTCGTTACCAAAGAAGTTAATGTTTTTTTCTTGTTTTACCTTTGTGCTAGTCGTCTTTATTTTGCTTCTTACCTCTCGTCAAAAGAAAAAAGTTAATAGAACAACTGACATCATGGCATCGCATACTACATAAAACATGTCAGAAAAACACAACCGCAAAAGTCTGCGTACAGCTGCATGCCAGACGCATGGAATGAGCAAATATGCGATTACCTTTACCTAAAATCATTTTTATAAAACCTTATAAAATATTTTTCATGCAAAATCATGAGATTGATATGAGAACCATTTTAAGCATTTTAACAAATTTGCACAATAGTGTGCAAAGCTAGTTAATAAAGATAATACCAAGTTTGCGGAGGTCTTCCCAGGCTTCCTCTGTGTCTTCAGTTTTCTTTTAGTTTTTCTTTTTTTTTGAGCTGACGGGAACCAAACCCAGCGCACCAACTCTAAATTAAGGGGATTGCTTTCTCACAATTTGCTCACCTCGGAACGGATCTTCAGAGGCTATCCAAGAAATACGTGATTGACCATTGCAAAATAATCGATTTTGGCCAATTCCAAGTAAATGGCAATGAATAACTTTTCCCACTAATGTGGACTTCTGCAAACGATAAAGATATTTCCCCACTTTACAAATACAGTCTCATACATTTCTATGATTAAATTAGAGACCCTTAGACTGGTATAGGGTATCTCGTAGTCGAGCACACTCGACTGCAACGGTCTTACTTATATAAAAGTCAAAGATGTAAAAGTTTCAATCGAAGTAAATACTGACCTATTGGTTGAATCTGGAGAACGCCATTTTTGTCGCGGTGCAAGTGCATACGTCCAATTGCCAAATTAATCGGCACTGGGCCTGGTGAGGTAATGTTTACAGGCGGGCGGTCTTCAATAAGATTAATTCTTACATTTTCTATAGTAATCTATGTAATAAACAATCAATGTAAAAAATTAACTGCAAGCCGGAGGCACAACATTGCTCACATTGACAGGCATCGGCATTGAGATGACTTCATCCTCAGCCAAATCGCCTAAGCCGATAACAGTGCTCATGGATAAATCCAACTTAATGTCACTCACACGAATCTCAGCATGATGTGTAAACCAACTAGAAATAAATATCTACACGTTAATCATCCACAAATATATTTCAATTTTAACAATATACCTTTGAATGCGCTTTTTATCGATTATACCATCGATTTTCGTGGGCATGTTTAGCATCTCCTCTAAACGCAAGCGTATACATGGGGGTGCTTCCGGATTATATGCTGCCAAATTCCATGCCTTGCATCTCGCACCGAACTTGCTCTGTAAAATGTTTTGAAAACAGTGAAATTTTCAGTTATAAATTTGCTCCAAACTGGCTAATGCCAAATCACTTAAAATATTTTGCATGCAAAAATATTCTACACTGAATTCGATTAAACAATTTAAAGACAGTTAAAGCAAAAAAATGTAGTGTATGTGAAATACATTTTAAGCGTGTTCTTAAAGCCCTGTTCAGACGATCATATATATGACACATTTCTCATATTGCATTGAAAAAAGTGTCAAAACTCTACAAATTTCAACTAGAAGTTACAGCAAACGCAACGAAAATTGATTTAAAATCTGAATCTATATCACATATATAAGTATGATCTTCAGAACAGGGCATAAATAATTTTGAAAAATAGCAAGCAAAGCCAGTTAATAGAGCTAAATTTTTATGTAGTTGAGTTTGTTCAAGAGATGTGTAATATGTTAAATGTTTGTATTTTTATTGTACTTATTTGTGAATTGTTTTTGGTGATGATTGTTGTATGTTAATAAGCATGAGTGTTGAATATAAGCATCGCGCAAAGCCAAAATTTTGTTGTTTTAATTTTCAAAACTTTCACAACTCAATATGTCTGCCGAACTATTTCGAATTAGATTGTGTTAGTTTATTTAATAAAAAATTAACCATATCAATTCAATTGAATATATCAAATGATACAAAAGAATATGTTTATAGTATGCATAAAATTATATAAATAATTCCAATTAGAAATCGACATTTTTTTGGTCAAAAAGCCATAATCAATTATTAATTAAAATTATATGTTTCGAAGCCATAGGTAACTGACAAGAAAATACAACACATGCTCGGAATAAATTTACCCGACTACGTATGCACTCATGTACGGTCTCCCTTTGCTGCAAATAATTTTTTATCAATTCTTATTTATTCGAGGTATATTATTTGAACCATAGATTTGTATCGGAGCTAAATTATATAGTGTTCCAATTGAACCCATGTGGGATGGTTTATTAGGATTGACGTAAGATTCACAAAAACAAACAAAAACTCATACAAAAACGCAAAATAGGGGCTGGTTTGTATGGAGGCTACAACTTTTAGTGATTGTGGATTTAATTTCAAATCCTATAATATTGTACTGTAATTGTAATTCAGTTATAGATGGGTGAGTGGAACTGCCCACTTTTCCAGTTATTTCTCTCCGTACCCTTCACTCAGCTGAGATTAATCAAATTTTCGACCATAATTCAAAGAAATGATGAAATTCGGTTATGCACTCTAGATGGGGAACCCCATTGCCTTTGTCCAGCAAGCGTCCAGAGCTAGATTATACTCTGATACATTAATCCGATAAAAAAGAAAACCGCTGGAGCGTTCCGTTCTTGATCTGTAATGCAATTCAAATTATATTGCAATTTGAATTGCAGCGGACGTTCAGAGCTAACTCGGAGTTCATTGATGAGAAATGAATTAATGACCTTTTTTATATTTTTTTTTTCGATTGTACTTTTTTAAATTATCCCCAAGACTAAAATTGGAACTGTAGAAAAGTTATATACTATTTGCCTATGCTCATTAGGACGAGTAGCGAACGAATTTTCGAAAGGGACGTAGTAGTTCTAGATATACAAAGAGCGTTCCAAAGTAAACGTTCCAATGCAAACTTTTGGAATAGTGCACCAATTTGTTAGACAAATTATATTGTGACAGATGATTCCATTTGTTCAACGTGTTTGGTACATGTCAGATTATTATTAACAGAATTTTTTAATATATTCCAAATTTTTAAGATTTTTACGAAATACACAAAATAGAAAAGGAACCTTTTAAAAATGTTTGCAAAGATTTTTTATGTTCCTCTATGATAAGGGCACTCTATGTAATTTCGAAGTCATTTGTTTCGCATATTTGCGAGTATGCTCTGGCTAAAGCGTAAAAAATGTTTGGTTATGATTAAACTAAAAATGAGCTAAATGGCTAAAAAATTATTTTAAAGCAAATAAAAAGCTGCAGTCATTATTTCAAGATTTCAAAATACCTTGCTGATTTTCATATGTAGACATATATAGGTTCTTCATACTATAATGCAATACTTGCAACTGTGAACTAGCATAAATTCATAGATATAACTATCTTTAACAATTACGAGTAACATGATGAAGACTCCATAAGTGAACATATTTACAGTTGAACAGCATTAACATGAGTTGTTCCGGCCACAAGGAATCTTGCTACAATATATTCGTCTAATATGTTATCCATCTTGAGAATATTCAATCTCGACGGCAATAATTTTAATTACAAATGTCAAAAATGGTTTTTGCTTATCAAGATATCAAGTAATACTAATAATATAAAAAATAAAACCAACTCTAACTTAAATAAAACCATTATCATTCAAAAACAAACCGTTACAAAACACATTATCCAACAATAATATCAAAAACATAATTTGTTTAAATTTACTTAAATATAATAATACACTGAAAAGTCTAAACTCATGTACCAAATTAATTCACCGTTACTAGGCTAACTACATTCAATATCTTGCTTAAAATTAATCAAAAGAAAAGTTATAAGCATAATCGGCCGAAATTGTTTTAAAAGAATAAGCAGTAGCAGTAAAATTATGTGTTAAAATATTTTATACGTAATTTTTTAAATAAATCATAAACAAATTTTGCATATAACAGATAGCAATGTTGTATTTAGATACCTTGTTTGCCTGTTGGGCAGTCTTTGTTATTGTTGAGTACGTGAACAATTTTTTGTGTGTTTTGAATTTAGATATCGAGTTGCGTAGGTTGTTTTTTGTATTGTAGTTATTTGTATTTTGTATTTGTTGTATATTTAATTTACAATTGTTGTTGTTCATATTATTATTCAACAGTAAAGTAAATGTCAAGTGAAATTTAGCACACATTGAGAGTTTTTTAGTTGAAAAGAGAGAAAGAGAATGACAAATAATGAATATGTTTGATATATAAATATAAAGAATGTGAATTAATATATAAATTTACAATGTTAATAATACAGGTTTATAAAAATCGAGCCAAAATTTAGACCTGGACAAAGATTTCTTAGTGTACTATTGTGTGTTGATATCAAATGTGAATTTTAAAACATCTTTTGGTATGATATCTCATACGGTTCATATGTAAGGTCTTGATATATTCTAAATTTTAGGTAGGCACACGGTTGAAAAGAATAAATTATATAAATTAATTGAATTGAAATCAGTTTAAAATATCCCGTTAAGCGCACAATTTTTAGTTCATTTGGAAACAACGTGACCTCCTTGTGTAAGCTTATCGATGGGAACTTCATTTAAGTAATACCAGCAAGTATGTAAAGCGTGGTGCAGTATGAAAAAAAAACTTATTGTCATAATGCTTGAATGGGTTTTCCGTGTGAACATGTTATAAACACACTCGAAGCAAGTAAACCACAGAAAGAAGGGAGAAAGAGAGACGCTATATGTGACAATATTGTGACATCCTGAAAAATGTACCCTCTTGCGTAAAAGGAAACCGATTTGAATTCAGCGCAAATATAATTTTAAAACACCTTTGGCTGCACGGGCCCACAACAATATGAACCTATTTACCATAAAAATATAATCAACCGATCACGTAGTATTGAATACCGGTTAATGTATATGACTTCGCTTTTCTAATGACCTAGTCAGTGGGAAAGTTTTATACTAATTACAATCACGATAAATAGTTAGATTCGATGGTATCAAAGCTTTAAAATTTTTAAAACATATATCAAATGTGGTCCGTTTGAAAATATTGTATAGTTGAATTTAGTTGAATGGTTTAATTCAAAAAGTTGTTCAAGAAGTTCAATAAAGTAAAGAAGAGCCTTGTAGTGGTTGTGACAAGCTCATTCAATAATCGGAAAACAGATGGAGCAGTTCGCGTCGTTCTGAACATGGGTAACTCGATTTATGACATTACCGATCCATAATAGCGTTCGTCACTATATTTTGCGTGAAGAATATAATAGATGCTCAAAAGTAGAAACTTTCATTAGTCAAAATTCGTTTTATTCGCTTCGCACAGATGCTCAAAAGTAGAAACTTTCATTAGTCAAAATTCGACCATTTGCGCCAACCGAATTTGTTCGTTTCGAAGCAACGGTATTTTTTTTTTTTTTAATTACGGTAGTATTAATAGAAATTTAAATCGTAAACATGCAAAAGCTGACGGAGCAATAGATTTAATTTTGTTTTTAAATATTTTAGTATATCCCAAAAAAATAATGTATTTACATTAAATTTCAAAATGTGTAAAATTATAATCCTTAGGACATGTATATGTAAGAATAAGGGCAATAAAATAGAAATTATAATGAAAGTGCAAGTGAAAAAACACTCCACCAAACCGATGTAAGCACCAACCTGTAACTCGTCCCACGGGATAGCACCACACTCATCGCAAGATACAGCAGCCACCTGCAGACGTACAGACGATTCATTACCCACATTTTGGCGTATTATTTCAACGGTGGTCAATCTGAAAATAGTTCAGCGATAGAAGACAACATAATTCTACATTGAGAAGGGAATTTCATCACACCTAAATGTAGCCATTGAAACTAAATCACGCCTTCGCCAAGTACTAGCTTCCGATGGTTCTGACGGTGACGAAAGATTAGTTTTGTAATTACTCTCTTCATAAACTTCGCTAGCGACTTCAACTGGTGACGCCTTCAAATTACTATCGTTTGTAAAAGGATTTAATCTGTAATTTAAATAATTTAATATTTATTATAAAAAACCCTTTTGAGAATTTATAAGTTGTTATCATACGCACCTAAACATTACATCAATGCAATCCGTCGTCTTATCTTCGCCCATAACTGCAGCAAAGTTTTCGGAATCGGAACTGATATCCGACTGTATGGAAAATGTGTCACTCGCATCGTCGTTTGGTGTTCCTGACTTAATAGCCGAATCAATGGAAGTCATGAAACTGGAGAAGCCCTTCTTCATTGACATTAAACCTGGATATGCCAAATTTAAAAAATATATCATTTATATTCGTACAATAAATAACGATTTTTTTTTTTTTTGTGGTAACCGAATTTTGTACAAATAATTTTAATAAAAGTAAAAAATTCTTTATAGAGTTGTGTGAATATATAGTATTATAAATTAATCACAATGTTAGAAACGCCTTAAAGGAAGCATCGGAGACCCCATAAATCATATATGTATATTGGTGACCAGCACTAGTCGATCTAGCCATGTATATCCGTCTGTCTGTCTTTCGTTCTTTGCGCTAGTGTGAACCTTTTTCCATCAATATTTGAAATATTTCTTAGAAAATTGGTTTGAAGACTTATTATAACGTAAGCAACACGAGTATCAAAATGACAGCGATTGAACAAATAGAAGGTATAGCTCCAATACACCTAAAACTTTATAGCACTAATAATTCAGTAAGTTTTTGCATATTCTTTGTTAAGAATATATACGAAATGTGTACAAAAAAAAAATTTTTATTTTTCTCGAAACTCATTTATTTATCAATATTCATTTTGTCCCCTTCAAAGTAATCCCCTCAGATATAATACACTAGTCCCAGCGTGTTTTTTTTTTTTTTTTGGTATTGCATTGATGCGATGCGGTCTTTATCAGCTCAATCATAGCAAAAAGCCATCCGGTAAATACGGTGGCTGAAGCATGATTACGGTGTTGTATTTGTCCAAAAAATTACGAACAAACAATGCCAAAATTTAGGAATTTCAGAATAAATTTCTCTGCCACACGTATCATCCACAAACATCCGAAAAAAAATGCATGGAATATGATATTAGTATATAATGTATCGTTTTTTCTTTTGTTTTTTCACGGTTTTTTTTTTTTTTTTTAATCAGGTGGAGTCAAATATCCAGTTTCGAAATCAATCGATTAGGCAACATCTCCTTCAGTAAAACGATTGTTGCGCGAGCAGTATGTCTTCTTACAAAACCTGAAAGCCTCAATGTCATTTTCGTCGAACTTAATTGCCAAAAAATCGTGTATCATTGCCCTATATTGCTCTCCATTGACCGTTGTCTTCGACCATCGTCGTCTTCGAAAATGTACGGACCAATGATTCTTTCCGAGCATATACCGAATCAGACAGTAAATTTACTGAATACAAAAGCATCCCATGCATGCCGGGTATTAACACTTCCAATCAGCGTAAAACGTGCTTCACGGTTTCAACTATTTCGGTGTGTAGTGGTCCATGCCAAAAGTTGTAGTGGTTGAACCTTTCCATCGAGCGCTGTCGCATGTCAAATGTGACATATTCCAACTTAACTTCGGTTACCACAAAATAAAAAAACACCATATACTATACAAGTATGTGCTTGTAAATTACCTGAATTAATTTCTTTCGTTAAGCTGTTTGCATCGGTTGTTGAATTTCTCGTCGATGATTTAATACTCTTTGACGAGGACTGCGAATAAACGCCAGTGTCCGGACGGGACACCTGACTGGGCGTAGAAGAGGCTACGGTCGGCGTACTTTGAATTTGTACGTTGTATCTTAAAACGTAGGCGTAATCGTAAAAATATTAACGTTAAATAATATAATAAAGGAGCATCACTCACCCATGAGTATTGGGATTAGAAATATGTATTCCGCTATCGTACGGTGGGTCATTTGTAACCGGCGATGGCGTTTCAATGCTGCCAAAAGTGTTGTTCTTTAAATGATCGAGCGGTGGCCATGTGATGTTACCACCTACAATTTTGAAGAACATGTCCCAGCTTACAAATTTACAAAATAATTTCTTTCTAAAGTGCATATTAGAGTATTGTATTGTTTATGAAGATATATAAACAGTAGGAAAATTAATATTATGAAAAGTATATATCTATATTTGTACATATAAGTGATTGTCCTAACTGATTGTCTTATTGGTATGTTCATTAGTACAAAAAGTAGTAATTGGTTTCTGAGACGGGGTCTTTGAATAATCGCAATCGAAAAATGGCAAGCGGATAAAAATGGTGTTCAGTTTGAATGCAAAGAAAAATTTTGTTACTAACTTGAAACTCGGTATTCATACTCAAAGACACAAAAAAGTAAATACAATACGTATTTCGTTCGTTTTGAAAATATTGTTTTTCTAAGAATCCGGTCGCGACTCGTCGGTCTTAAATCAATTTAAAATAGAAGTGATAGATCATCTGCCCATGAAAGATAGAAGACAAATTGCCATATGGTGGCCGTCGCAACCACATAATTTTATAAACTTTATCTGCGTATAGATATAGAGTCAACATTTCCAAACTTGGTGGCTCTATCTCATATTCTCGGAAAGATATCGTTATATAGACTCGACTTTTGGGTCAAAATTTGCAAACTGATACCGCCAAAATTTTATAGTTTTCGATTTTTGTGCAATTACTTTTAAATTGTAGTGTTAGTGGACCTCTATGAAATATGTAAAAAAGGCAGTCCTAGTATGACGGGTTGGTAAGTTACAGGAGCCCAAATTTTTTTGCTTTTACTGCGAACGGTGATTTTCAATAAATCATAACTTTCATATGGGTGTTTTTTATAGCATTTTTGACAAGCTTTTCGATTGGTTTTTTTTCTAATGGGCTGGTCACACGGTCTTATATTTTCGTGTCAGATTGCTATGATGTCGCGCGACTTCGTGTCATTTTGGAATAGCTCCGTTTCTATTTCGTGTAAGATTTCCGTGTCATTTTGTTAACAGTGTTGTGACGTGTTGCAAAAAGTAGTGATCAGTATTTTACAACATACAAAAAGTAAAAATCAGCCGTTTCACTTCTTCTCTGCACTTGGTGGTCGCACCAACCATTTCCGACACCAAATGCTACGTGCACAACTTTTTCGCTTTCTTTCTTCAGCTTTTTGCTTTTTTATTTGCATTTTTTAATTAACTGCATAAAGTGCTAATATAGCAAACATTTTTAACGGTTTTATCCATTTTAGACTAGTGTTGTAAATGTTATTCGTTTGACCACAAAGTAATATTTTCATCTGATATTTTGACAGTTGCATGAAATCCAAGACATATAATATGACACCAGAATATAAGACCGTGTGGCCAGCCCATAAATAAAATATATCGAAAGTTTGAAAAACCGAAAATGGGATTGAAAGAATTGATATTTTTTTAGAAGGTTTACATGCGCGTGAGTACGCTATGTCAAATAGCCACAGCGTTTTAAAGTGTTTGACAGTATTTATTTAAGTTGCAATTACTATTTGAATGTAAAATATTATTATATTTTATGGAGTTATCATGTTGCTAAAACAGATGGTGATTAAGTTTTATTATTTGTTTCAAACTGCATATTTAAATTTTCGACTTTATAAAATATAAATGTTGGAATTGATATAATATGCAGATCAATGAGCTAATTTTCTAAGAATGGTATGCTATTAACGTCATCAGAAATAACACAGTTTTAAGGTTGGAATTTTTGACCGTTAATCTAGCTTCTAATTTTCATGGCGCATGCGTGTGTCCCTACTTCTTGATTTGTACGTTGCGGTCAAGTTGTGGTTTCGTTTCAGTCGCTCGCTGTAGCTTCAGTTCCTTTTCAGTGCTTTTAAGCTGTAATTATCAAATTTCTTTGAGAAACTTCATACACATTTCTTTGTAGCTGGATACGTAAAAATATTGCATTTTCTTTGTAGTTCTGGCACAATGAAAAGACAAAGAAGTCATGGTGATCGATGTTATAATCCTTTCGCAAAGGATTATCACAGATCTTGCAGTGATATAAGAACGATATTAGCAAATTTGAGAAGAAAATATGTTAACGTTCTAATCGATGCAAAATTATGTACATCATGCAGAAAGGAAATATCATTACATTCTTCTATTTCTCCTTTTCAGGAGAGTGAATCAGTGGCAGTTAATAATGATTCTGATTTTTCGTAATTGATAACGATAACATCATCACAAGATGCTTTCGATATTGATGATTTTATAGAAGATGAACTTTATCTTCCGCCATCTTCACAAAAATCAAAAAATGCTTCTGATGACGAACAGCATAAAGCAGCGATTGAGGTTTTTGATCAAATTAAAGAAAAATTTTAAATCTGTACAAGTAATTCAGAGAAAGTATTTCTTTCGACCCTTGCGCCTAAATCTGTGATGGTATCGGAGGGACAATCAAAAGACTTGCTACTTAGTTTTTAGTAATAAGGAAGATCATGCAGCGTGTGCAGAAGAACAATAATATTTTTGCTGAAAAAAGTCAAGCTTTCGATATATTTTATTTAAAAAAAAAATCAAAATGGGCGCATTGGGAGAAAACACAAAAAAATTATTCATAAAATGCAAAAAAATAGGTTAAATTATTTTTAGAAAAAACTAATAGCTTTTTTAAAAAGCTTGACAAAAATGCTTTTAAAAATCCCCTTATTGTAGTGAAAGTTATGATTAATTGAAAATCACCATGCGCAGTAAAAGCAAAAAAAAATTTGACAACCCGTCATACTAGGTCTGTCTTTTTTCTGATTTTATAGAGGTCCACTAACACTACAATTTAAAAGTAATTGCACAAAAATCGATAGCTATAAAATTTTTGGCGGTACCACATGGCAAATTGTGACCCATATATGATTTTTAGTTCCTTGTCTCCCTTTGTTTGTACATATGCTGGAAATGTTTTTGCTGAAAACATCCTATTATATAGACACTTTCCGTATTGTTATCCTTTCAGGTTTCTATCTTGAGCAGCTTTCCCGTCAAGCATTTATATACATATGTATGTACGTATGTATATTTATTTATAGCAATAAAAGACATGCGATATTAAGAGCAATTTGTAGAATTTAACAAAAAAAAAAATTTAAAACAAAAAACCCCCGACTGTAACAAAAAACAAAAAAAAACACAGAAAAAAGAGGGTATCGGATGCCCGAAGCAAAGCTTCTACATAAACAAATGGAAACTTGTAGGCCTTTATATTCTTTTCCACGGTTGTAGCCTAAGCGGCTTCATGGATTTCGACATATGAAGTATAATTCGTCTTGATTGCGGAAGTGACATAGGGTACAATATTGTTATATATCGTCTGCGAATAAAGACGGAATTTTTTTTTTTCAATTTTTTAATATTACTGTTTTGGCTGACGTAATACTCGTATAAAAATATTATATCCTATAGCACTACCGTAATCAAGACGAATTTGACAATACCTTATATGTCAAAATCCATCCCAAAAAATATACAGGCAAACATAGAAAAAAATATAACGCTCCTTAGAGCAGCCAGGTAAAAAGATAAATACACTCTTCATAAATATTTAACGATTTGCACTAAAATTTGATTCAACAGTCCAATTTAATTTTGTTAATGAGATCAAAACAGAATAAAATATTTAACTTTGGCGTGAAATTTGAAAGAACATTATATGTGTTTGTTGTAAGCAAAAAATTGTTAGACCTTATAAAAAAAAACATTGCATTTTGTATAAACATTTACTAATTAATTAGAAAATTTTTAATTATTTGAAACTAAGTTCAAATTGAAAAATGGTGCTAGCTTTTAGCGCATAGATTTAAAACTAAAAAAACAACAAAAAAGATAGTTCTTACTATTCATGTGTAAATCATCACCCAAACTAGCTGAATCAGGTAAGACACTTTCAGCATCACCACCACTTGATTCCTTACCGGGTGTTGGGGACGGCATCACGAGCGTGACCTCGATTTGCGGTACAACACAGCCGAAGATTATCGATTTCTTATTATTTTGCTGTAGTAAAGAATAATAAAAAATTGTAGTACATATTATTAACTCTAAATATTAACGTATATGCACACCTTTTGTAAGATTCGCTCGGCATCGAGCGAAAGAAATGTCGACATTTCGTTTAATTCTTCCGCCAGTCGTAATAGGAACAACAGTTGATAGTGATCGATTTGTACACTGACTAGGTTTGATATATAGCCGATCGCATGCATATCTGCACTGCGCTCACTGCTTCCAGCTTGTCTTGTACTGGTATTTGTGGCATGTACATCTTCATCACTGAGGAATGGATTGCGGGGCAATGATCCATGTGAAAAAGTGGGTTGTGCATTTTTTTCACCTGCGAATTTGTCATTTATCGTATTTAGATTATCAACACATTCATCTACTGCAGTATTTAATTCTACACCAGTGCCAGAATGCAGCCACAATGTAATGGGTACTGCATCGATGAACGGTATGGATTTATTTGGACCAAGCGACCGTGCACCGAGAAAGTCAATCCATATAGGGTCAAGTTTTATGCACCAAACATCTCGTGGTTCTGACCACATAGCATAACGCGAAAGACACTGCGATGATTCAGATCTAGCCAGTTGGGTTGGAAGAGATGATATTAGTGGCGCCTGCATTGTGCTCAGATCTGCCGCTGCAACGTGTGATAATATTCGATCAGTTACAATGCACATGTCGCCAATGACAGAAGGGAATTCAGTTCCGAACACAAGAGAACCCTCTTGTAACGAATGAAGTGCTTGTGCTAGGTCAGCTCGTGATGAACCCATTTCGCGTATATTGGTCAGCGCAAATCGTGAGATTTGTATTTGCATAAGTTTTGGTCGATCCTTCTGATTTGGCGCATCAATTGCTGATTCAATGATTACTCGAGGCATAATTGCTTCAATCTTAACGTCCACATACATTATATTCGGTTCATCACTGTCGTGTCGGCTGGAGGAGGCATGAGACGCGGAAGGAACTTGAGTGCCGTTAGAACCGATTGAGCTTACCGACCCACGAGCGCTTTGCATTTGAGTAGGCGGTGCGGATCCAACGCTCGTCCGCAGCAAACTTTCATGCAAATTCAGACCGAATGAATTTAGCCACAGTATGGAGCTGACATCAAAGTGTATTTGCAAGGGATTGATGTGTACGAATATTTTGGACGGTGGCACTAAGGAGCAAATACGAGTAAGCAATAATAAATAATAAAGTTATAAAGTAAACTGATGAGATTATACTTACGTGGAAATATAAAATCACCGGGATAGTAAAAGTATGTGAATTCAGCGTGCAAAATTGGCATTTCTGCTGGAAAAGAGTAACGATCCTTATCGCCTAAAAATATATAAACGATATTTAATCAAAGTCCAATATAATCGCGAGCTTTATTTATTGAAAATTGACCTAAATCTATGATCGGATGAGCTGAGTATTCTGTATAATCACCTGTTTTGACTTTCCTCTTAAGTTGAGCTACATTAACGACAAAAGCGTTTTACAAATGCAAATAGTATGGACACACAAATGAAATTCAAAAACGACAAAAAAAAAATATGGCAAAGATAAACAAGATGCATTAGTACAAGTAATTCAATATTGTTTTCTGTTATTCGGTAAAGTGGTGAATATGTGCATGTTAGTCTTAATGTGGTTTTTGAAGAACTAAATGTGTAGTAAATATATACATACATTTATATAGCATTAAAAAATTGCAATTTTGTTATAGAAGATATTTAGAACACACCTGAAACAAACTCTTTGGGCATCTGCTTTTTGCCCGAGGTAGTCACGCGGTACAGCGTAAAATCCTCAATACGCAAAATGACACAAGCGCTCATCAGCTTTGTTAAATTTTCCAATGTTCGATGCTGTATCGATTGCGTTGACTGACTGCTTGCCGATGCTGGTGTCGACCCTGAACCAGATCCTTGACCTTGAGAAAAACCAGCAACAGGTGTATTACATCCTCCTGAGCCAGTGGTTCCCTCAACAAAAGAATTACCAGCAACGAATTGTGAGTTGAGGGCACTGACGTTAAGCATGATTGGAGAAGCTGGAGTACTTCGTTCTAATGGAGCATGTGTTGCAGGACGATTTGGTTCGCTTAAATTAAGTACAGCTTCGCGAAATGCGTTCAGTGATTCTTTAAGCCACAAAGCAGGAGCGACTGAAGCCTCCTTGTATTTTGCCCAATGAGTACGATCTGATTTCGCTAAGTGATAAGGGTAATAATCCACTTGAAAAGCTGTAACGGATACTTGCAAGGCGCCGCCTTTATCCAATTCTGGATAACTTGAACGGCCGTCACCCTCGTCATCACAAAGATGGAGATCGATACGTTGACTAAAGAAGTGATAAGAAGTCTCACGCACGTCAAAAGCATTAAACATGCGCTGCGCTGTCGTCGTATAGGATGCATCGGAGAGTCTGCTCTGTTGCTGATCGATTTGCGCCTGATACTCAGGAAGTGTCTGTGAACATTAAAAAATATCAGTACCAACCGAATAAATTAAGCTAACAAACGGATACTTACTTCCATTTTTCGGGCCGCCTTTGTTTTATGTGTGGCATGCGTAGCAGCCTTTATAAGACCAGATAGCGAGTCCACAAAGTGCAGTGCTGCTTTTAGCTGTGAATCTGTCAACACCCAAAGCAAATCATCCAATATAAGCACCAATCGAGAAGCTAGAAGAGTGCAATCCATCAGACGTTTTCGTATTGTAATTCGACAACGTGCGTGATTCGTAAGAAGGCGGAGAGGAGTTAACGACTTGTCTTGGGTTGAGCTAGCTTCAATTCGCACAGTTTGCCAGGATAATTCTTTGAAAATTAGTATAATGCCCCTATGGGGATCCTTGAGTCGAGTTAGACGAAGGTCACCACTGGCCCATTTTGGAGTTTTTGACTCAACGCGAATACGTGACATCTGCAAACAAATTATTATACGAGTATTAAAATAAATAAAAATGATAATATGTATTAACAAGAGATACAGCGATAAAGTTAACCAACCTGGACACTAGCAGTAAAAGCTGGACTTAAAAACTTAACATTCACAGTGTTCACAATTATAGTAATTCCATCGATAACTTTGTGAATGAAGCTGTATTTACCGAGAGGCACCTGAGGCAACGAGGCACCACCTGTTCCAACACCACCTCCTCCATCAGCATCCTGAGTCCGTACATTAGGATTGCATGTTTCTACAGTGATTTTCACTTCATCCAGTGTCTGATATTTATTTAAAAAAATATATATATTTTTACATTATTTTAACGGTAAAGAAAGAAGACTTACCAGAGTAATAGGTACACTCTTCAGCTTAGTCCAGCTGATGCGAAAAGATACATGATTGCACCAGGCAGAAGTCAAACGCAACCAGCTGGGCAATTCTAAAAGCTCGGTTAGGACACGTTCGTCTAATTCTAAATTTGAAAGTTCGCCTTCGCCGCGAAAAGTACTCAAATTTATTTTGTCTGATGATAGATTCTTGGTATAGCTAAAATTAAAAAAAAAAAAAACAAGAGAAACCGGTAACTTCGGTAGAACCGGAACTTCAATACTCTTCACAAGCATCTAACAAATTACTGTCAAGTCTTTCAACGCTACGAATGTGTTAATAATGCATTTTTTCTTGGTTGCTTCCAAGTTTCCTTCAGTTGTTGACACGCTGGGGCGTCCAGGGCGGGTATCGTCATTAACATCTTCTCGGCTTTCTGTAAGCTTGTACCACTTATAAACATTTATTTTACTCAAAGTAGACTCGCCAAATGCCTCAGTTAACATTTTAAGTGCGTTGGAGCACTTAATTTTATTTTTCACACAAAATTTAATACAAATTATTTGATCCTTTTTTTTAATACAAAATAATCCACCAAAACTAGTCTAACCTTTATATTTGTCAAAAAATAAAAATGCAAAATGACTGATCCATGTCAACATATGTTGGAAAAATTTCGTAACCATCGCATTTCTTGCATTGCGGTGATGTCAGCCTTGTATTTGTCGAGGATGATTTCTGATGAACGGAAGCTTCATCATAATTATTAATAGGCGTGTCCTGCACACTTTTATAAGTAGTACCCACAAACTGGGCGGTTGGCTTTTCATCAAATCATCCTCGACAAATAGAAGGCTGACATCACCGAAATACAATAAATGCGATGGTTACGACAAGGCTGCTCTAAAAAAGCATCATGTGACATCTACTATAGTACTCGGCCTCGTCTCCAATTGACTAGCACTTTTTTGTTGACGAGTACTTTAACACTAAATTAATTTGTGCACACACCCTGCCGGAAGTCGCGGACCATGCGGCCAAAGATGAATTTTACGAACTCCTCGAACGTCTCTTCGATCGGTGCCTCAATCATGATGTCAAAATCGTGCTTGTTAATTTCAACGTCAAAATTGGGAAGGAAGTAATCTTTGGTCCAAAAGTCGGAAAATTTAGCCTTCGCAATGCTACCTCCTGCATTAACATCCAGAAAACTACTTGGCGCAGTCCCGATCAAAACACACGTAAGCAAATTAATCAAGTTGTGACCGACGGACGGCACGCATAAAGCGTGTTACATGTGCGAACGATACGAGGTCTCAAGGGTCTTCTCCATAATTTGTCGTAGTTTAAAAATTTGATCAATAGTCGATCTCTTTGGCTTGAAGCCACACTGATACTGTCCTATAAGTGCACTCGTGTATGGCATCAGCCATGTACACAGTACTAGAGGCAAAACTTGATATCCAATTGAAAGAAGAGTTATTCCATGGTAGTTCGCGTAGACAGCGGGCTCTCCTTTCTTGAAAACAGAACAAAGAGCGCTGAGATTCAAATGGTTGGGCATGCATATCTTGTAAATGAATTGTAGCACATTCTTACCACCTTATAGCCAACGGTCTTTGAATACCTCAGCTGGCAGCTCATGGGAGGCTGCCGTTTTTAATTTTTCAGCTTTTTAATTAGTGAGTCGAGAATACTTCTCTATTCATTCTCTTCGTCGCCTTAATTTAGGTTAGAGAAGTGAATCTCTCTAGCCTCTGTGATTCCTGTACATCTATAACCAGACTTTAATTTTCTTCAATACAGAAACTCAGAGCAAAAAACCTTCGCATGACCTTTTGATACAATTTTCGAGTTTTATTTCTATCACTTAACACCAGAATCCATACCTTGGCTGCGACAATGTAGTGGTCAGAGTTGATGTTGAGACCTCGTATCTTTCGCACATCTAACACAGGTTGATGCTTTATCGTACGATTTTTTAATCTTTTGATGGAGTTCATCTTAGGCAAATGCCCATACGTAAAACGATAAGGCACGATCTTCCATAGGGAAGTGATGCTACTCATCCGTACGAACGAACCGCGAATTAGCAGAGCGTTCTCGGAGATTGAAAAACCGTCACGTCCCATGGGTCTAGCGGTGAACGAGGACAAGACTAGTAGATCATCGGTCTGCATCTTGCAGCATCTGCGTGGATGGAGAATTTTAACTTCAGCGTGGTAGAAAGCTTTATCTACCTGGGAACAGAGGTATCCAACAACGTCAGCCAAGAGATCAGACGAAGAATCACGCATGCTAACCACTGATACATTGGGCTCAGAAAGCAAATTAGAAGTAGAGCCCTCTCTCGAAGTACGAAGATAATCTGTATGGTGAAGAAGCATGGACCCTGACAACATCGGCTACAGCGTCTTTGGGAGTGTTTGAAAGAAAGATTCATCGTAGAGTTGGTGACGAGTTTATAATCCGCGGTAACCACGAGCTGTTTGTCATCTTATCCGGATGAACATCGAAGATCCAGCATGGAAGATTTACATCAGGAACCTAAACCTACCCTGCACAACTAACTACCACCTTTTAATAGACTATTGCAGATGAGAAACCAGATGGCAACTCCCAGTGCATAAAACAAAAGGTATAGAGCAAGCAGAACCTTATCTCTTGTCGCGGTCGTGTGCGCTCGTATCCTTCACAATCTATCGTTAAAAACGAAATGGTGGTGGTTATCCATCCGTTGACGTTGTGTGTGAAGCGACCATCCATAGAACGCCACCATATCGAATTTCAAGCTGATATTGACTTAACTGAAGAAGTTTTTTATAAAAGTGAGCGGTTGGTTTGTATGGGGCAACCTCGAATAGTGGGCAGGACACGCCCATTTGTACATGCATGTGAATCTGCCGTTCATAAGAAACCAACACATTGAATTTCATCCTACTAATATTATAAACGCGAAAGTTTGTATGGATGTGGATTGTTTGTTACTCCATCATCTCCATCATAGCTCCATACGCATTTACTTAATTATTTATTTTATCATTTATTCTCGATCGGTTACCATCTTCCCGTTCTGATCATTCTGGAACGGTAACCATCTTATCGGTTATATTAAACCTAATACAATAATAATGCTTAACCCTAATACAATATATGACCCTACATACTAACATTTATGTTTACAATGTATACATAGGAACGTTAAGAATTTTTCCCCCTCCTATCCTACCCACTATTTTTTAATCTCGATTTTAGCATTTTTGTATGAACAATTTTATTACACGAGGGGTCATGAAGAATAGGTAAGTGGAGATATGGGGCAGGGAGAAGGGCACCAACGCGCCAGGTACTAACTAGTAACGAATGAAAGAAAGAGAGATGATTGAAATAAAGAAGTTTTTCATACAAAAACACAAGGTTGGGGCCTACTCCATAACGTGGGGGGTCACACCCATCGATACATATGTAAAGCGCTGGGGCTACCCCAAAAAGTGAGCATGGAGGGACAATTTTGTTACTCTATTTTACTGCAATAAAAAGCTAGGTGCCAACTTACAACTGGATAGCGTAACAATTGGGCCCCCAAAAATAACAAAAACATTCAGACGGACAGACAGATAGACGGACAAAACTACGAGGCATATCCAGTGGATAAACTTTCTGCGATGTTTCCGCAAATGTCCAGATCTCTACTACACGAAACAATCACAGAAACCGTCGGATATCGGAAACTGTCCGCGAGGTGGATCCCAAATGGTTGGCGGGAAACTTCAAAAACATTGATACCCCGCTTCACCACCTGCATAGAGAGGAGTGGTGACTATAACGAAAAATAGCTTACATTATGTACTAAAGTATAACGTAATGTTTTTGTTTAAATAAACAATTTTAAAACCTACAAAAATTCAGTACACTTTCTGAATAATCCTCGTTCATCGATTCGTCTCGTCGAGCTGAATGGTATAAAAATGAAATAATATAAAATGGGAGTTCGGGGTTCACGGGAAAATTTGAAAATCTTCGTTACGGGCGTTATCGGAAAAGGCATTTTTTTTTTTGGACGGGTGGGATCGGGGCATATGGATAGTACATGTGGTACAGTGGTTCGTGCAGTCTGTAGGGTGGGCCAACTCTACCTACGCCCACACCATCCTATGTTTTGGAACCGTCCGTATACCAATATTGGGCATCGGCCCTTAGCCTGTTTGGCCACCGCATTTGTAGTTTTGGGGTTGAATCCATTTGTTAGTTCCACATTTTTCAATACTTTAAGATATCATTTTTTTTAAGTTGTAAAGCTTGTGTAGACTTAGTGCCTCCCATGTCGCCCCACTTTGAATTATCAAACGGAGGGTTTTAGGTTAAGTAAATCTTCTTTATAAATGTTCTTAAGTGCATGATGATATAGATTGCATGGTCCAATAGTGTTCGACAAATAAACTATATTTAAATGAAATAAATAAATAAAGTAAACTCATTCAATCATCGTAAGCTACACTTTAACTCAAATATAGACACTGCAGTTAATAAAGCCTCGTCGTTGAGATCACTGACCCTATATAACCAAGCTGTCCTTCACAGCTTACTGCGCAACATTCTTGAGTATAATTGTATAGTATGAAACCCTCAGTACCAAGATCCATTGGAATATATCAAAATCGTTATATATCAGCAACTATTTGACGATGATGGATGAGATTTGGAAAAATAAAATGTACTACGCCCCTACATAATAGAAAAACAAGTACTGATATGTTGTTGATTTGTTGAAGTGGCAGCTTTCAGCTTATTTATTGGTAGCAGAGGTAGTTCTAACCAATTCTTTAATTTAGACGCGACAAAATCGCACATCATTAATATTATGTACATTTATTACTACCCATTTCAAAGAAGAAAAAAATCTGCAATTGAGTGTGCTTGACTTCTAGATACCCTGTACTTTGTCTAAAGATCCTCTTTTAAATCAAAGATTTTTATGTGGCTATATTCTATAGTGATCTATTCAGGACTTTAATAGGATAGGACATAGGATTCACCAAATTTGGCATTTTTAGCTTAAATAACAAAAAAAAAAATGTTTCTGGAAAAACTAAATAATGGGGTGCAGGTTGGTATATTGGCTACCCCTTATAATGGAATCGGCACTTTAACTTTATACATCGGAAGAGGGATTAGGAGGATCTAACTATCAAAGCTTGAAGTCTCTATCTCTAATAGTATCGTAAAGGTATTCGGTTAAACAGACGGTCGGACGGACGGAACTTTTGGTGCTGATCAAGAATAAATACCCTATGGTGTCTACGAAACCTCACTTTTGCCTGTTACATACATTTTTACAAACGTAATTTACCCCTTTTACCCTATGGGTTCACTGTATAAAAATTATAGTTGTGTTTTTGCAAATTACAATCTACTTATTTAGCCGGAAACCTAAAAATGTAATTTCATTTAATTTCCTCGAATAGTATCACTCTTGAAATTCACAAGTACCAGTAATAAAACAGTTGAGCTGAATTTCCAGTTAAAAAAAAAATACTATGTATGATTCCCTCCTTCCATTAAAAAAAAAAAACCTGTTGATAAAAATCGTGATAACGATGAATCACTAAAAAATTTACATATGTTATCAACATTGAAAGTTAATTGAAGAGTGCTACGCTTTTGAAAAATAAAAAAGAGAGAAACGAAACGTAAACAACGACAAAAAGACTGGGAGAAACTGAAGCAACAAATGAATTTGCCAGTGCCCTTTATCGTATGAGTGGGGTGGGACCAGGGAGTTTCTGAGCTAAGGGGCACAATAGACCACTGACGACGATGTCGACATTGAAACAGCTGCGTGTACAACATGAAGAAGAAGAGTGAGTGTGAACGATTTTGTTGCTGGTGAAAAATCAATTTAATTCGTCGCTACTTTTCATAGATTGGTTGGGAAATGATTAATGCTATCTGTCTAACGAAAACAGATCCAGTTAAGACTTACATTGACAAATGTTTCAAAAGTTGATTTTTTATTATTGAAACCATTTTGATTCAGGTTGTATAGGCCAGACCAAGATGTGTTGTAGGTTTTGGAGTAGTCTGATTCTTCCGTATTAATGAAATTAAATTACTAAATCACGCACAGTGGTGTTATTTTCGCAATCACTGATAAACACGATTAGATTGTTTAAGTTATGGCTTGGATATTTTTTTTTGTCTCTCATTCGATTTTCATGAAAAATTTCGCGGCATAGAAAAGGCGAATGTTTGAATACTATTTTCATGCTTTTACTGTATTTCAGGCCACTTAACGTATAAAAATTACTATTTTACACTTTTCCCATTTTAGCAAAATTTGTTGCATATAACTACCGCTCGCGACCTCTTCTTTGTTGAGCTTTGTTAGGGCTGACAAAAGAAAAAACAATTCTTACATATAATCGGTTCCGCATAGGGCTGGAGGCTGTTGCTCCACATAAGAAGGTAGAATTATTATCGGACCAAACAATATTAAAAAAGGACCGATAAAGGTCAGGTTAATAAAAACAGCTTGAGTGAGTTGACGACTTTAAAATACCCTGCCCCCTTATATGTATTGAGAAACTTTTTAATAAACAAAATAAATAAATAAAACAATCTTACTCCGCGGCTCGGTACGAGTCGTAAACCCAGTCGTCCATAAGAACGTAACGAAATTTCTGCGAGAACTATTATATATTTGGTGAATTTTCCATCTTCACCTCCTGGACTAACGATGTTGGGATGGAACTAGACTTTTTTGCAGTGTTTTCAGTGTCAAATGTGTCATGAAGACCACATGCATGAAAAATCGATGATCCTACATTCTGCCATTTTCTGATGCTAGACTTTATCAGCTGCATACTTCTGCTATCCATTCCATTTCGAAATCATTACAGGACAGTGATTATTTACTTGTTATGGGTGATTTTAATATTTACCTAGGGTATCTTGGATTAATTGTGAAAACCTTCTAAATAATACAGTCAATTCAATTAGAATTTTTTGATAGAACTTTGGATGTTTGCGTTTCTCGAATTTTGCCAGTTTCAACTCCTGATGATAAATACGAGGCATATCCAGAAAGTAAGTGTACTGAATTTTTGTAGGTTTTAAAATTTCTTATTTAAACAAAAAAATTACGTGATACTTTAGTACATAATGTAAGCTATTTTTCGACATAGTCACCATTCCTCTCTATGCAGGTGGTGAAGCGGGGTGTCAATTTCTTTATGCCTTCCTCGAATTAGTTTCCCGCCAACCATTTGGGACCCATCTTGCGGACAGTTTCCGATATCCTAGGGTTTCTGTTATTGTTATGTGTAGTAGAGATCTGGAGATTTGCGGAAACATCGCAGAAAGTTCATCCACAGTCAATCTACGATCGTCACGGAGCGCATTTTCGATTTTTTCCACAATTTCCTCAGTCTCAGTCTTCCGCTCCTCTGATCATCATGCACAGACGTACGACCGTTTTTAAACTCGCAACACCACTTGTACACACTCGTACGATTCATAGCTTTATCACCATATGCAGTTTTCACCTCATTATAAATCTCAAACGGAGGTCTTCCCTTCCAAACGAGATAACGGATGACGCCCCGTACTTCGCACTTGGCGGGAGACTGGATTGACTTTGTTCACGAAACATGTTCTCAACGTACTGACCTCGAACCGAGGAGAAGTTGCAACTTGACGAAAATAAAATCCCTCAGGCCGTGAGAGCCTCAGTACACTTACTTTCTGGATATGCCTCGTATAATCCTACTATTGAATTGGTTTTCAATATACCCAACTTGAGGCTCCAAACCCGTTCATTAATTTCCAATTGTCGCTGCTTTTGTAAAACTAACTTTCTAAACTAAATTCCATTTTGTTTAACACAGATTTGCCAACTCTTTTTCGTTTACTTCTACGTGCAGCAGGAAAGCTAGCATTGTAGATCAGGTGTGCAACGGAATTGGCACAACCTATAAGGTGTTGCTTTTGTTTAAATACTGCGCGCAGCTCAGTAGCCGGCGGCGCAGATTTAAACAGAGATAGACGCAGTCAAATACGTAAGAGTATTGACTGCAAGTGCAATAGACGGAGGCTAATTGCAATAGTGGCGTAAGAGCCGTGTTTACCAATATAAGAATTAGGTGCTGTCGAACTACTGAGGAGTTATGGGCAGCGAGAGACTGATGAGTTATAGGTGCAGAGTACCTGTAAAGTGCCTGGTTATAAAAGCAGAGCACTGCTTCATGCTGTTGAGCTACAATCTGCAAAGAGAGAGAAAAGAGCGCGAGTTGGCTCAATAAAACGCAGATAGTTTACGCTTACTAATTTTATGTACAATATTTATTGATACAATACGTGTGTTCAGGGTGGTGGTTACAGCAAGAAGAACGAAAAGTAGAAGTGGGAAAAGGAGGAAAGGTTGACAAAATTGAGGAACAGTTAACTATTTGACAGATTTTATATATCGATACATTTAGAGATGTGATTATAATTAACTAGTTAATTTTATTTAGTTTAGTTAACGTATCTGGCATTGAAAACGCTTGTGTGATATTTTTTAATATCATCAAATTATTTTGATTAGTGTTACATTAGTTATTCTGTATTGAGTATTAATTTCCCCGAACAACTTCGCGATTCCTCCTTCTGCGAATGCCTTCAGGAGGATCAGAACACATATGATACTCTGACGGCACTGATTCGAAAAAAAAAACACGGAAAATAATAATCATGATAACGTTTTGAGTTCTTTGCTTATACATAGAGTCACATAGAAACTCTATATACATTCTTACTTGTATAAACACTGACTGGCCAAGTCTTTTTCCAATCATGGCATTGATTGCGCTTGCAATGTGTTCTATAATGTCTTATCAAATTATTTTGTTAAATGTGTTCCTACACTCTCACCAAGAAATTCTTCTAATCCTCCGTGGTTCACTTGCCAATTGTGTCATTTAAAAAATATTAAGTCGCGTTGTTTCAAACGTTATAAAAAATCGAAACTGCCAAATATTACTATAGATATTCTGTAGCAAGTGCAAAAATTTCAATCCTTAAACAGAAGGTTTTACAATAGTTATTTGGTTAGAACTAAAACCAATTTTCGTCATGACCCTAAATCATTCTATAAATTTGTTAACTCAAAGCAAAACTCGTCTTCTTATCAATCGAACATATTCCTTGGAAATTTCACTTCTACCTTTGCGCAAGACGCATCTAATTTAATGTACCCTCGGCCGTACTTGAAATGTGTGCTTTTTCATTTTACGATCCTCTTTTAAATCTTTTTCAACTTTCTTTTAAAGAATTTACTGTACCATCATAAGAAAGGCAGTAAATCTGTTGTATCTAACAATAGAGGTATTGCCAAGTTATATGCAATTCCTAAACTTCTTGAAAATGTCATTACTGAACAAGTTAAATTTTCTTGTAAATCACCTTTCTTTTGAGCTCAGCATGGTTTCCTTAAAAATATATCAGTTTCTACTAATTTATTGGAACTTATGTCCTTAGTAAACCAAGGTTTTGTTAATGGTTTACAAACGGATGTTATTTACACTGATTGTAGTAAAGCTTTTGACTGCGTAATTCATCGGCTTTTGCTCTACAAAATTGACTGTTTAGGTTTTCCCCCAGTTTTGGTAAATTGGATGTCATCCAATTTGGTATCTCGCACGCAACGCGGTATATTTGCTAGCACAATATCAAATAAAATTGACGTTCTTTCAGGAGTACCTTACTGTTCATCCTGTTTATTAATGATCCACATTTTGATGTTAAGTTAGGCTTGAGTTGTGTATGGTTCAATTGGGCATCACGACTTAACTGCGTTTAATTGCTGGTGTCCACGTAATGGTCTAGTTCTAAATTGCTCAAAGCTCAAAATAATGATTTTTGTCGTAGAATCCTTATATTATCTATATATTTACTAGCTGGTACTCGACGCGTTACTGCCATTCCCCTTGCCTCTCCACCCACTGCATCCCCCTGTCCCACCTTCTACCTGCCCCACCTTCCCCGTACCCCTTTACTCCAGCTCCAATTCTCCTACCCCTCTGCTCCCGTCCCGTCCACGTCTTCTACAACCATCCCATTTAATTATTTATTTTTTATTTATTTATTTATTTTTTTATAAATTTATTTTTATGGGCTTTGTTGATAGTGATGACAAAGGCAACGCGCACTGGAAACTGTAGTTTATTTTATTTTACAAAAAAAAAAAAAAAATTAAAAAAAAAAATAATAAAAATTAAAAAATTAATTTCCGTCTGTCTGTCCATCTGTATGTTGTTGCGCATATTTTGGGCACTAATTTTTATGATATGCAGTTGAAAATTTGCACATACACTTATTTTTATTGCAGTTTAATAGAGTATCAAGATAAGCGACAAATAATCATATTGTAGGGTTGTGGTCCTGGCATACACAACATTTAATAAACTTGATCTGTGTATGAATAATGAAAATGTAAATTTTCAAGTTTGGTGTCTTTAGTGCTATTTTTTCTAAGATCTCTTTTTTTATTCAACCCGATTTAAATAAAAAAATGGACGTCTGGTACCACGGTTTGACCCTTCACAACCAGATCTTTAAAACACAGAATTTCGAGCAGTTTAAAGTTATTACGAATATATTGCTTCATATGGCGCAGTAACGAAGTACCGCTGTTCCACGCTACCAGCTGACTACTGCTCTCGCTTCAAATCCAGCTCATGCAGCTAAACGGACTATATTCTCAGGCTATTTGAGGCTATTACACTTACCCAGCTTGGATCTGGCTCTAAATCAAATTATTAAATTAAGAGGAACTGCAGGTGGTTTATGTTGACACCTTGTTTATGCAATCGAAACAAACTTACATTGAAACTTTTTCAATAATTTTGTAATTTAATATGTTCACTTACACTTATTATTATTTTTAATACACTGGCATGTGATGGCCATAAATTAAACTGTTGCAATGCCCGCACCTGCCTGTGACACTGTCTTATATAGTCCTTTTACGGCAAGAAAATTTCAAAGAACAACGGAAGAAATGCCAGCATTTTCGGTTATTTTCATTATTGACATTTTGATCAGAATAGTGATCAAAATAGTGATTCTTTTTTTTTACCATTTTTTTGTACCATTTTCATTTAAATTTTAAAATAGTTCAGGCTACAAGCGTCAGGATTTTGGATAATATTGTTGATTAGAAAGAATGAAGTTGAAAGATATTTTTATCGAATGGGGTTGAATGCAGGTCATCTGGAATCTTAAGCAGCATGCTGTTTACAGTTTAGATATCGATGAGAGTATGGGAGTTATACACTATATTTGTTAAATCTCTGTCATTGTGATACTTGTTATGCTTATGATTATAAAAAGTCTCCATACCAACTTTCAAACCAATTTTTCAAAGATTGTCGAAAAAGGCCGATAACAAAGTCAGAGACAGAGAGACAGACGGACCAACTCGACTTGTCGTGCTGCTGATTAGAGTTGAGAGATATTTAACTACCTGCGATTTCAACACTGCGACTGAAAAATCACTATTGTCAGTTGCTACTCGATATTGTAAATGTCAGTGATTGAATATCATTTGTTTTTCACTAGTGCCACTGGCATTCACGGCGTATGAGTAATATATCGTGCATGTAGTATTATCAGCACAAAATGTATCAACGTATCAAATCAAAACTGATATTCGTGATTTTCACTCGCCGTGATTGAATCACTGACTCTCGCTCAACTGATATATTGTATCAATATCAAGTGGCAACTGAAATCATTGGTTTTCAGTCACCGTGATTGAATCACAGGCACTTGACTATCGCTCAACTGATATATTGTATCATTATGGCACTTTTTTTGAACTCAATCTTTATGGTTGGTTGGCTTTTATCTCTACTAGCATCTTGTTTATTTCACTGGAGTGGAAAATTAAATGTTTCTTTCCATTTTCTTGGTTTTTTTTATATCCAATCCTCTCAAGAAAATAACATGAAAACGGAACTATTTTAGCATACAATTGCGGTTTCACATAGTATTGCTTTAGTCCTTATAAGTTGTAGTGAAGATCCTGGATAGGACTGTGTGAAAAAATACGTATTCCAGTCAATTTTTTTAATCGAAAATGAAATCAGCAATATTTGGCACTGAAATAAATCCAAAACAAATGACTTCCTGAAATACCATCTTCATCTTCCCGCCTCAAGCCCCAAGATTTTGTTAAGGAATACTTCTTCTGTTACGGAAGCCCAATGCTTGAGACTATAACCAACAATCTCCTCTGGTTTTTTATGCCACTTTAAGCCAAAACTCTCTAGAAAATGGCACAAAAAAGAAGATATTCCAGAAACTGATTGCGGTTTCCTGAAGTATGGAATTAGTCTCAAAGAATTGTAATGAAGAGATGCCACTTGGTCAATCCTGGGAAGGATTATGTGGGATATACATGTTCCAATGGGTTTTTGGAATCGGCGCTGCAATCAGCAATAGTTGGCACTAGAATATATACAAATCTTGTGACTACCTAAAATACCCTGTTCCCGCCTAAATTCCTAAGATTTTTGTAAGGAGTCCATATCCTGTTCCGCGAGCTCAATGATTCCGACTATCTCCAACACTTTGGAATGGTTTTTGTACCATTTAAGGCGAATACTTTCCAGAAAATGTCATTTATATACACGTTTATTCATATAATCATTTTTAAAGAAGATATATTAAACTAAAATTGATGAAAAATATGTTTAATAAATAGATAAAATAGGTTTTTTTTTTTGCTTTTTACTTTTACAGGTTGTTAGAAAGTAGCAGGTTATTTGAAAGTAGCAGTCACGATAATCACTGCTAATCAATAATCACTGCCTAGCTATCTCTACTGCTGACAATATATATACTTTATCGGGTCTCTGATGCTTCCTTTAAGGCGTTGCAAACATTGTATATAAATTATATTACTACTTACACTCTGTGTGAAGAGTAGAAAAAGCATTCTGCGAATAGTTTCAGTTTTCAATTTATCTGTTTTTTTCACAAAAGAAATTTAATGTCACATGATAAAAGCATCCGATCATTGCACGTTGTCCAACGATTTATTTCCGTAATTTTGACATTCGTAACCAGCATCCTTCCTCCAACTTCATACTAACTTTTGTTTTGATTCAAAAACTTTTAGAAAAATCAGTCCGCTATATTGGCCTGCTCGAAGGACCAATGTTTAATTACGATTTGACAGCTAAATAATAAACAATAATATTTAACGAAAAACTTTCGACGGCAAAACGGTATTGGATCGCTGGCGCAAACCTAAGCTTCCGCTGCACCATGATGAGAACCCGCATTGCTTGGCTCAGCTGTGCTGCACCGTCCGCGCTCGTGCTGCGTTCACGCACTCTACGACTGCGCTCACGACTGCGTGAGGGTCGAGTAGCATGAGTCTCTGTATCCGCTGAAAGATTGACCGACGTACTATTTATCTGATGAAAGTGATCGCTCCGATGCTGCTGCTGCCGGTGTTGCTGACGTCGTCGCTGATGTTGCGAGCGTGCACCTCTTTGTTGCCGTTCTAAGTGAAGCATCGTATGATGCAACTCGCCGCACTGTAGACACACCTTTGTTGACGAACATTTTCCTATCGTATGGGATCGAGCGAAGCAGTTGGAGCAATACCAGTGCTTTCTGTTGGCCTATCAACGACGCAGCACGGTCATGGATAAAAATTTCAAAAATCATTGGGAGGCAAGAGACCGCTGATTGATTGATCAATACAACATGTGTATTCATTCCAGTCAGCCCTATTGTAGTTAACAAAGACTCGACGATCCGATTCAACAAAATCTTCCGGACGAGTAATGCTAACCACAATAGGGATATGGTATGAGCTCAACGCAATATCAATCGACCACTCAGAGTATGGAATAAGCGATTCACTGAGGACAGTTAAGTCAGGGGAGCTGGATGTGGTAGTACTCATCCTGGTTGCAGATTCTTCATTGATTGAACACAAAGGAGAGCTGTCTATTTGATCCGCTATACTTATACCCCTAAGGTCATTTCCTAGCTCCGAGAACCACATCTTATGGTGTACATTGAAATCACCAAGAATAACCCTATATTCCCCTTGCAGGACATGGCTCAATATCGGATTATACCCAGGGTCGCAGCTGTTGACTGGTGGAAGATATAAGTTCACAAACTCAATCTCGACATCTCCGGACTTTACAGCCAGATATTGTGTCTCCAGAAATGAATTCTGTTGACCAACAGAAGGCAGTGAAAAAGGTCTGAAATTCACCGTTCGATGAACGATGAATGCCAATCCTCCTCCACTGTTCCTGTCTCTGTCCTGCCTGACTATATTGAAGTCAGCAACAGATGCCAGCCGACATGAGTTTGTGAGCTTGGTCTCTTGCACACACTGCTGCAATTAAGACGTCATGACGCTCAATGTAATCCACAATCTCAGCCACATTCCCACGCAGACCATTACAATTGAGCTGCATAACTCTAAAAGAGTTAAACCGCTCATTCGATGGACTGAGAGCACGCATAATTTGATGACGGGGCGGCGGGAGAATTGGCGAAGATTACGTAGAACAGGAACTATATGACTCCTGCATGGGTGACCGGGACACACGTGGGACAAGCATAATATATATATGCACGGAATGACAGCATGACGCTAAGAAGTCCGCACTCCAATCCCTATGAGACCTTAGAACAGTGCACCTCCTCATATGACACCAATTGTAACAGCCGTTACATCGCACAGACAAAACATTGCGATGTATCTGATTGCCACAAACGGAGCATACCCAGCTTGCAACGGCAGCTGCTTGTGAGGAGGTAGTGGTTGCAGTTGTGTTAGGTGTGGGTACAGCAACTGTGCCAATACTGGTATCAGAATTAGAATTACCTAAGCAACAGTTAGCAACAAATTGCTCTGTCCAGTCCCTATGAGATTGGAGGCCCGAACAAGATCTTAGGTGGCACCATCTGCCACATCTAGAACATTGGACCGAGGTTACATTCCGGAAAATATTTCTCCCACAAACAGAGCAGAACCAGGTCCCGGGTTCCTCACAATGCCGGCGCCGACAAAAAACGTTCCCAAGGACGACTGGGTTTTCTCCCTGGACCGATCTACACAAGGAAATTTGTGCAGTCAAAGGTTGTCCAACTCAGCCCAAGTGGCTGCATCAGATTTCAACCAGTTGTAAGTTGTGGTGACCTTGATTCGATACAATAAACGCTACAATACAGCAAAAGAAACAGAGTAGTCTTTCGATTCACTTACTATTAAACAGTGTTTGTCTCGTCCTGTCACTTACTCACTTTAACGGCAGAACACAATCGAGCACTAAAATTTCTTTATGACGGCTCGGCAGGTATTCTCCGTGATGGTTGCCATTTCGTGACGGATATTTCCTTTTAATTGTGCCAGGGAAGTCGGTTTGTTGCCGTAAATTTGAGATTTGACGTAACCCCACAGAAAAAAGTCCATAGGGGTTAAATCGGGACTTCGTGGAGGCCAATTTATGTCACCTCTCCTGGAGATCAATTTGCCAGGAAAAGTTTGATGAACTCGTGGTAGAGACCAATGTAGGGGTGCAGCTTTAAATCTTTGTGTAAAATGCGGAACAATGATGATCTATGAACAATGATGATCTATGCAATGATGATCTATGCAACAGCACGCTTCCGAATCGAAAGGTCCGGGTTGTCATGAACAGACTGAGTAACACTGTCTACGTTTTCGAACGTTCTCGAAGACCTTGGACGCCCGGATTTTGATTTTTTCAGCGTTGAACCGGTCTCTTCAAGCTTCTCGACTCATTTTCCAATGAGTCGTGGGCTTGGCGCATCATTTAAATGACGAACATGTCGAATACGCGCTACAGTCGCTGAATTACGGTTTTTGTAAAACTCACATACGCACAACGCACGGTCCGCTCCCGAGAAACGCTCCATAGCGACTAAATTCCCAAAAGCTAGGCTACCGATTGACATACCCCCGCGCCCCTCGGAATAGTTGTGTTCACGCAATCAGCAAATCAAATGTGAACTTTCTTTTGAGACACCCTGTATTTACTAAAACAACCCTTAAAATAGACTTACTCGACAATAAATTTGCGTTTTGTGTGTGGAGTGAGAACATGCGTATTTTTTATAGTATACATATACTCGTATGGATATTAATAATAGAAAGCGAAGACGTAATTGATTTTTCACAAAACGTAAGTATTGTGTTTAAATTTACATATGTATGGACATATTTGTTCATATTTTGTATAATAACTTAGCTTTTGTCATAAATTTAATTGTAATTGTCATTATGTAATGAGCATATTATAAATGAAATAATGTTTATAAACTACAATTTAAACTAAACTAAAATAGTAATTTTTTTGTTCAAACTATTTTCAAAATTCTCCTATATTGTTACTAGATTGTTAAGCCCTAACATTAAGGTCATTACAATAAGAACCCTTTAATAAAATTATATTTTTAATTTAAAAAAACTAATGTCTATATACCATAACCACCTTTTTATTGGATTGAACAGCAGTTCAGTCATTGTGGGATATATATGTGCTAATGGATTTTTGGAATCGGAATATGGAATGGAAAATGTACAAAACTGATGACTACCTGGAATACCACGCTCCCACCTCAATTACCAAGATCTTTGTAAAGCGCCCATATCCTGGTGCGGGAGCCCAATGATTCCAACTATCTGCCACACTCTCGTATGGTTTCTTATACTATATAGGTCAATCCTGGAACTTGGAATTTTAAGTATTCGTCAGATTTGTATATATTCTAGTGACAACTATTGCTGATTGCAGCGTCCATTCCAAAAACCCATTGGAACGTATATATCCCACATTATCCTTCCCAGGATTCATCAAGTGACTTAACTTCACTACAATACTTTGGGTTTAATTCCATACTACAGGAAACTGCAATCAGTTACTGGAGTATCCTTTTTTTGGTGCCATTTTTTGGAGACGATTGGCTAGAACTGCTACAAGAAACAATCGGAGAGAATCGGTGATAGTCCCAATCAATGAGCTCCTGTAACAGAAAAAGTGTTCCATACAAAGATCTTGGTAATTGAGGCGGGAAAAATCCCAGGTAGTCAACAGTTTTGTATATATTCCATTTCATATTCCGACTAGCCCTGACCTATATTCGCTGATGCAGTGCTTTGTCCAGCGGATCGTATTTGGGACGGCGGCGAGTGAGAACGCTGACGGCAACATAGTTTCAGCGCTGTTTTTTGGCA
This sequence comes from Leucophenga montana, assembly GCA_035044765.1. Classification (NCBI taxonomy): domain Eukaryota; kingdom Metazoa; phylum Arthropoda; class Insecta; order Diptera; family Drosophilidae; genus Leucophenga; species Leucophenga montana. The sequence continues at coordinate 100,406 of JAWNNQ010000846.1, read as the reverse complement.
TACGAAGCATAGGCTGGATTTGTTGATCATCCAAAATTATATTTATTCTGCATGATCAGAGGGTCGATCACTTATGGCTGGCCGGATGTGTTAACTCTTCCCTCACTAAGACGAAGGTCGTCCTCGGGTTTCCTTAGCGTGTCAGTAACAATCTTTAGAGAGGATAACTGTTTAGTTCTTTCCCATTTTTGATACATCTTGAAAAGGAAGAATCCAATGATCAGGGCGATGATGGTGGATACGCTGAACATCATACGCCATGTTAATAGAATCTTCGTTGCCAATATATCGCAAATTTTCGAAATTCAGCCTCTGAAGGTACGGCAGACTCAGGATTTAAGAGAGCCGATGTCGCAGAGCCTGGATGTCTTTGGACGGCGTTTTTCATGTTCTTAAACAGAGACCCATTTATTTGAACTTCTTCTTTGAAAGTCAGCAGGAACGTGCCATGGATAAGCTTCTCTGCTCCGTTATCCATTCTTATTGTAGCGGTTTCCTCGTTTACTATGATGATCCCATCGTCCACTACTTCCAACGGCTGTAGATGACTAGGACGGGTATTACAATGCGCGATGCCTCCAGAATGCACTTGTTGCGCACATGTCGTAAAGGGTAGCTCCTTGCAGAATGTTGATGTGAGCGTCATAGTGCAATTTCCCATTGGCAGAATTCTGTTGCTTCAGTGCTACTTTGTTGTTTTCAGCGAAAGGAATTATTGTGTCATTGCGTTGAACAGCAAACAGAGTTATCTTTTTACAAACTAAGCTAGGACCAGGGTACTTAATTATACAATGTAAAAAATTATAATCTAACATTACATTAATATAAGCGACTTCCATTAAATCGGTTATTGTTATACTGTGCAATTTCCTATTGGAAGAGTGCTCATTTAAAATGTGGTTTAAGTCTTTAGAATCAAGAATGGCCGGGTTTATAATTTTAATCTTTGCGAGTGTGATTGACAGCAATAATGTCTCAGGTTCCAAAATTAAAATTCTGTTCCTTGCAAGTAAGGTTTCATAGATGTGTCTTGTATCGATCTGTTATGCCTTTGAAAATCTAATAATAGTATTTAAGGATTATTAATTTGTTCCTGACCTCGAGTGTTTATACCTGCCTGTCTGTTTATTGATTCATTTAGATGGTATTTTAGTGTTTCGAAGTCTGTAAAATCGGGATTCTCAGCAACAACTTTTAGAGTGGTTCCCAAAATATTAATACTCCTTGTATGTCTATGGTGAACGTTAACTGTTTCTAATAGTATTTTAATATGACCTACGTCGGATTCCAATATATTTTTTAATGAGACTGGGGAAAATGGTTCATAAGTAATTTCGTCTCTTCGGCAATTTCCGAGTACATGGTTAAGTTCGATGAATGTCTGAGATATTTAAAATCTTTCCAAATAATTGTATTTCCGTCCATTAGTGGGATGTAATCCGAATTTTAATAATCAGTAATCTTTCCAATTGTTACTGTTGCAAGAAGTAGAAGACGTGTGATCCAAATCCTAATGAAAGATATAAAACAGAGTGAGTACTGGAAGGATAGTTTATCTTAAATTGTCCTTATGGACCTCCCTCCCCTTTATTAGAACCGTTGATCCCAAGTCAGCTTCTACTACAACTTCTTCAAACAAGGGCGTATTTCTGTTACCAAGCCTTTTATTCAATTTCAGTATCTATAAGTAATTTAATTGTTTTACCTGCTTTCGTTCGCTCTACAAACGGTAACAGGGAGCTATGTCTAAAAAATTTTTATCTTGTAGTTGATTCTCAGCATCTATATCTGCTACCTCTGACTCTACACCAGTCCACTATTCTTGCTCTTCTTGAATTTCAAGATTTCCTTCCTGCGAGAGGTGATTGATTCTTTGTTGCTAAATTCTGTTGAGAGGGTACATTTCACTTGATTCCGCCACTGTGTAACTCGATTCAATTAAACTCGATTCAACAAACAAATAAAGAAGCAAAAGCATTCGTATTACTTAGTCCTAGGTACAAAACTTTAAAAGATAAATTTGTATAAGTTTATCGTTTTGAGGTGTTTGCCGTTTATTGTTCCAATCCAAATTAATAACTAAATACAAAAAGTTCTTATTCGAAATCTAACCCTGACCTATATTCGCTGATGCAGCGCTTTTTCCAACGGATCGTATTTCGGACGGCGACGCGTGAGAACGCTGAGTTGAGTTGAAAGTAATTAATATACAATAACTTATTATATTCTAAAATTTAATTTGCCAAACTCTGCATGACAAAATTTCAACCTCTTTTAAAACTCCGCATTTTCACTGCAAGAAACAAGCAAGCAGAGAGAAACAAACATCAAAAAATTTACAAGCTTCGAATGAATTAGAATGAATGTGAACTTTGGAAACTCATTCATTTAATTCACGTTCATTATAAGAATGTGCAATTTCATTAAAATTTATTTTGGTGTGAATGTGTCATTTGCCGTTTTGGCCGCATTCATGCAGGGCTCTAGTACACATGTTTTCAAACAAAAGTTGTATGATTAGACATTTTGCATTTTTAGTTTTTTTTTTTTTTTTTTGACAAATATAAAGTTTAGACATGTTTTGGTGTACTTGGCATTTTTTTCTGTCTAAAAAAATGGATAATAGAATCTGTATTAAATTTTGTGTGAAAAATACAAGTCTACTAATATTTATAAGTAGTTCAATCTCTTCACAGAAGGTCGAGAAGATGTTAATGACGATGCCCGCCACACCTGCACGTCAACAACCGATAATAACTTTGAAGCCGAGAATGAAATTATTTTGGAGAACCGCTATTCACTATTAGATATGTTGCTGAGGATCCCGGCACATAGGTTGGCTATGCAATTTTTTCGGATATTTTGGGCATGAATCGTGTGGCAGCGAAGTTTGTTCAAAAATTGATTAATTTTGACTAAAAGAACCAGATTTGCTCAAAGGGTTATAACTGGTGACGGAACATGAGTATATAGTTATGACGTCGAAACCAACGCCCAATTCTCACAGTAGAAACGGCCTGTAAAACGAAGACCGCAAAGAACACTCCAAGTTCGGTCAAATGTGAATGTTTTGCACACTGTTTTCTTCGATTACAATGGCGTGGTGCATCGTGTCTTCTTGCCAGAAGATTGTACGGTCAATAAGGGATATTACCTTGAAGTTATGCGCCTCTTGCGTTTAGCAATCGGAAGAAAATGCATGGAATTGTACCAAAAAAATGTATAGCTTTTGCATCGCTATAATGCATCTGCTTCGGTACGAAAAGTCGTTTAAAACCTTGATTGAGGGAGCCTTAACTAATAAATGATTCCTTTCGCGAAACGTTTTCCACTGAAACGTGAGCACTATAATGGAGGTAAATTAACCTTATGATTCTGTTGTCACTAAATACAAAAATTCGATGACAAGTGAGTAGTTTTAAAATTGCGCAAGAGCCCTATCCTCAAAACACTGACATATACAATGGTCTCGTTGCTGTAGTTCTTGCATCTTTTACGTGTCTATATCTCAACTGTTGCGTTTTGTTTCCGAATTGGCATTTTCGAAGTGCATTGGCCGATGAAAGGAAACCGTTGTATGTACGTATAAGCCATCCAAAAGGCTTGTGCCAACATCCTCAACATTTCTTAATGTATTTAGGTTTTTGTTCCGGTTTCGGTATGTACCGAAACGTTTTTTTCGGTATAAGGTCCATGTATACATAAAGTTTGACTCCAGTTCCAGATAATTTACTGTAGTTAGCACTACTTTCTTCAAGTATTTGCACTTTTTCAGCAACGGAAAAAACTCTGAAATATAAATTTGTCAATGCTGCTATACAAATGCTTTCCTGTTCAGAAGTTAGCTTTACATTATATATGGGGTCTTCAAAAAAAAGGCACTATTCTCGAATAGAGTACACTCACGTTTTTTTAATTCATAGACCTAAAGTGTAGCTAAAGCAGTAGCCTATTTTCCAATTTGAATTTTAGAATGAAGTCAAATAGCGTTAAATTCGCCCAAAACGAACTGCTCACTTTAAAATATAGTCATTTCAATTTTAGCTGGTTCGAGAACACTGACAATTTCATTAATAGTATCACAGACTTTTCTGTCTATAAAAAAATCAGAATTTGCTACCGCAAAGTTGACTCAGAAGTCAGGTTCTTCTCCAGCCGATACTCCAGCATCATTTAGGTCGAGCTTCAACTAGTAGAATCATCAAATGGTGACTTCTTATCTAATATTACGGAGCTTACGGACGGCGTGCGAAGCTTTTTGACAATTGTTCTGGCAGCTAAACTGGCTTTTAAAAAACTGCGCAAATATTGACATTGTATTTCTTAGAAAAAAAAAAATAAAATTGAGAACCGAAAATACAATATACCGGTATATATAATACGGTACAGTTCATTGATTTTATTTTATTTCGGCAAAAGGTTTCGGTTTCTAAAATATTTAAAATATCGGTTCCGGTTTCTGTTTTCAATCTGAATCAATTAATTTTGGTTAACGTTTCAGGTACCGATTTTATTCCCTGCTTCAGAAGCAATAACTCCGATTCCATTGGATCAAAAGTCTTGAACTTTTAAAAAAAATATTTTAGTATAACTGGCTGCATAACGACAACACCTTTAGGGCAACCTGGTTGATTCTAGCGGAGATCCCGTTGGTTTTTTACAACATCCTGATATCCAGAACTTAACTGGTTTCTGACTGCGCTCATGTGTTGTAATAAAATATGTAGATAGAATAAGTTATCTATGTATTAAGTTATCTATATATGTGTTTAACATGTGTTGACAAACTGTGCACAGGCAGATAAGTAAGAACTGCCGATAATGTATTTAGTATCTAATAATAGATTTTAAGTATTTTTAAGATTTTTTCCTATAAATAAAGACGTCAAGCAATCGACAATATGATTCAGTAAAACGAAGTCATCGAACTTGGTTGTTTGTCTTCTTGCGTACTTGTTCATGTATTAACACTCCTTTGAGAAAAGGAGTATTGATTTGAACAATGGAATGCTAAAGTTGGTTCGTAAAATTTTTTTCGAACAACTTAGGGACCGCCGATTTGTTTGCAATACCAAGATAGTTACATATGCTTGATGTAGAAATTTGTTATATAGTGGAATAATAGAGGAATCCTTGCAACAATCTGAAAAGAACCACTTTTCAAGGATAGTTTATAAAGGAACAAACAAAATTGTGTAAGAATCTCACGTCTACATTGGACAAAATCGGTCGAGCCAACTGTTGTCCAATGTAGACAGTTCTCACTGTAGGAACAAAATTTCGGACCGATAGTGCTACAAATTAGTATAGTATCGATAGTATAGTATCGATATTTTTGCCACTATTGATATATTTCCACCTCTATTGTACACTTCTCGAACTCAGGAATATTTTAATTTAAATTATTGTTGCACACCGAACGAATCATGGTAAGTTTGGTAACAATAAAAATAACGCAGATGACACGCAAAGCGATTACGATGACTAATTTCTACACATCAGTTGTTTGATAATAAACGGATTTGCTTTGTGGTTGTTAGTCGGAGGTGTGGTCACTCAACATAAAATGTGCATACATATGGAAGAGTGTACGTATGTACATACATACGTATATACATTTGTATAGTGGAGTGTCAATGATAAGAGTTATTTTGCAAAAAATATCAATGAAATTTTAATAAGTCGTCAATTTGAATTTTGTTTTCAGGGTGACAGCAATATCTGCGATATTAGCGATGAAGTACGCGAGGAGCTGAAAAAATTTCGCTTTCGCAAGAGCACAAACAATTCGGCCTTAATATGTATGTACTAATTAAATTTTAATATATTTTTATTAAATAAATATAGATATCTATATATATACAATTCTTTGTCCGCATTCACTGACTGACTCACTGATCAGTGCACAGCCCAAACCATAAGACATAGGAGTCTTAAATTTTCACACAACATAGATGAGACAATCGTGCAATAATACGCAGTGCTTCGTATGAAAAACTTTGTTAGTTTTCAAGCTATCTCAACCAAACTTACAGATTTTGGATGTTTTACTTTATTTTACATCTTCACCAATTTAGTCAAAATCGGGTTACTATATCATATAACTGCCATTGGAACAATCGGGTTCAAATTAAGCTTTAGTATGAAAAACTTTTTTGTTTCTTAAGATATCTCACAGATGGTGTATTTATTTTTCATTGCGAGCGAAGCGAGCAGTGGACAGAGCCCCCTAGTATATACATATAATTTAACTCTAGAAGCACTTTTAGTGAATCATCGACCATACAATCCATATTTAATTTTTTGTCGTGTTAAAAGTTTATTTATTTATTGCAACTACTTTAAATTAAAGTTGGTTAAGCATAAAATTTTACCACTCACTACTTTTCACTAATAATGTAAAGTTACGACCACTCATACCCGTTGGCGGATTTGTGTTTCGTCTCCAAGTTAAGCAACTGCACCTAAACTCACAGTCTTGGAAGTGGTCCAAGCAGCCGTAATTACAAATCAAAAAATTGAAGAAATGGAAAATATGAAATTTATTATAGTACAAGGATAGTTATTTTTAATGCAGTTCAAATATGGAGAATCAAGTTCATCACTTAGAATCTTGTGAAGGAAAACTACAGAGATTATCGATCCATTTATGGCGACAGATTTATATCAGAAGATCACTTAAGGTTTTTGAGAGCAAACAGAAATTCGATACGATCTTGACGAATTATAAACTGTATTCTAAACACAAGATGCAAATTCTAAAATCGGACGATCAAAGGAAGTATACAGAAGTTTGATAGTACATATAAGGCTCATCAATTTCTTTGGACCAACGCTTTGTAAAGCCAAGAACACCTTTCGCTTTATTTACCATACATACACTATTTTTTATTTTACTTATTTTTATGGCTCAATTTAGGGTCCATATGAAGGTCTAAATCATTAATACTAATTTCCCTACTAAGGCTCTGAATATCTAAAAAGTAAGTCATAATAAACAGTTTTCTACGATGGAAGAGCATCATTTACATTGGAAATATTTCCGAATTCAAATCCGCTTTGAGTAAACTATGTTGCGAAGCATCAGAATACGACAATTATAGTTTGAACTGATAGTATGTGACATACAATTAGGCGGTTAGCTTGTTGGACTCACTGCGAGATCGCTTCGTGTAATTATTTTTTATATTGAAGAATTACACCACGTTTCAGATTCGCACTAGTTCGCCTGGTGCCGGTTGTTGTTAATACCAAGTTTGCGTGGGGCCCAGATTTGGTATATCCAATGCGGGAATGGACGCCCTCTCGGGCTTTGTCATCGAATGGTGTTTGTCTCCGAGTCTTCCTCTGTGTCTTCACTGGTAAAAGTTTCGGAAACCAAACCCATCGCACCTTATTAAGGGGATTTGCCTTATCACAATTTGTTCACCTGAAGAAATGTGTTTTACCAATCATTTCTCTTAGCATCGTTTTAGCAATTTTAGTGTAGATGATTTATATAAATAAAAAAAAGCTTTTATTATAAAGATTTACAAAACGGGAGAAGTAGCATTGAAAAGTTTTCAAGAATTTTTAACAAGTTATGTTTTGCATATTTCTATAAAAGTTTTGAAATTTTTTCAATTATTTATATATTAAGTACCTTAGATTTATTTTTAGAGCTACAATATCTACATATGTTAAAATTCCTCGCAAAAGTAGAACACTGAAAAGATTTGTTTTATTAGTACTCTAGGCGTGTCAAATGTCTTTTACGTTTTAAGGAAGCAATAAATCACCGGAACCTGGAAACTAGACAGTCTATGCATGAGGTGTATTTAGATTCAAATTAACCTTTTCTTTCATTTTCTCTTAGTTAAGGTTGATCGTGAAAAGCAAGCCGTGGTGCTGGATGAATTCTTAGATGATATATCTGTCGATGAGTTACAGGACTCATTGCCAGGCCATCAGCCGCGCTACATAATTTATACGTACAAAATGGTGCACGAAGACCAAAGAATATCATACCCAATGTGCTTTATATTTTACACGCCGCGCGATAGTCAAGTGAGTCCCGCTACAATTTTTCTTAAGACCGTTTAAACATTAACTTATTTATTTATTTTTTTTTTTCATAACTTTTTTAAACTAGATCGAGCTGCAAATGATGTATGCATGCACGAAGAGCGCCTTACAGCGTGAAGTTGACTTAACACGTGTCTACGAAATTCGAGAACTGGACGAACTGACAGAAGACTGGCTCAGGGAAAAACTTAAATAAAAATCAAATGGTATTTCAATGCCAGGATAAATAACTACAAAAAATGACAATTATATACATATACAATGTATTTATATAGAACAAACTTATAAGCAATATTTTAAACAATTACAATTACAAGTAAATTATGACATGACGGCTAAAGAAAAGCACGCCAAAAACCAACGATGGGATAAATACCAAACCACTTTTTAAATGACAATTTTTATAAAATGTATAATATTTGAAGTAGTAAACAAATAGTATTTTGTAAATGCGAAAATGCTTTATGATAAAAACTAGTGATTTTTAAATATTCCGCATTTAAGTACATAAATGTATATTATTGCCAAATTTTAAGTTATTAGAAACAGACTTATTGTATAAATTATGAGAATAAGATTACAAAAACATTTCCATTTTAATAAAAATTACTTTTCACCAAAGTACATATTCTTTGCTAATAGCAATTGTGAGGGTAATATTTGAAGTCGCAAAAACTTTAGAGGACTCAATTCAATGTCTTTCTATATGTACATGTATAACAATAGAAAAATTATCACTCCAGCTGCCGATCTAGGATTAGTGCTTGGGCTTAGCATTTCATCAAGAAGTTTTTTAGTTATAATTAAATTTGTAGCCCTTAAAGTTGCGTTCCCTGTACATTTCCTGTACCACACGTCATAACGGAGTTGATAGTTTGTTCTGAGCCCCAATGTTCGCCAGATTCCTCTCATTTGTGGGGAAAATAGGCACGAACCAAATTTGTTTGTGGAAATTCATTTTCCTCCAATAGTGTAAAGTTAAAACTAACCTTTGGCCTAATGTGGCTTAGGTTAGGTCTAACCTATCTTGCCGCCTTTGTTCGAACAGACGAGAAGGATCTCGTGCGAGGAATACACCCCTCGAAGGTTAAACTATAGAATTAGATGTACACATTGTAATTTAGATAGACACTGTTCGATTCAAATTCTATCAGACAGTCAGGCGGTGTTGAAAGCACTAAACTTAAACTCCGTCAAGTCCAAACTTGTGCTAGAGCACTTATAATGTTGGAAGAGATCGGAAGACACAACAAAGTATGTTTGCTGTAGTGCAAATGACGAATGACAGAACATTGTCTCCTAACGTATCACCATGACGTGGATTTCACCTTACTTGCTGACAAAACAAAACGATCGCTATTAAACTGTCTTAATGGCAGGATAACATCGAAAGCTAAAGGTATCCTGTCCAACCTGTATTTAGCAAAGATGTATCTACTTTCTCCCTGTCTAAAATTGGTGACCTATCCGGATAATTGTAGCATTTTATCCTCGGGCGGGAACGTCGATGAAATTTGTGAGAGAAATACCTATTTAGAGAATTTGTTACATTTTTTCAATGCTTGCAACCTCAAACTCACAACACATAAGTCGTCGGTGGTTACTTGTAGTGTTTCACATTATAATCGCTATCGAATGTTTCGCTGGTATAGCAGAAGTGACTCCGTTGTCCCTAGCTGTGGTAAAGTGCTTCATTATTCACCGCCGCTGAATAAACTTTTGCCTTAATCAGACTCTAAGCTAATAATGCAAACGCTGCGCCGTGTGGTGCAACATTGTATATCGACTCTGTTCACTTGGAGTAGGAGGCGGTGGAGGAGGTGGGGCGCCAACTAACATGTGTGCCATAATACCCATTTGCGTAGCTGCGTTTGGTGGAGGCTGTAAAGCGTGCAAACTCTGGTGGGGATGCGGATAATGATGCGATGGTACATGTGCATGCGACATTCCCATTGGTGGCGGTGCAGTCGAGGACAATGGCAAGTTTAAAAGGTTACTGCTAGCGTGTGCACGAAAATGCATACTAAGATTTTCAGCCGAATCAAATGATCTATCACAGTCAGGGCATTTGAAATGGTCCTGACCTAATGTATCAACCCGCACAGGATCTGTGTCGATGGGCTCATCCTCATCATCATCTCCTACACCCACATCATCGTTGTTCGCCGCCACCTCCAATACGTGTATTTTTCGCTTATGTGAACGCATGTCGCGCTGTCGGCTGAAAGCTTTTCCACATATATCGCAGTGATGGCTTTTAATGCCAGTATGTGTTGCCATGTGTTTAGATAGGTCACCTGCCGTGAAGAACGTCTTATGACAAACGGGGCACAATTGATCACGTATACCGGTGTGAATTTTTTGATGAGCTTGAAAATTTCCTAGTGCTGCAAATTGTTTGGAACATATTTCACATTGGAATGGTTTCTCTCCCGTGTGCATTCGTTCATGCACTTTCAGATTATACTTTTGAGCAAAACGCTGTGGACAGTGTAAGCAACTAAACGGCTTTTCGCCCGTATGTGTCCGAATATGCTGTTGTAATTGTGCTGCACATTTGAAACTCTTATTGCAATCAAAACATGTCTGTGGTAACTTTGGAAGTGGTTTGGGTCCACGTTTCTTATAATTTTCGGGTGATTTACGTTGGTAACGTGGTCGACGTTTTGGCTTTTTTTGTTGTTTGCTGTGTTCCTCATCTTCATCATCATCACTTGATTCTAGTTGGATAGTTTGTTTAACCAAGCATTGTGACTTACTTTCGTAGTCGGTGTTTGTAGTGGCATCGCAAAACCTGTGTATAATTTTTCCAGTCAAACTGAACTCTAAAATATTTACGTAAACAATCTCACCCGTAGCCTCTATCCAATATCCCGAGATATTGCCTCAAACGTAAGTCGGAGCTCTCACACTCTTGCTTAAAGTGGTAAGCAACCCCTAGTCTGTATATGCAATTATTGCAAATTACTGCAGGAAGGCCATCCGATTTATAAACCTGCATTATCAAGAAGAATGACGTTTATGTTTTATTTTTATAGTTTACTAAAATAATTCACTTTTATTTTAGCGCACATCATCATCATGGAAGACGGCATCATCGCAAAGTCCGTGCTGTATATAGAAGTCTGCGCCCCTTCCTCAAGACAAATACGGCATATTTTGTGCGTATTATAGTCCATCATGTCATGCAACTATTGTTTTCCCTTTAAAGTTTTCTAGTTTTTTGCTAAATAAGTTTTGGCCGCAACCCCCATTAAAAATTTTGTTATTATCAGTGAGGCCAAACGTTTTGAAGGGGCTTCTAGGGGTAGAATGCTTGCAAGTTGAACATTTTTAACATTATTCTGCATATGAACAATTGCTCCATGTCCGTCCGCACAAACGTCAATAGAAATGTTTTTTAGTCTAGAATGCGTCTGAGAATCAGTGGTTATACTTGCTTTTCTAGACAATTAAATAAAAACACTGAATTATAACATATACAGCATGAATAGCCATAAAGAAATCAATTTTTAATTAAACTATTCAATTAAATCTAAGATTTATATGTACATATACAGTTCACAGAAAAGTTCACGCCATCCCTCGTTGCATGGAGCTGACGTGACAGCAAAATAAAAGTGAAATTAAATTATTTTGTATCGAATTTTTGAACGGGTGCCTATTACTATAAACTAATTTATGCCCGGATTATATAGCGTAAAAGCGTGGAACATCGTGCACATAAATTGCAGAACCGTTAACTCTATATTTTCAAAATGCGAGCCGAAAGTTGATTATCGGACAATTTTTTACTGTAATCGGAATAGCAGCAACATCTCCCACTGAGAAGCTCTGTATGCTGTGTCAAAGGGTGACCGGTCATCGGATACAAATATATTGTGTGCGTCGCCGATGGTTCAATAGAATATTGAGTTAGCTATTGTGCAGTGATTTTGTTTTGTTAGAATAGACAAAGCAAAAAAAATTTATGGTATCGCATACTAAAAAAAAAAGCCACAAATTAGGCATTCAAGGTCTCTGATAGAATTTGTAGAAATTCCCGCGAGCTGTTTCCAACAGTTAAGGGCAAAAGTCTGTAATGGCAAGTTGTGCAAACAGCGAAAACGAACTACTCATAAATGGCAAAGCTGCAGGAAATATGAAGGATAGATCGCCTCCGCCACAACAACATGGTATTGCATCCACAACTGGTCCATTTATGAAGCTCAAAACATACTTGCTAGCGTTGCGACCTTGGTCATTATCTGCCAGCTTAGTACCAACCTTGCTTGGTTCTGCGTTAGCTTACCGGTCGCAATGGTCAGCTCAATTCTCGTTCTTCACATTTTTCCTAACTGCATTCACAGTCGTAACTGTGCACTGTGCCGGAAATGTTGTCAATACATATTTCGATTTTATTAAGGGCATTGACAAACAAAAGGCTGATGATCGCACCCTGGTCGATCACATTCTTACTAAAGATGAGGTATGTAAAAGTAGAAAATTTGCGCTTGTATTTAATTTGTACTAATATACATACATAAATTCACTTACAGGTTGTGTCTCTTGGCGCTATTTTGTATATGGCCGGATGTGTCGGTTTCATTTTTCTCGCTGCGCTCAGTCCGGCGAAGATGGAACATTTGGCCTTGATTTACTTTGGCGGCCTGTCTTCAAGCTTTCTATACACTGGTGGCATTGGCTTTAAGTACATTGCACTAGGAGATCTATTGATACTCATACTATTTGGCCCGATATCGGTACTGTTTGCATTCATGTCCCAGACGGGGCACGTTGACTGGACAACAATCTACTATGCTATACCGCTAGCGCTTAACACAGAAGCCATTCTACATAGCAACAACACACGAGATGCGGAAAGCGATCGGAAGGCGGGCATTGTGACGTTGGCAATTCTTATAGGAAGAAGTGCATCGTATGTGCTTTATGCGCAGCTACTTTTTACGCCCTATTCAATATTTTTTGTTTGTGGCTTAAAGTATTCGCTTTGGTTCCTGTTGCCACTCATCACTTTGCCGCAAGCTTTTAAAATCGAAAAACGCTTTCGCAACGAACAGACGATGACAGCGGTTCCAAGGCAGACAGCAAAGTTGAATTTCTTTTTCGGCATTTTGTACGTTCTCAGTTGCTGTTGTGCTCAGTTGCCCAGCTTTAGTTTACGCAGACATTAAGATAAGATTTACAATGCAGCTTCCAATGATGTAATTGTTTTGATTATTTAATGCACATTATGTTAGTTTTAAGAGACCTTGTGTAATTTTTTGTTTGCCTTGAGAAAAATATCTTAACATTGTCGTAATATCCAATTTGATGGAAGTGCTGTGGGGTGGGCGAGTGCTCCATTCATTTCCACTATGGTCATTATTTACTTAGCAGCGATCAGTGCAAAATTTAGGGAATATTATTAATATTATGAAAATGTCGCTCATTAATAGTAGCCACTACATATGTACCATAATTACGAATAAGTGTGGTCACGCAGTTTTGCTAAATTTTGAATCCGGTAAACAAATCGAGCTTTAAGTTACACCTCATTATATAAATTTCACAATCAGTTTTAGTACAACAAAAAAAAAATAATAAACTCGCACAGACATATAGTTGCTGCAACAGAAATCGAGAGCATCTTACATTTGGCTATTAGTTTCGCTATTTAATATGTTGGTGGCATGTTGATATCTATGAGTTTTCTCTGACTCCACATATGACTGAACTCAAAAGTGAAACATAGAACACTAAAAAGCCTTTCAATATATGTATGTCATCTTATTTAAATCATTTCTATTTATTGCAATACACTATTCATAAAAGAAAAATCATGTTAAAACTTTAATAGTTTGTAAAACGAAAATATTTATTTTATCACCAATTATTATATCCGATATTGTTTTAGTGCTTAATGATTGATTTATGTACATACAAATTTGTACGTATATGATAAATAAATGGTATGAATTGGACCAAATATAGTGCGCAAAATTAAATCAACATTCGCATGTAATGTGTATTAAGAAAATATACCGACGGCTTCTATAATCATAAAAGCTTATTATATATTGCATAGGGCCAGTTTACCCTACTCAGCATTATAATATTCACAAAAAACAAAACCTTAAATGCAAATTGTTATTCAACAAATGTTGCAATACATGAGTTATTAGTATATACATAGGTGCTTTAAGTAAGTCGAATGTCAAATACATTATATACATTCATTTGTATCTAATATTAATTTATTTTAGAAGTAACAACTTTTTTAAAATCATAAAGCATTGTGTACATAAATATATTTATGCTTGATGAAACATACAAATTAGAGCTGTAGAAAAATGATTCATTTTTAATTCACAAAGAATGGTAGACTATCAACTGTGCTCCATTTTCACTTTTGCGATTTCATGCGCAAGTGTATCATGTTACCATTGAATCTTACTTAAACTAAACAATTTTCCACTGAAAGTGACAACGCAATGAAATTTAAAAAACAAATCTGATTGAATCTTTACTGAAAACGCCAAAGTAAATGAAAATGGGAGCACGGAAGTAATTTATCATTCCTTTTAAAAAAATTTGAATTGAATTGGAATTTTAATCATTCGAAAAGAATTGCTCATTTCACTTTTTAAGAAATTGAATTGAGTGGAAATTAGAATCAATTTTTTTTTTTTTAGAAATAACTTTGCAAATTTTCATTCAATTCTTTTTTTTTTAACTGTTTTCAAAAAGAATGATTCAAAAATGTACAATTCATTTTGAGTGATAAAATTCAATTCAATTAATTTTTTATTTTTTTTGTGTCCAAAGGAATTATTGAAAAATTTTTAATTCAATACAATGACTGAATGATTACCAGATTTTTTAAAATTTGAATCATTCCTTTACAGGTCTAACATACATACGCAAATCAAATTTCAATCAACATTTTGGAAACTATTAAACTTAAGAGTGAGAAACTAAAACATAGTACAGTTAAACCTGTCTAAGCTGATTGCTCTTGACTAGAGATTGTCTACATAGAATTAATTTACCATCTTTAGTTGAATAAAAAATAAATTAATTACTTTTAAATCAATAATACGCTTGTAATAAATATTAAGGTTATTGCCCCAAATGCTCAAACCTCGACATCTAATTTTTATTTACGCAGTTGCAGGAAGGTGACTTACAATATGTTGTATACATTTTTGATTATTTCATTGATATTTGTTTGTATTAGCAAAAGTAGTTATCAACTGATATATTGAACTGCACAATTTTCACTTACAATATGTTTGACTATTCGAATGCCTCATAGTATATGTATATTTCGATATCATTCTTAACAAAGTATATGTATGAATATATGTACATATTGACAAAAACAACTTAGTTACCAAATAGTTTAAAAAATAAGTAGATTTGAAAAAATATTGTCAAACCGATTTAGTATACGAGGTTTGATCAGTTGAGGGGAATACATTAAATATTATATGTAAATTAGCCCAGTCACAATATTTTTAGTAAAACTTTCAATGGAGGCATTATTTATGTAAAAAAAAAAAAAAAAACTACACATATCTGAAGTGACTGGTTTCCGCTTTCCTCCAATAAAATTCTGCTACGTAGAATAATTAATTTTGCTGAATTCGTTAAGTCTTGTTGATATGAAAATTTAGATTTATTAAAAAAGAAAGCTTAAGCAACTTACGGAAAAATTTATATGTAAGTTAAATGTGTAAGTTTAAAAATTTGTATTTTCAATTCGATAAATTTTATTTGATTTAATTCGAGTTAAAAATTACATAAAAGCTTTGGAAGCTTGAATGGAAACCCAAAGTAGGATTTGGATGGGATGAAAAATACTTCAGTTAAAAGTCATTATTATTTCTCATGAATATGTTTAAGTATTTACATACATAATGAAAGACAATAAAAATCATTACACACTTGTTTTTGACAAGTACCACTATTTACAGATTCATTCGAAACATTTTGTTTAATTTAATTCGGATATCTGTGATTTTTGTAAATCAAAGCACCGTGACGATACTAAAAATTAATAATGTAAAATAATTTATGAAATTTTAATAAATAAAAAAAAAAATTAATTAGAAATTTTTTTAATGTTTTTTTTTTTGTATTTAATTTACATTCAGTCCAAAATCTAGAAACTATAATAAAATTTGATAGTAATGAGTTGTTGGAAATGAGATATCCCAAAGGTGGTACCATGAGAAGCAAACCAGGATTTGATGATGGCATCCCAGAGAAATCGAGGCGAACCTTCGAAAATCGTTGTGGCGACTAGTGCGTTTGTTAATTTTTTCATTTTCTGTCTCAAGTAGCCGTCGTTTCCTCAACCGAGAAGCATCCTTATTAGGTCTACCCATCACCAAAAATCGTAAAATAAAATAATTCTTAACAAAAAAAAAAAACGACTTCAAACAAGAAACTAAAAAGTAAAAAATAAATTTACTTAGCATAAGTAATTCGTATTTTGATTTAGTTAATCAGAAATGATTAAATAAGTATTTTTTAAAATTTTGAGATCGGTGGTAGTAAGGTCTGTTGTATTATTGTATTGGCACCGACTTCAAAATTATAAAATACTTATTTAATCATTTCTGATTAACTAAATCAAAATACGAATTACTTTTGCTAAGTAAAATTATTTTTTACTTTTTAGTTGTAATACTTGCTGTAGCAAATATTACTGTATCATCCGCATATGAAGCTAATATTACTCGTTGCAGTTTGTAACAGGCATATCTGGAGTATAAAGCGTGTAAAGCAATGGCCCTAATACACTGCCTTGAGGAACCCCAAAGTGTATAGCTTATACCTCAGTAAAATTGATATTTGTGCAAAATTTGTTTTGCTTATTACAGTTGTTCTAATAACGTCATTAATGTTTCGAGTATACATGTTTTATCTCTTATGTTTTGTGATATTTTTCCATGCATATAGTTCATATCTACTTTTAATCTATAGTCCCGTTAAGATTTTAAAAGAAACAAAGTCATGACTTTAATAGAAAGTTGATATTTGTGCAAAGTTCTTCATTTCAATTTTTAGTGTGACACATTGATTATCTCGCTAAAAAAAATTATTGAGTGTATTAAAATATGGTTTACTAATTGATTACAATTAGTATTTTGCAATTTTTTATTTATTTTTTTTAAATTTGGACTATTTTTGGTTAAAAATGCCTCTCGCAGCCGAATTAAATGAAAAAGAAAAAATCCAGATTGAAACTTTGGCTGAATGTGGCATTCAAATATAAGAAATTGCCAAAAGATTAAAACGACATCGAAATACTATCGCGAATTATCTAAAAAATCCTCAGAAATATGCCCAAATCAACAGAAGAGGGGCAGTAGCAAAAGTTGTTGAGCGCAGTAAACGGCACATTAAGGCGATGGCAACGGCTAAAACATGAGTTGCGCTCAACTAAAGGCTGAATTGAAGTTGCCAATATGTAGGCAGAGGGGGCAACAGATTTGCCAAAAGGAGTTGCACCTCAAATATGACTCAAAGGTGCGGACGCCAAAACTGTTACCCCGACATAAGAAGGCTTGCCTTCTATGAAAAATATAAGAGTTCGGAAAGGTGATTTTCAATGATGAAAAGAAGTTCAGCCTGACGGGCCAGATTGAAATCAAAAGTACTGGCGGAACCCAAGACATCCCAGGAAGACGAGCTATAGGCGGTACCATGGTGGTGGTATATGCGTCTTTTAGCTCTGCTGGAAAGTGCCGGGACGGATCAATGCGCAAATGCATACGGATCTCCTTGAATGAGAACTTATACCATTTGCGGAAGAGTTCCATGGCGACGACTGGACATTTCAACAAGATAACGCTCCTACACACGTTGCAAGGCATACGATGTCGTTTTTCTGTTCTAATGATATCCTCTTATTGCAGCGGACAGCAATAAATCCGGATTTAAATCCAGTTGAGGACCTTTGGGGCATCCTTTCAGCAAAAGTTTATGAGGGTTGAAGGCAATTCGAGTCCTTAAAGGACCTAAAAGCGTCCATTGTCGAGAAATGGGCAACTATTGACGTAAACACTTTACGAAACTTAGTAATTTCGATGCCCCGCCACTACAATTGGTTGCACAACAAAGAGGCGACTCCATTTCATATTAATAAA
The DNA here is from genome assembly GCA_035044765.1 of Leucophenga montana. Classification (NCBI taxonomy): domain Eukaryota; kingdom Metazoa; phylum Arthropoda; class Insecta; order Diptera; family Drosophilidae; genus Leucophenga; species Leucophenga montana. Next base: position 82,203 of record JAWNNQ010000846.1, on the reverse strand, counting down.
TACATTTAGGTTCATTTAATTACTTAATTCAATTAATATTTTTGTATTTTCCATATGGTCCGTTCTGAAGGCCAAAGTATCAACTAACAAATATGAGACGTCTTAAGATTACTCTTCGCCGAGAATGGGACAAAATACCATCGTACCACATTCGTGCGGCGTGTGAAGCCTTCCTGGACAAAATCGATGCCTTTAACCGCGATAAAGTTGGCTACATCGAACAAATTAATAATATATTTTTCTTAAAATTTGAAAGGTTCTTACGATATACTGAAGTTTTTAAATAAAAAATAAAAATTAATGAAATTGAAACATTTTTAATTGATACCATTTCGAGCACCGACCCCTGTATTAAATGGTATTCATATCTCCGGTTCTAAATTGACCCAAACTGGTGGATTTAAACCGAATCGGTAATTTTTTTCTTCTTAAGTTGGCTGTCACTGTCATTGACATGCATGCCAAGTTTGAGCGGGATGCGATAAATAGTCTATGTTTTGACAGCTGCTTGTTTACGACGCGAAAAGTTTGTATGGCGATTTTTAAAATGGCAAAAAAATTGGACGAGCTTGCTTGAAATTTTGTGTTTCCAATGGAATACCGGCAAAGGAATCATTCAAATTGTTACCAAAGGTTTTTGAGGACTCTTCTCTATCGAGAACGCAAGTATTTGAGTGGTATAAAGCATTCAGTGAAAGTCGTGAAATCGTATAAAAGTTGCCTAATCAAGTCGTCCATCCACCTCTGCTAACGACAAAAACATTGAAAAAGTGATGGAAATTATGCTCGAAAATCGTCGTGTTGCCATTAGAAAGATATCAGAGACACTCAACATCTCAACGTCGCCGCCAGACTTGTACCAAAAGACCATTCGGTGTAGTATACTAGGCGTCGGCGCCAGTCAATTAGGAGTTTCTTCAGATCATCATAGACCTGAACCTGCCATCTTAAGCTCGGACGTTCTCTCTGACGCCGTTCATCAATCAAGTTCAGGTTTCTGTCGTAAACCTTTAGTGCTGGACCTTCGGGGTTCATCCGGATGAGATGACCAGCCCAGAGCAGAATCTGGAATTTAATGCGCTGGAATATGTCAATCTCATTATACAGCTATACGGATCCCAAACTCAACGGACCAAAAATCCTGCGAAGAATCGTTCTCTCGAACACACCTAAAGACGCTGTATACGTTGATGTCAGGGTCCATGCTTCTGCGCCATTCAGCAGAACAGGGATTATCAGTGTCTTATAGATTTTTATCTTCGTAGTTCGAGAGAGGGCTCTACTTCTAATTTGCTTGCTGAGCCCAAATTAGCAGCGATTAGCAAGCGTGATTCTTCGTCATACAACCTTGAAGTTGGAATTCTCCATTCTCACAAACCATCCGAGACGCGCTGATGGTCTGCGAGTAGATACTAATTACTTCGCCTTGTCCTCGTTCACCGCTAGGCCCATAAGACGTAACAGTAAACAATCTCCGATAACGGCCTGCTAACTCACCATTCGTTCGCGATGATGTCAATGTCATCAGTACTTCCTATTGCAAGAACGTGCCCGACCGTTATACGTATGGACAGTAGCGTAGGATGTACTCCATCAAGAGATTATAGCATCATATTGCCTAAAATCCCTCTTGGTAAAAAAGATTGGGTGTGTGATACCGTCATCATGCAACGACGAAAGATTTTTGCTGATATACCAAGTTCAGATAGGGCGCGGAAGAACTTCGTTCTTATCGGCGTGTCGAAAGCTGTCTTAAAATCAATTTATACAATATCAATATAATTAATTGGATTCAAGTTTTTGTATATAGTTGACCAATTTAAGAACAATTACTATTTTAACGTTGATAATTGCTTTATTTGTTCGATGCAACAAAATAAATAGAAAGGGTTTTTGTATATTGTTTTAAGGCGTTGGAAGCGCAGAGACAAAATTATAATGCTATTCGCATTATGTGCAAGAATATAAAAAATATGAAAATACTTAAACGCATAGGGTTTTATTGTAGAAGTTGGTTTTACATTTATATGAAAGTCTCTCGTATTTAATGTTATGCTTAATGCTATTGTACCTATATTATTACTGCAGATACCCTCTTTTTCCCTCGATATTTTTCTCAATAATATAATTTCGTGGTTTCAGGACCACGTCATGAGGCATAATTGAAGGGGTAGCACCATCGATGGGCTCCGAACTGGGAGGTTTGCCCGGTACGGCAACTAGGAGAAAGTTTTGTACAACGGTCGCTGTGAAAATGAATAGATTTTGACGTGCCAATTGATCGCCTATGCAACGATGTCGTCCGAATCCAAAAGGGTTATATGCTTCCGGCAATTTGAGTTGTCCGTCGACTAAGTAACGCTCTGGATCGAACACCTCGGGGTTGGGAAAATCATGTGGATTGGTCATCATGCCACGGAAGCACGCTATAATCATAGTGTCTTTAGGAATAATGAAGCCCGAAAGACGTGTATCGCGGAGTGCGCGATGTGGCAGACCAAATGAGTTGGAAACGAACATTCGCACTGACTCTAGAATTATTGCCTCACAGTATGGTAGTTTTGAACGGTCGCTCCACTCAGGTATGCGCTCAACGCCAATGACATCCCGTATCTCTGCGTAGGCGCGATCCTGAATCGTCGGATTAAGCACTAGATGCGCAAAAACGAAACCCAGAGTTTTGCTTGTTGTCTCGGAGGCGACAATGAACATATCCAGGCACGTAGCTAGGAGACTTTCTTCAGTAAAGTTCGGTTTGGCATTGGGCTGTTGCTGTTCGCGCAGGTAGATGTCCATCAAATCACGCGGTGCGTCGAAGTTGCGAAATGTTTTCCGGTGTAGCTCGATCTCCTTGCGCAGAAAAGCGTAAATACGCCTATGGCTTTCAACGTACGCACTGTACCCAGAGTAGTCCGGTACTATGAACCGAAGAAAGGGAAAATGACTAAAGAGACAGCCAGTCATATCGATGTTTTTAAAGAGTTCGTAAAACATATCCAACAAATCGGGAACCTCATCACTACAGCGTTGATATCTTTTGCTGCTCATCATACACCAAAGTGTATTAAGTACATAAATAGGAACTATGTCATGTAATGCAATCTGTGCTTGCATGCCGCCCATCTTTCGAACGCATTCGCGTAGGTCTATTAGCAATTGTGATGCCTCATTGTGTATAATACGAACCATACCACTGCGCGCAAAGCCAAAATCTTTCAAATGTCGAAGGATAAACCGGCGTTGATCCCCCCACATTTCGCCGTCGCTGAAAAGAATTCCCAAGTTGGAGTTAAAAGTCCGCTCACGAAAAAAGATACCCTCCGGACGTCCATCCAAATCCTCGTTGGTCATCATCTCCTGAATTGAGTCACCCGTATAGGCAATGACTAACTTATCCTTGCCGATTTTTAATCCGTACAAACCGTACGGACTCACATAGCGGCGGGCAAGCTCATCAACTACTTTGCCAAAAGTACCGATTTGATCCCTTAATTGAGCAATTTGAAATGCACTTCCCACAATCGGATACCATTTGGGACCAGGCGGAAATTTCGATGGCTTGCGTACACCGCATACCAGGAAGAGTAACACCAAGGTTGTGAAGAAAACAACAGCATAAAACATATCATGAATTTTTCTTTATGACTTTTCCTTTCACTATTCGCACGACGATTTAATGTAGTGGCTATTAAATAAGTCTGCCTCTTTTACCATTTGCGATCGACGGTCGTGTTTACTTTGCCCGAGACCTGCAACTAACTTGAGTTGCAACAAGTGATTTCCTTATATACATATGCCACAAACCGCAGCGTTTGCGTTTTTCGCTCAGGAAGAGCTTTTACTTTAGCAAGATTATTTTGTTTACTTTAAACTTTATTGAATAACCGACATTTATTTCGGTTATTTAATAATTTTGGGGGTTTAAGGTATTTTGGCCAGCAAATGTGTCGAATGAATATATTTTTAAAGGAAAATACTAGTCAAATTAAGTAGTTGCATTCTAATGAAAATGTTTCATATATTTAAAACGTCAACGATACTCGTTAATTAAAAAAAAATACAAATAAAACCAGTCATACTCTTAAGCATTGAATATATGTATGTAGATCCATATAACTATGTACGAGAATTATTGCTTTGAGAGACTTTTGGACTAATCTTTCGCTAACCTCTATATTCAAATTAAGTTGAGCGACAAACCACTGGAAAAATAATATTAATTTTCTATCCATTTCTTGATTAATTTAATCTTGAGTAATCTTAATTACACGTTATAGTTTTATTAAATTTCAAAATCCATTTAATACTTATGGTACCCTCTGTCTGTCTGTCTGTCTGTCGTTCTTTTTTTTTTGTGTAACCAAATCTGATTGCTTTAAATAATTTAAATAAAAGCCAATAGATCGCTATGATTAATTTATTTTATGGATATATCGAATGTTCATGTTTTGCAATACGCTTTAAAATTTCGTATGAATGGTATTAGAACTTCGGTTCAACCGGAGTTAACATGTTTTATTTTTTGTTTTATTTTCAATTTCACTCTTTTTTTCTCTACGGTCGCCATTATCGCTTTTAAGTGTGACCGAATTTCATGATCGTTGAAAAAATTGCAATACTTTGCACAGTTGCATTTAGAATGCAAAATAGAACTACTATTTTTTTACAACAAAAAATTAAAATTCCGATTGAAATTTCGGGACCGGCGTGATTTTTGGGGATGCAGAGATATCCCACAAATTCACGCAAATTTTAAAATTTTCCCAATCCCGCCGACTCCGAATAAATTGTCGGGTCCCGAGGGATTCCCGTCCCTTGTCCATCCTAGTTCAAACATAACTGTGTCAAAAATGCAGTTTTGTAAAGCCAAAAAACAAATTCGAGTATTTTCCCAAACTCTACAATAAGATTTTAATTTTCACCTTTTAAATAGGGGTTGGTTTGTTCCGATCCGATTTTATCGCTGTTATATATCAATTTTAATATTATGATTTCTCTTTTAAAATTTTTTCGCATTTAAATACCAAAGCTTAAAAATGTACCACCTTTATCGTATTCCTTTGAATAGTTTTTATTCTGCTTAAACTAAATAGTAATTTCTCTGATGCAGCATTTTAGCCAAAATCGTCAGCAACATTCGTTTTTATTCATCGAGAAATGTGCTAAACAAGCACTTCTAAGCAATTTGATGGCTTCATATCTCCTTTACGAGTCACAAATAGGTTCTTCAAAAACAGTTGATGGACAAGCAACAAAAAAAATTGTTTAATAAAACTCAACAGTCTGAATGAATTTATTTGTTTTGTGATTGGTAAATATCTATAAAGATCCATGACCTAGGGTCCAGGAATGAATTGAACACGAAAATAGAGTTCCGTATTCTGAATTTTGAGATTTGTCCGATTCATTTGACAATACATATTTTAGGAAACTACAGTACAAATATTTTTAAAAATGTAGGATTTTTTTTTTCATTTTGCATTTTTAAAAAAACTAACCTAAAATCGTTTCACCTAAATCAAATTTATCAAGCGAATTACAAATCTTCGATATCTCCAGTAAAATGCCACATGTCATACAGCACGAGAAATAATTCAATTACTGCATCAGTAATTTCCCGGCCAGAGGACACCTCTCGTGTTTTGGTGACCAGAATTGGCCGCCTAGATCATGTGATCTGACGCCTCTAGTCTTTTTACTTTGGGGTTTTTTGAAGTCACAGGTCAATGAAATACCGCAACATTTATGCAAAAAGGTTATGGAAAATTTCACGAAAAGAGCGCGTATATGCCAGAAAAGCCGATGTGTTATTTATCATAATGTCTACTTTTTGTTTCAATAAAAGTTTCATAAATTTTCAAAAAACAAAAGTTTTTTATTTAAAAATCAAATCCGGCGCTCTAACTTAGACATCCTATACAATCTAGATCAGAGGCGAGGCAAGTCGATTAAGCCATGTCATGTCTGTTTGTCTGTCTGTCTGAAAGTTGCTAAGTATTTTTATACCATTTAGACATAGTGTGAAATGGCATTAGCAGTTTGGCAAAAAGTTTGTAACGCATTAAAGGAAACATCGTAGACCCCATAAAGTATATATGTATATTCTTGATCAGCTCTTCGAGACTTGTCGATCTACCCATGTCCGTCTGCTAGTTGTTACGCATTTTTATTTTAAATTGATTTTTTAACCAATTTCAAAAAAGGAGGAGGTTTCTCAATTCGATCGTAAATATATATATAAATATTTTTTTATGTGTGTTCGCAGATAATTTCGTCGTTTATGAACCGATTTTGATGATTCTTTTTTTGTTGGAAAGGAGATATCCCAAGTTACCATTATAGGCAAACCAAGGTACCACCCTTGGGATATCTCCTTTCCAACAAAAAATGAATCATCAAAATCGGTTCATAAACGACGAAGTTATCCGCGCACGCACTAGTCGCCACTACAAATTTCGAAGGTTCCTTCGATTTCTCTGGGAACCTTCGAAAATCGTAGTGGCGACTAGTGCGTGCGCGGATAACTTCGTCGTTTATGAACCGATTTTGATGATTCATTTTTTGTTGGAAAGGAGATATCCCAAGGGTGGTACCTTGATAAGCAAACCAGGATCTGATGATGGCATCCCAGAGAAATCGAGGGGAACCTTCGAAAATCGTAGTGGCGACTAGTGCGTGCACGGATAACTTCGTCGTTTATGAACCGATTTTGATGATTCTTTTTTGTTGAAAAGGAGATATCCCAAGGGTGGTACCATGAGAAGCAAACCAGGTGCATCCCAGACAAATCGAGGCGAACCTTCGAAAATCGTTGTGGCGACTAGTGCGTTTTTTAATGTTTTCATTTTCTGTCTCAAGTAGCCGTCGCTTCCTCATCCGAGAAGCATCATTATAAGGTCTACCCATCACCAAAAATCGTAAAATAAAATAATAAAATAAAATAAAAAAAAAACCGACTTCAAACAAGAAACTAAAAAGTAAAAAATAAATTTACTTAGCAAAAGTAATTCGTATTTTGATTTAGTCAATCAGAAATGATTAAATAAGTATTTTATTAGATATGTATCTGGCTGAAAGCTGGTATTTAAGTTTTTTTGATAACATATTTATAGATTATCCGTATTGATATGCCATACTCGCTTTTTGGGGTATCCACCATACAATCCCGCTGCTCAATTATATGTTTTAGTATGAAAACTTTATTTATTTAAGTCTTTTTGAACTTTTATATGGCGGATTTATTAATGATATATGATTTGAAAATGGGTGTGAATGGTGAATGGAATCAAATGATCTCGATGTACAGCTCTATGTAAAACTTTTTATTACTACCAATACTAACTTGATATTTGGTACGGAGGCTTTTTTGTTTTCTTTTTCGAAACTCTGTGGTAAACGATTTATCATTTGATGGGAAGGGCATCAAAGCTTCAGTTCCACCGAAGGTAAATTTATTCCTTATGTTTTTACTCTGCTGCTCGACCGCAACATTGAAAGTGAAAATTTACATCGGTACTCATTTTTGTATGTACATGCGAAAAATAAAAATCTGCAGACATTTTAACTGGTTTGGTTTGAAAACCAGATTCCATTTTACTCCGAATGGGTAGGGTGGAGGCACTTTGTAATTTATTATGTCACCAATACCATACACGAAATGAAAAGGCCGGAAATACAATTTTCAGGTTTACATTGGATGTTTTTGGTTAACAGTGTTAATTTGCAATAGTATTATAGAACTAGTTTTCATTCAGTAGGTTATGTTGCATCATAATAATTACTAAGTAATAACATAATAAATATTTCAATTGCTTCGCATTTTAAAAATTAACGAAACCCTGCATTCATATATTGCCAGATATTCATATTGCCCTAAACAATTTTTTAGAGCAGTTGAGTAAAAATCATTCTAAAAATCATGCTCTAACGAATGTTTCTTCTTTTTTTTTTTGGAGTGAAACTTCTTTAGCATCGTTGTCATTTGAAAATTCGATGAATTCGATGAAACGGAAATTGAAAATTCGATGAATCGGAAATTGAAAATTTGTGATTGTGAAAATTTTTTAACTGATGACCAAAAAAAAGTGTGGTAGGTTGAGGTGGGACATAGTATCGGAAGTGCGAGATGACCAAAGGTTAACGGTCATAACTTTAGATTTTTTTTGATTTGATTGATTAACAGGTGATTTTATGTTCACAATTTTTAGATATTACGAATTAGATGATCTAACCATTGTGATTCGATTTTGACAGTGTGAATATTTTTATCTTTTGAAGTGAAACTTTCCATTCCAAAAATCGGAACAATTTTTGAACTCATGAACACAAACGTGTGGTAGGTTGGGTTAGGTTGGAGTAGGACGATAGATGGCGCAGATCTGTGGTAAGTGTGGCGATATCAACCGCCCTTGGCGGTAAAATATCTTACCTAGAAGATTGTATAGAAGGTCATATATTCGTGAAATGCATAAAAACATATAAAAATGCGAAAATAAAATAGGTTTGTGAAGATACTATAAAAATCAAATTTGATTAATTAACTGTGGTGGTTTTGAATGGAGGCTGTCCCTAAAAGTGGGCGGGGCACCCCCATTGATATTATGGCGACCGGCACCTGAGCAAATCTTGATGACAATAGTAGTTTTGCTTTAGATGTCAGAGTACGTAGTAGTTCAGTTCTAAGCGACGCATGGCGAAACTTACTGTACATTGTTACATTTTCGACGAGTGTAAAGCCTGGGTAGGTCGAAATCAAGCCGACGGGTCGAGTTGAGAGGAAACACTACCAACCACACTCTTTTCTACGTGTTGAGGTGAAAAAACCGAAAGACAAAGATAAACATTCAATCAAAAGACAATGTAAAAAAAAAAATTCTCTGTGGTACTATTGAGAAGTCGTTGCTAAGAGCGGCATGGGAAAAGTGACGCCGATCCTTTACCATCTATCTGGAAGCGGAGGAATGTTGATGGAAAAAAATTGGAACAAACATCTGGGTGGTCCAAAGCTGCGAGATGTTGTCTAGTTAATGATGAATTCTAGGTGCATTGGTGGCCTATAACGAAGATACTAAAAATGATAAAAATATTTGTCTATCGATGAATTGGTAGATCTCACAGCACATTAAAACTACAGAAGACGATTGCAACCGATGGTGTCGAACAGATAACTCAGGAACCAGTTGATCTTGTCCGGCCATAAAAGTGAAGTGAAACCAGTTGAGAACCTCTTATACGAGTGCCAATTACTTTAAAATACGAGTATGACCAGAAGTCTAAACTACCCAATGCCTACGTTTTACTCATTTATGACTAAACTTAGAGGTGAAAAATTTATTTCAGAGTTTTAATTAGAGTTGAGCGCTTTTTAACTACCTGTGATTCAATCACGGCGACTGAAAAATCACTTATATCAGTTGCTACTCAATATTGTAAATATCATTGATTGAATATCATTTATTTCTTACTAGTGCCATTGTGATCCATTACGTATGAGTAATATATAATCCATGTAGAGTTAGCAGCAAAAATGTATCAACGTATCAAGTTTATGATATGCATGATACATTACTGATACACCGTGAATTACAATATCATGTGGCAACTGATATTCGCGATTGTTAGTCGCCGTGATTGAATCACTGACTATCGCTCAACTGATATATTGTATCATATTTATCAAGAAGAAAAACAGAAGTATTTTAGCATACAATGGCTGTTTCACGAGTATTGCCTTAGTCCTTACAAGTAGTAGTGAATCAATCCTGGAAAGGCTATGTAAAAAATAGGTGATCCAGTCAATTTTTTGAATCGGAAATGAAATAAGCAATAGTTATCACTGAAATAAATCCAAAACAGATGACTTCCTGAAATACCCGCCTTCTCGTGGGAATTCACATGAAACAAACCAAATCAAATGAGCCTGATGCAGTTCTTAATGTATCAACAAACGGGCAGACCTGCACGGTCGCGCCAAATTGCATGGTGACTGAGGTCAATATGGACTCAGTCATGCAGCCTACGGGGACGGCACTATCTAGAAGGAGAGCCTTGTCAAACAAATGAGCACCATAAGGGTGCTCCAGGCCAAAGGGTCAACGGCCACAGTATGCAGTCTCATCGCCGAAGGGAGACCACCCTGGCTCTCATTCAAGAGCCTAGGGTGGTGTGTGGCAAAATCCGTGGGCTTAACTGCAAAACTGGTAAGTTAATCTACGACCACTCTGCAGAACTGCCCCGTACGGCAATTCTAATTGATAAAAAGATCAATTCGTTTCCACTAACAAACTTTATTTCCAGAGATTTAACAGCTGTGCTAGTGGATATTTCCACAGGGGTAGGCTCCGAGGAAATTGTCCTGGCCTCAGCGTACTTCCCTGGAGATGAACAAAATATACCACCACTTGAGGTGCAGCGGCTAGTGGAGCACTGTCGAACCCACAACAGGCAGATCATTGTTGGCTGTGATGCCAATGCACATCACCTCGTCTGGGGCAGCAATGACACCAAGAGGTGAGTAACTCTTAATTTATTTAATGAGATCCCAGCTCGTATTTGCAAATATAGGTTGTAGGCCTACAATTACAACAGCAGTTAGACAAGAGGTTCTAGATCTCACCCTAACTAGTAGAGGTGTTATGAACTACGTTTGGAATTGGCGAGTTTCAAACGAAGTTTCTCTCTCTCTGACCACCAACATATTCGCTTTGAAATTCCGGGGGCTTCTGATATCCTCTCTAAGGTCTACCTTCGTAGGAAAACTAACTGGCAATCGTACAACGAGCTCGTAGCATCAAAGGTTGGCGGAGTCCCGTGCAGCAGTAGCTCAACTTGTGAGCTGGAGCTGGCAGCGGACCTGCTAAACGAGATTTTACTGAGCTCGTACCACGATAGCACTGCTACACGTCCAGTCCGCATGAAACAGAAGGTTCCATGGTGGACTGATAAGTTAGCGGCCATGCGACGAACGGTTAGGAAGCTTTTCAACCGTGCGAAAAGATTCGGTAGGTGTCAGTCCAAGCGTGAATCCTGGATAAGGTACTGTGATGGTGTGCAAACGCTACCGGAAGCAGTCCGTCTCCATAAGGTAATCACAAAGGACAGGCACAATGACATCGGACTCTTAAAGAGAGAGAACGGTATTTCTACCAATAGTAGGCAGGAAACACTTGAACACCTGCTTCAAGAACATTTTCCTGGGTCTACACTTCAACAAATATCATTGAACTCTCCCATTATAGACAGACATATAATAAATAGATGGAATTGCAGCCTATCTGCCCGCATTCTTGACAAGGACAAAGTTCGATGGGCGATCATGTCCTTTCAGCCATTTAAGTCCCCAGGGGGAGATGGCATCTTTCCGGCTCTGCTTCAGAACTGCTTAGATGTCTTGATCGACCCTTTACTACCTCTCATGAGGGCAAGTCTCAACTTGGGTTATATATCTCGGTCATGGAGGAAGGTGTCCGTCGTTTTTATCCCAAAGCAGGGTAATAGACCCATTGAACTGGCCAAATCTTATAGACCTATTAGTCTTACCTCCTTCCTTCTCAATACAATTGAACGTCTTATTGATTACTACATTAGGCAATCAATCAGCATTTCACACCCCCTTCATGAACACCAATTCGCCTATATGAAGGGTAAATCAACGGTATGCGCACTGCATAATCTGGTATGCGCACTGCATAAGCGCTAGGTGCTTTTCTTGATGTTGAGGGTGCTTTCGATAATACGGGCTATGGCTCCATCAGTCGAGCACTTACGCAGAGGGGTATAGATAGCCTCACCATTGAATGGGTTGAAGTCATGTTAAATCAACGTGACATATCTTCTTCTCTTGGTAATGTGACTGTCAGCATCAGGGGGCGATCAAGGGGTGTCCTTAAGGAGGAGTCCTCTCGCCACTCCTTTGGTCCTTAGTGATAGACGAGTTCCTAATTCACAAGGGTACAATGTCATTGGATATGCCAATGACTTTGCGATCCTGGTTTCAGGAAGATTTGGGGATACGGTCTCGAACATAATGTGTTCAGCTCTTCGGACTGTGACCACCTGGTGTGGCAAGGAGGGCCTCAAGATTAACCCACAAAAAGCGGTCTTGGTACCCTTCTCAAGGAAATACAAATTGGATCTGGGTCCGGTGTACATCGAAAGCTCTCTTTTGAGTCCTCCTCAAAAATGTCCTAAACAGGGCAACAATGGCTCTATGCCCTTGCAAAACCATGTTTGGCCGAAAGTGGGGTCTCTCGCCAAAGATGATCCTGTGGATCTATACTTCAATGGTGAGACCTATAGTAACTTACGCCGCCCTTGTATGGTGGCCTAAACTGCTGCAGACATGTGCAATAAGGCAGTGCGAAAAACACCAACGGCTTACCTGCCTGAGCAAGTCGGGTACCATGCGAACATGTCCCACTGCTGCATTGGAGGCGATCATCGGTCTACTCCGTTGCACATTTTTATTCGATCCTCAGCAGCATTAGAGGCTCTGAGACTTCAGACTGTAGACAGTCGGACGCTAGGTGAACTGGGTCACTCTAGTATCCCTAAACTTATCCCTGGCATCGAAATCTGCAACGTTTCAGATTTTTTGTCAACGGAACTGCGTTTCGGCAGATGCTTCTCAGTTCTTCTTCCCAGTCGATCAGATTAGGAGAGGGGCAGCCCTATTACTGGACTATCTATGATCAATTGGTTCACTGATGGTTCACTTACCGATACGGGCACAGGTGCGGTTGTCTACCGACCCAACACCAGGATCTCTATTGCCATCGGTTTTTCAATCTGAGGTCCACGCCATCGATGTCTGCGCCCGACATCTTTTGGATAAAAGTCCCAAAGGGGCCAATATAACCATTCTTTCAGATAGCCAAGCGGCTATTAAAGCATTACCCTCTTGGAATTTCTCCTTGAAACTGGTTCTTCGATGTTATGACATCTTCCAACAACTGGCAATCGGCTGTAAAGTCGCTATTTGTTGGGTACCTGGCCAAGGGAATCGAGGGCAACGAAATTGCTAATGAACTAGCCAGGACTGGTTCCGCAACTTCTTTCATAGGACCAGAGCCTTTTTGCGGACTTAGCTGGGCTAAGTCAAAATCTTTCATAGTAGGTCGGTTTAAACGCACTGCCTGTACTGGATACAATATCCTGGTCTACGGCAGGCCAAGCTACTAACCCGTCCTATATACCAAAAAACCAACGCACAACTTAATAGATCTGACCTGAGGTTGCTTTTGGGCTACCTCACCGGCCATCATCCGCTGAGATATCACTTAAATAAACTAGGTCTCTCCTCAGAAACAGAGTGCAGACTTTGTCTTGAGAATGACGAAACTATTTTGCATCTGCTATGCGACTGCCCGGCCTTGGTCAGGCTCAGAATTGTACAGATGAACAAACCTTTTATTACATCTGATGAGATCAGAAACACCTCGTCTCAAAAGTACCCAAGTTTCTTACGCTAATTATTTGTGTAGTGTTCAGTGTAATATTAAATTGGATCCAAAGTCATTTTTCAACTTCGTTAATACTAAAAGTAATACACGGCCATTTCCATCGTGCATGAACTTTAGTGAAAATTATGCTGATAATGATCAAGATATCAGCAACTTGTTTGCGGATTTTTTTCAATTCTAATTATTTTCTCTCTGATGAACGTGAAATAAATTATCCGTTTTATATTCTAGAATCAAACTTTATTCCTGTTGCAGTAATAGATTTTAATAATAGATTTTTAATGCAGCGTGAAATGGAACTGCTCGATTTAAATTTTTCATCCGGTCCTGATAACATCCCGAATTCTGTATTGAAACTTTGTCCGGATACTTTGTGCCAGCCTCTTACATTCTTATTTAACCTTTCGTTAGAAAGTGGTTCTTTTCCTAATTGTTGGAAAGATTCCTTTATCATTCCAATTTATAAGAAAGGAGATAAATCGAACATATGTAACTATCGTGGTATTGCAAAATTATCGGGTTTCCCTCTAGTTTTACCCAATGGATAAAATCTTATCTTTGTGCGCGGAAACAATGTGTAATTTTTAGACCAGCAACTTCTAAAATGATCAACATCTCTTCCGGTGTTCCTCAGGGTAGTCACTTGGGTCCAGCATTGTTTTTACTGTTTCTAAACGACCTTCCGTCTGTCATTCTCAATGCGAAAATTTTAATGTACGCGGACGATGTAAAACTTTTCCTTCATTTCAAAGTACAAGCTGAATCCTCATTGCTACAAGATGATTTGGATCGCATGGTTGTATGGTGCAACACAAATAAACTTTTAATTTGAATAGCAAAAAGTGTAAATGTATGTCTTTTCGTAGACGCAACCCAATTCAATCGCCTTATTGTATTTATGGCAACGCTCTTGAAAAAGTCGAAACGTTCTACGATCTTGGCATATTAGTGGATCCTAAATTGAAATTTAATGCCTATATAGATATTATGGTTAATAAAACCTTGTCGTTGGACTTTGTTAAAAGGTGGTCAAAAGAGTTCGTTGACAAGTACATAACTAAGTTGTTGTTCACTGCTTTAGTGCGTCCCATCCTGGAGTAGGGTTCTATTGTGTGGAATCCTCACTACGAAGTGCATTCTACAAAAATCAAATCGGTGCAGAAACAGTTCCTAAATTTTGCTTTGCGAAGCTTTAATTGGGATACCTCTTATCGTCTACCTTCGTATTCGAGTCGTCTTAAGCTACTTGATTTTGATTGATTGATTGATTGCTAAAAAGCCGCCGTTCAATGTTAAGTGTTATATTTCGGCATAAAGTTATATCTGGTGAAACTAATTCTGCCTACATCTTGGATAATATTTTATGTAATGTTCCCCAGAGACCAAACAGGTATTTTGTGCCTCTCAAACTAAATATCTAATTTTGCACTGTTTAACCCCTTTAGAGTAATATGCGCTGAATTTAATAAACTCAGTTCATGCTTTTTACTGTGTGCTAGCAATTATACTTATAAGTAAAACATTCTATCAGTTCTCTATGTTTGACTTTGTAATTTGTACAGTTTTTTATTTTTAACACTAATTTTTATATTATATTGTACTATATTGTTTTTTTTTTTTGTTTGTTATTTAAATAAAAGTTAAAGCAGCTTATGACGTAAGTATGTAGCTGTGGAACAGGACTAGTCCTGGTGTCGATGGGCCACTTGTTGGCAGCATGCTACCCAACGTCCGTCCTTATTATTATTGAAAATTCAAATCTTGAAAATTCCTACATACGAGTATATTGTCCTGAAGAGACTCGAATCATTTTTTGCTTTAAGTGTGGGCAAAAGGCAATGGTAACTCCTAAATGTACTAATCTACACTAAGGAAACTACAAATGGAGCTAGTGGAAAAACGGGAACTCTCGTATTCCGGGTCAAATTACGGAAGTAGTATTATCAAAAGTATCTAGCTCACCTTACTGTCCTAACGATAATAGAGTCGTTTTCAAAACCCAGCTAGTCATAAAAAATGTGTCCTTTCAAACTGATTCCCAGTATCAGAGCGTTTATCAGCGCAAACAAAAAGTCACTTGTGGTAATACTACGAGTATAAATATGAATTTTAAAATATCCAACTCACTTCGAAAATGTAGATGCAGATATAGAAAAAAGAAAATGTTTAGGAAGAGAATAGAAGCGACTTGCCTAACAATTGCCAAAGACCGCCCATTTTCAAAAATTCGTGGAGAATAACAATATTGATATGAAAATCTTTTATATCTGTTACCAATGGATCAAGAATGATGGTATCTGGTTTTAATAAGCTTCCTTTGAAATACAAAGATGTTTCCCAAGACATCATATTTTATGTCATTTCATATTTATCTGCTGATATGAGTTGCGACAAAAATTTCTATAATCTTACCGCAGAGCAGAAATTTGCTCCTGATACAACAATTGCACAGTTTCCATCATTTGAGAAAAGTGGACTTGGATGTACAAAATTAGTTGAACATCACAATAAAAGCCAAGCTATATACATTTGCATCACCTCGTCAACATGAAGTTTATCAATAGATTGACAGACTTTTAACTTAAGGAGTTATAGAGGAGTCCAATTTACCTTGATGTAGTCATGTAGTATTGGTTAGAAAACCTGGCAAAGTTAGGGTATGTATAGACTCTCGAAAGGTTAACGCGGTAACCAAAAAAGATTCATATCCTGTTATATATGTGTAATTTAAAAATGTACTAACCTACTCTCGTTCACTCATACTCTCATTCATATCTTTCACACATACACATACCACACACATATATACCAATTATTATAGATACACAAAGGACGCATTAATAAAGTCAGTCGTTAAGTTACGCTCAAGCAATGCACAACACGCGTCTTTCACTCGGACACCTCAAATACAACAACTGGCGACGAGTATAAAAAAGAAGAAAGGAGAGTGAAAAAAAAACCGTTAATTGTGTAATTCGTGTCGGTAGTTCCGCGTAAAAGCATAAAGATGCCGATCGACGAAAATAATTTTAAACAATTGCTTGATCAACAGCAACAATTTGCAAAGGAATTGTTGGAACAACAACAAAAGTGGATGCAATCAGTTCTCGAACAGAATATTGCCAATGCTAGTGTTTCAAGCCGCGTCGCGGGTGAATCGACTATTTGTCCTCCTTTCCACAATTTTAGTAAAGATACGCAGAATTGGGAGTCATATATGCAACAGTTGACTCAACATTTTCACGCATATTCAGTTACATGCGCTGAAAAACAAAAAGCATACTTTCTTTCATGGATTGGTGCTGATATTTTCGAACTGCTAAAAAATCTATTTGGCAGTGATAGCTTGCTTGCACACACATACAAGCAATTAATCGATAAACTAACGGAGCATTTCCAGACAAAGCGACACATTGTCGCCGCTCGGTACGAATTCTTTAAAACGGGGATACAACATTCACAGACACATAGAGAGTGGGTAGCCGATCTTCGTGGCATTGCTCGTGAATGTAAGTTTGTGTGTGGTGGTATCGGGTGTTTATCAAGTTATGTTGATGAAATGATACGCGATCAAATAATTGTACACACGCCATATGACTCAGTGCGCGCTGCTGCTCTTCAAAAATTACAACCAAGTCTTGAAGATGTCCTAATAATTGCCGAAAGTTACGAGACAACAACAAAAACAGTCGCTACAATAAAAGACAATTGTGAAAAGCCAATACCAGTAAATGCGATGCACACACACAAACATCATAATAAAGAAAAAAAAATCGAACGAAATGCAAACACAATCATGCTTAAATCATGTACTGGATGTGGAAACTCTCATGCTAGAGAGAGATGCAAGTTTCGTGACGCTAATTGCCATAGCTGCGGCAAAAAAGGACACATAGCTGCCGTTTGCTTGACTAAGAAAGGCAAATTGTATAGGAACTACAACAAAAGTAGAGAAGGGGAAAACGATCGACACAAAAACAACATCGCGAACACGATGGATTCAGTTGACACAGTGCATATCAACAGTGTGACAGGAACCGTAAAATTCGAATCAAATAAAAACATTATTGATGTCAAACTTTTAAACAAAATAATAACATTTCAAATGGACTCTGGTGCAACGGTTTCGGTGATAAATTCTAAAACATACAAACAATTAAACAGTCCAAAATTAGTAAAATGCAATCGAGTTTTGCATGCGTTCGGGCAAACGCCAATTCCGATATTGGGTGAGTTGCACACTAAAGCAAAGTGCGGAAAGAAACAAAAAGAAATTGTAATAATCGTAGCAAATGTCGAAAATGCAAATAATCTTTTCGGATTGGACTTATTCAAAACATTCGGTTTCGAAATTCAACAAGTATCAAACTTGGTTGATGATTATGCGCCTCAAATAGCTGATTTGTGCTACAGGTACAAAGAAGTGTTTGAACCGGCTCTTGGTGTGATAAAAAACTTCAAAGCAAGTGTTTTTCTGAAACCTAATGCCACACCGAAATTCTTTAAAAGCAGACAAATACCTTTCGCTCAATTGGACAAATTTAAGCAGAACAGAACACTACAGAAGCAGGTATTTGGAAACGTTAAGTTCAGCAATTGGGCTTCGCCTATTGTACTAGCTCCGAAACAAGATGGATCATTACGAATTTGTGGGGACTTTAAACAGGCTGTCAATGCGCAAATTGACATTGAACAGTACCCATTACCAACGAGAGAATCATTACTGCATGTTATCCGTCATGGCAAGCATTTTACAAAAATCGATTTAAAGGATGCGTATTTGCAAATGGAGCTTGACGAAGATTCAAAACAATTGATGGTCGTAAACACACCCCTGGGCTTATTTCAGTATCAACGGTTACCTTATGGTATTGCCAGCGCACCAGCAATTTTTCAGCGTTATCTAGAACAACTTTTAAACGGCATCGAAGGTTGTGGTAACTATCTTGATGATATTATCATAACAGCATCAACAGTTGACCAGCACCTTAGCCGTGTTCAGCAAATTTTGGAACTCCTTCAAGAAAACGGCTTTAAATGCAAACAAGAAAAATGTTTTTTCTTAAAAGATGAAATCGAGTACATAGGCCGACGGATAAGTGGGGTGTTCTTCCTGACAATTCTGGCCTGCAAGCAGTAAAAGAATTAAAGCCTTCTACAAATCTTCAGCAACTAGAAGCTTTCATGGGAAAAGTGAACTATTACTGCAACTTCATTCCCAACTATTCACAGTTGGCTGCTCCGCTTAATCAACTACGTAGAAAGAACGTACCCATCATTCAAAATCGCACATCATCAATGCAACAGAATTGGCACATTTTAACGAAGAGTTACCACTAGCTCTTGCCACCGATGCATCTTCCTTCGGTATCGGTGTAGTATTGTCACATATTCAGCACGATGGAAGCGAAAAGCCAATCGCTTTTGCATCAAAAACTCTTGACAAGCATCAAGTCAAGTATAGTCAAATTGAGAAAGAGGGTCTTGCATAGTATTTGGAGTGAAACGATTTTACCAATATCTATACGGTAGAAAATTCGTGCTCATAACCGACCACAAACCATTGTAACTATTTTCATCCAAGCAAACACTTACCATTGATGAATCACATAGGTTACAACTGGGCAGTAATACTTATGGAGTACAACTTTGATATTAAATATCGCGCGACAACCGCTCATGGCAACGCTGATGCATTATCACGCCTACCTTTAGACACAGATGAAAACTTCGACAAAGAGGAAGCATGTCACAACATCACTGACCTTGTACCACCAATCAACGCAGAGGTCATTCGCAAAAATATTGACAACGACGTCAGTCTACAAAAAGTGCGCAACTATGTATTAAATGGTTGGCCAGACAAACTTCCGCCGAGTAATGAAAACATTATGCCGTATTTCAACCGTAGATTTGCACTAACTATTTACGAAAACGTTATGTCTGCACACAGATGCGAATCGAATAGTCATACCTCACTCTTTAGCCAAAGCATTCTTCAACTTCTACATGAAGACCACTGAATTGTTAGAATGAAACACCTAGCAAGATAACATGTTTGGTGGCCTGGTATAGACGATGATATCGCTAAAATGACAACTTCTTGTGGTATATGCAAGCGAAATAATCCTTCACCAGTCAAGGAATATCAAAATTGGCCAACAGCTACATCTGCATGGGAAAGAATTCATATCGACTTCGCCGGGCCAATTTTTGACTCAATGTGGCTTATCTGTGTCGATGCATATTCGCAGTTCCCATTTGTTATACAAATGTCTTCAACTACAACAGATACTACTATAGCAGCTCTATCGGCGATCTTCGCAATTGAAGGTTATCCAAAAACTTTAGTAAGCGATAATGGTCCGCAACTGACTTCCGAAACATTCAGAAAATTTTGTAAACTACAAGGCATATCTCACATAACGACAGCACCGTTTCATCCAGCTTCGAATGGTTTAGCAGAGCGTTTTGTTCAATCATTCAAAACTTCAGTCAGCAAAATCATTCAGGATGGATATTCAGTCAAAACAGCTTTAATAAAATACCTCGCTTCCTACAGGTTTACACCTAATGCACAAGGTAAAACACCTGCAGAACTACTACATGGTCGTCCAGTCCGTACGATTTTGAGCCAACTTTTTGAAAAGCCAATCATATCCAAGCATAGTCAACAAACTTCAAAATACACTGAAAAAGAAAAAGTATACGCTCGAAACTACGCAAAGGGAGAAAAATGGATCGAAGGCATAATTGATCGTCAAATTGGCAAGATGATCTATGTCATACACACTTCAAATGGTAATATCAAACGACATGTAAACCAACCAAAGCCTAGGGCAAGTTCGAGCAACGAAAAACTTGAACTTCCACAATTTTGGTGCTCAAACTCAAATGAGACGCATTCCACAGTTTCACCATCGCTTCATCCAGAAGAACAGCAGACATCTTCGCCGCAAACTGCTGAGTCAAACATGGGTTCTTCGCCTCTACAACATCATGTTCAAAGAAGATCCGACCAACGCCGTTCAGGAATACCAATACGGAGAAGCTCTCGAGTGCGCCACAATGTTAACCGCTTCAGTCCTCCAGATTTCAGAAGACACAGGAGTACTAACGTTTAATTGTAATTTAAAGGAGGAGATATGTTATATATGTGTAATTTAAAAATGTACTAACCTACTCTCGTTCACTCATACTCTCATTCATATCTTTCACATCATATATAACAATTATTATAGATACACAAAGGACGCATTAATAAAGTCAGTCGTTAAGTTACGCTCAAGCAATGCACAACACGAGTCTTTCACTCGGACACCTCAAATACAACATATCCAATCTTCTCAGCTGAATGAAAGATATTCATTCCATTACAGGTTTATATTTAAAAGATGCCTTCTTTCAAATTCGGATGCGTCTAGAGAAAAAACAGCATTCGCTATACTCATATTGGCAGTGTATTGCTGCCTGCTTAAGCCGTAGCGCAAAGCTAGATACCGGCTCGTCCTTATTCTGTGTCACTTTGCGAAAATTAACACTCCCGTCGTATATATTTTTTAGCATTTTATTTTGTTTAGCATTTTAATTCGTCATTGAGAAATGTTTAGAATGCACCCTAGCGATCTTCTGGTAGTCGTCCTTTTCTAAATATCTAGAAATTATATTAATACTGTTGTTCGAATATGCTATGCAGCAACCTATGCATCCACCACGGACAGCTAATACTTACGGCTGCCCCACTCTCGTGAGATACCGTAACGTTCACTGTCAAGTAGTGTGGCATAAATTACATGGCACAACAATTGTTAAACTTGTAGTTATAAATGATTTGGCAGTTCTACTGGTCGTATCCTTTTAAGACGTTGTCTAGTTGTGAGTTCCAAGAGGGGTATGTTGGTTATCTCGATGTTACAATGAGCCATGATTCGAGTGTGATGCTTTCTGCTTACTGATACTATTTACTCTTTGATAATGCGGATGTTAAGATCTCGATGTATATCTGTGTTGGAGATATACCATTCAGCTCCTGTTATTTGTCGTAGTATTTTTGACTGTTGCCGTTAGATAATGTTGATATTTAATATTTTTGATGTTCCCCATATCTGAAGTCCGTAAGTCCAAATTGGTTTTATTACGCTTTTATATAGTAATCATTTATTGTTCATTGACAATATGGATTTTTTGTTAATAAGCCAGTATAGTTGTCGATATTTCTCTTTAATCTGGTTTTGCTTTTTTTCAAAATGTAATTTCCAGCTCAGTTTACTGTCCAAATTTATTCCTAAGTATTTTGCTGATTTTTCAATGGGTAAATCTTTATTGTTTATTGAGGGGGGGTGGTCTGCAATACAACACGTCTAGTTGTAAAGGTAACTTGTGTGGTCTTGCTTTCGTTAATTTTTATAGCCCACTTACTAAACCCAGTTATGGTGTTGTCTAGTATACTTTGGAGTTTTTGGGAAGCTACATTTATGACATTGTGGGCATAAAACAAAATTGTATCATCTGCAAAAGTTGCAATCAAAGAAGACGGCTCCTCGGGCTTTGGTAAATCTTGAGTGAAAAGTAAATAAAGAAGGGGTCCCAACACACTGCCTTGGGGTATTCCTGCATTAATCTGTCTAATTGAAGAGAAAGCGTCTTTAACTTTTACATAGTAGGTAGAGGTCATGCGGAAGTAGGGATTTTAGTTTGAATAATAATCCCTTATGCCATACTTTGTCAAAAGCCTTGTCTACATCGGGAAAAATTCCTATGCAATATTTCTTATCTTCAAGGTCTGTTGAAATTTTATTAACTACCATATGTAGTTGTTCAATTGTTGAGTGTTGTTTTCTAAATCCAAACTGTTGGTCAGGTATAATGAAGCTATTGTCAAGTATGGGTTGTAATCTTTCTTTGAGTATTCTTTCAAACAACTTTGACAAAATCGGCAAAAGGCTTATCGGACTATATGAATATGAATTTGTGGCATCTTTGCCAGGCTTAGGTATAGCTATGACTTCTGCTACCTTCCATGTCTTTGGAAAATATCTAGTCTAATAACAGCATTGAAAAAATTTCGAAGATAGCGTATAGCTTTCGATGGAAGTTCTTTAAGCAGCTTTCCAGTTATCATATCATACCCAGCCGACTTTTTTGCTTTAGTTTTATCAATAGCTTTTGTTAGCTCATTGTCAGTTACATATCGGATTGGAATGCAAATCTGCGATATGGTCGTAATTTTGTGGATTATTCACAAAAGTTTTTTGATAAAAGTCAGCAAGGGCTGACGATTTTTCAAAATCTGTTTTAGCCCAAGTGCCATTTGGCTTCTTTAGTGGTGGAGTGTGTGTGGTGGTTCTTCTTAATTTACTAGTAGCCTTCCAAACAGAGAATTAGTGTCTATGGTTGGAGTCAGGTGAGTTAGATACTTTTCTATACTTTTATTTGCATTTCGCTTAAGAGCTTATTTAAGATCTTTAGTCGCTCTATTAAGTTTCATTTTATCTTCTATAACTCTAAGGGCCGTTTTCATGACTTGCTTTAACTTTACCGCTCATATTTTTCAGGCGTTTTGCTAGTTTTTAATGTCACGACTCTTATTAAGCCTATAACCGTAACGCCGAGTTCGGCGAGCCGATAAATTTATCAGAATTTTTTGCAGAGTGACGTGCCAACTCGATCGATAAAAAACCAAAGCAAAAGCAAAATGAAAACAAACAAAATTGAAATTTTGTATTAAAATTTTAAATGCAAACGTTCACATTATATTAATAAGTTGCCTTGTATTTTTCTACAGCGGCAGCGTTCACTCTCATCAATTTTTTTTCTGCTAATTTATAATTTTATTGTGTTTACGTTTTTGCAATTGGACTGTCCACCTCTTCAAAAATTGTCCAGGGCTACTCAAAATTGATTTATTATTATTGTGATGTCGTGAAAAGCACTACTCAATATTATTCCGCCCATAGCATATCTTGCCGTTTCGTATTTTCTTTTTTTATCGGTAAGTCATGCCCTAAATTCCTTAAGTTCTATTGATGCTTTGAGAGATTTTAAAAAAGTATATTTATAATGAGTGGAATATTCATTACAAGGAAAAGCGGAAAATTAAAAAAAAAATATTTTTGAATTATATCTAACTGTACAAATAAAGTATTTTGTGGTATAAAAATAATAAAATGTCTCCCAGAGATATTAAATTTGTAAATACAATAATGGCAGATTACACATATGTACACCGCCATTAGTGATGTATGTCATGACTGCAATACTAAAGACACGTTAGATTATTAAACTTTTTATAGCTAAAGATTCACTAGTTTAAGAAATAATTTCGTTGTTAAAAAAAAAAAAAAACAAAAACTGTATTTAAGACGCTTAAAAATAATTATCATTCGATTATTTTTTCTAGAAATTAGTATCTTTTAGTGCTATCGACGCACTAATTTTACTTTCAGTGTGGAAGTGCTGCGCCCCTGGCATTTTGAAAGTCGACTGACTTCCGCCAATCACATGTCATCGCATGTGAATTACTAGAGCACAAAAAAAAGTAATTTTGTTATCAAGATTTATGATGGAAACAATAAATCGTACACCGTTCATATAAAATGTGAGAATGTTTAAATATCTAAAAAGACAAACGAGTAAGTTGAAATTTCAAAATTCACATATAACGTCGTTTTGTTGCAATTGTGTCCAGTTGCTGTTTATTCTGTAAAAGATGAGACTAATTAAAGGTTTAATATTCCACTGTAGGTCGGCGACGCAATTCCCACGATTATGAAGATGGAAAACCCGCATTTGATGACGTTGACGGCGCACAAAAACGACATTCCTTGCGTTCGACATCAAGCTTTTGCGATGAGATTTTTTTGGAAGAATTCGGTCAAAAGTTTGGGAAGGATGAGAGGGCTTCGGCGTGCGATTCAAATGCCGCCGATGAAGGTAATTAGCCATGTGAATCTATTCATATATATGAGTGTCGTATGAACATACTATGTCAATTTCTTAGAATTGTCCGATTGAGTTAGATGAACACAAGAGAAAACGTTATAGTTGGTAGAACCAAAGTAAACATGCTTTTACACACGCTCCTAAGCCTTTCATTCCCTGTTTAAGTGGTCAACTCAACAGATACGGAAGTTTTACTTACACGAAACTTTAAAAAATGCAGTGGGGCCTCTCATTGTAGTGGTCAAGCCACGTATATTTATCCAAATTCTAAGCATAGGTAAGATACATCCCCATCGTACATTTCAAGTTTATATTGACTGTCATAAAAAATGTTTAGTACCAAACACAAAAAAGTGGGATATTGGTTTGTATGGGGGATATCCATAAAAGTCATTGTGGCATACCGTCTTGGAGATCGAATACCAGAAACTCTCCATACCGATTTTTAGAAAGACTGGATGAAAACATAGAGCCTAGTTTCTGTATTCACAGACATACATGCAATAACAATAAATTATTTGGTCTCTGACGTTTCCTTTTGAGTGTTAAAAATTTAATCGAGACAAATTTAATATACTATTCACATTGTGAGTGTCGATCCATCAGTAATCACATTTTGGTTGGTTTTATTTTTAAAAATATTTAAAATGCTTATTGAACTCGTACACATTCTTTTTTTTTAGAAATCTTCAAATATCATTCTCGGCTGTCTATGACGCTATGTTCAATTATTAGCGATACAAACTGCCTTAGCTACTTTGTTCAATACCTGGAGACAAAAAACGCGTTACCTCTAATAAAATTTTATCTGGATATTGAGAACTTCAAATGTGCTGCGCTAACACAGCTTGAGAAGCAAAACAAGTGTGACACACTACAGGTGAATAGAGATGCGTGCGAGGAACAAGAAAAATTAGGCACGGTAGCTACGGTAACCGAGGCTTGCTTTATAAGCACCAATCTTAAAGAAGAAGAATCTGAAAAAAACGATGTACCTGAATTAAAAACGCTGTGCGATCTTTCAATGCGAAAACCTCTGACCGACGATGAAAAAAGCCAAATTTACGCCGAAACGAACAAGCAGATTAGTAGATGCAACACAAGCTATCAACATATTAATCGACCTAAAGCCAATTCTGAGCTGTCACTTTGCAGTGCAGTGAGCGAAAATGGAGGAGGTGCTTGCATTAGTGCAGTGAGCGTTAAGGACGCCATAGCGATTTATCAAAAGTATTTAATTCTGCATGCTCCAGAATTTGTAGAACTTCCCATTTCAATACTAGCCCACATCTCACTATTGCTCTGCAAGGACATTGTAAGTGATGACGTTACAACTGAAAGTTGTAGACCAATACCGGCCAGTTGCTTTGATGAAGCTCGGGATTATGTGCTTGAAAAGTTGGATCATCTCTATCTCCATGAATATCTGCAGAGTAGTTACTTTTGTATATATTGTCTTGAACTTGTTGAGGGCGGTTTAAATTCAAGTACTCCTTTAACAATTTATGATGTGTTGTTCAGCGAGGCAACACTATTCTATTTTATGGAGTATTTAGAGCAACAAAATGAAAGAGAATGTTTAGACTTTTGGACTACTGCGATTAACTTTCGAAAACTCTTTTTTGCAAACAGCGAATCAGAACTGTTTGAATCTTCTGCACGTGAGGATGCTATGATTATTTACGAACGATTTTTTTCGCTTCAAGCTGAGTGCCGTTTGTTTTTATCAGATAAACTAAGGAGTCGGGTTGAGCAACGCATCTGCTCGCTTGGACAAGAAGGCTACTCTTTTGATTTACCACTTCAAGTTACAGCAAAGTATTTAGAACAAAAGTATTTCGCTGACTTTATTAAGTCTCCGCTCTTTGAGAGCTATCGAAAGGAGTTAAAGGCGAAAATACGGTGCGAACAATTGGAAGCAACGTGCATGAGGCCAGTGATAGAATCACAATCAACGCACAAATTAAGTCTTCGACGACCAAATAAAAAGGTTGCTAACCAATCTTCAAAAATCCTGCACCGCAAATCTATGTCCGACTGCACGCACATTTCTCAGCAAAACACGCTCCTTGCTGCTATGGACATAACAAAACCAGCTACGGATATGAATATAGATGCTCGTCATCTTAACAATCCCAACCTGCTTTGGCAGCGCCATTGCATGTCAAGTACTAAAGGGGATAGCGGAGGCGGTCTCAAATTCGGTCGGGTTAATTCGCTTGGTCGCTATGAACGAGATTTTGAAGCTGCTGATGCTGCTACATTCAAACAAAACTGGTCGCTGAGCACCAGCGGGGCAAAAATTAAGAATGCCATGCGTAAATTAGTCAACCTGCCCGAAGAGAAAGTGCAAGAGGAGATAGCGTGGCAAGTAGCTGAAATGATCGTGAAGGATGTTACCAGCGTCACATTGCAGGGTAAAATGCCAGAGCTGTGAAAGAATATTAATAGCTCTTCTATAGTATATTTTCTAATATACGATCAGTAATACACATTTTTATGTGTGTCTAAATCAAACCGAATCTATTCAACTATCACAAAACGATCCAATCGATTATAAGTGAATTTTTCTATATATGCTCTGTATAGCTTTACTTCAGAAAATTTTAAATATTTTCGCATTTCATTAACTGTTGAGGCTCATTTATGTAGATGATCAATTTGTTGTCAGATCTCTAATTTTATTTCGAAATCTACTCTGCTCTCTGGTTTCTCTCTATTTTTAAGAATGTACAATTAATCATCATATTTTCAATATTCGGCCATTTGTTAACTAATGCACAAATTAATCTCAGTGTCCTAAATTTACTACTTTGTACAAAAATGTGGATAAAACTAATATATGTTATATTTATTCGCACTCATTCCGTACAGTATAAAACAACAAGAACATTTACGTGTATTATTTACATTATTATTTAAAAAAAAAATAAAGAATTCGTTTAAAATATATATATATATATATATATATATATATATATATATATAAAACAGAATATTTGTATGTCCATATAAAACAAAACCACCCTCCCCCGTTTATTAATTAATTAATTAATCACGATTTTAGTATTTTTGTATGAAAAATTTTATAACTCGAAAACGGCTGGACAGATTTTAATGATCTTTGATTTGTTGAATTCGTCTCCTACCCGAATAGCAGAACAAATATTAAAATATAGGACAAATTCACGGAAAATAAAATTATATTAAAATCATTTAATAACATTAATATACGATTTAATGGGGTCGTGGAAGGCATGGGAAAGGGGGCAGGGAGAAGTTGGAGTGAAAGGAAGGTAGGTAGTTGGATGGGGGAGGGGAATAAGTGGTATGGGACGTGGTGGTGTGGTTGTGGCAGGAGAGGTAGGGGAAAGAGCAGCAACGCGCGGTTACTTTTAAAAAGGAAGAAGAGGTAGGGGAATGGGGGAAGAGGTAAGGAAAAGGTGAGTGTTGCGAAAGGGGAAGAAAGGGCAAGTGGAATAGAGGTGGGGGAATGGTTGGTAGGGTAAGTGATCATAGGGAAGGCCCTATAAAGTGTACAAGTATATATTCTTGATCAGTATCGGAAAATCGATTTAGATTGTCAGAAGATTGTATAAAACAACAGATTTCAGAATTTACAAGAAGTAGTAACTTTAAACTTAGTCATTTAGATTCTCCTTGACCATATGTAGATCGATTTTATTAAAATTTGCGGATGCAGCATACCGACAGTTACTAACAGTGTTCCATTTCGGCAAATGTGTAAGTATTTTATATATTTTGGGCCAATATGATATTAAGCAGAAGGAGGCGTGGCAGACTACATAAGTTCTTATGTTTGCACACCGAGATTGCGGTGCATTTACCACATCCTGACCGACAGCAATAACTCCGCTTCCAGTGGACCAAATGTCATGAAATTTATGACATGAAGTTGGGGAAATCATTCAGGTGGCAGAACCTGAAAATGCCTCATTCCAAAGGTTCCGTTCGACACACCTTGTAGATAATTGAATAGTTTTAACAAATTTTTCTCAACATATGTCTACGACGAAAAGGGTGGACGCTGTAGTCTATTGCGCGTTGGTGTCAGTTGTTGTGAATACCAAAAAAGTTTTACTTACAAAATACACAACGTGGGTGGTAATTTTGTATAGAGGTAACAATCATGGGAACCCTCTAATCATGAAAAGCTACCATTTCGAGTTTGAAATTGATATTGTTTGTAATAAAATTGTATCCCCTATAAAAACTTAAATCGGGCGGTGAGGCCTCCCAATTATTAAAATGCTAAGCAACTGTCCATACAAGCTTCCATTGTGCGTTTTAAGTTGATTTTGACTGTAATAAATTATTAGTTATATATGGGTTTATATGAGTTATATGGGTTTGCATGGAGACTACCCCTGAAAGTGTTCATGACACAGAATTGGGGATCTTGAACAAATGCCGGCCCCGGAGTGTCTACACCTATTTTAGGAAAAATTCAATAAAGACTGAAGGACTAGTTCCCGTATTTACACACAAGTACAAACGGATGACTAGATCGACTTTTCTTGTCGAGCTGATCAAGAATATACAAATTTTAGTGGGTCTTTGGCGCCTCTTTCTGGGTGTTTGAATCTTCGTGTCATAATTAATACACTTTTTACACTATGTGGAAAGTATAAACATCGTAAATCCAACATTGCAAAAAGCTACCTACGACACTGTTTTGCGTGTGTTTCGATTTCACGTTCGTTACATTTATATCGACATTTCAACAATCCCAATTTACCTTTCTCACATACATTTTTGTGTATGGTATCCAAACATATATAAATTGAAATCGCCTTCTGTTCATGTCCGTATTTTACCTCCAATCATAGAAACTATGATTTTCACAAGTAGACAAGCAGGCTCCCGAAAAAGGTTTAAGTATAAGTATATACATATAATAGGCGGTACCGCGTCGTTGATTTAAGAGAAAAACCAAATTCACGTGTGACGCTGTTTTATAAGATTTGGTACATATGTAAAAGACACCGTGAAAACTTAGATATACCGAAAAAAATTGTGGTGCCGCAATATAAGTAAAAGCAATAGGGAACGTAGCAACGTACGCTGGGTATGCTGATAAAAACATAAAAATATGCGATGTATTAAAATATTATTGATGTGTTCGTTCACATGAACGGAACTGAATTTATGAAATATGAAAATCATCTAAAAATAATTTACACATGGTCCTGTTTTTTAAGAAATTGTGTTATGTATATGTTTCAGCCTAATATGTGAAATAAGTTATGTGATGTTTTTTTTTTATGTAATAATACAAAATTAATCAAATAGCTACAGGTAATTTGAGTTTGTCCGAATACTATACTCTTTTATTATATTATATTATACATGTACTTTTCTTTATTGCTTATCAGCAAAATTTTTTATCAACACATGAAAATCTAACTGCTTTGGCAAATTTGCTTCAATGCTAAGAGAACCAAGTCCCGAACTCGGTCTTGTGGAGATCAATATAAATTTTTAATTCTTGAAAGAAAGCTAAATCAACGTTCAACGCATGCTACAGTAACAGGCATTGTAGAGCAAATGCTATGCGACGCAAATATTTTTAACTCAAACTCTGTAAATAAATTGCATTTAATCTATTAAAAGTGAAAGTCCTGTTTCGAAATTAGCTTTGTAAATATGTTTCAGATCAACTGTTTTTTTTTTTAAGTTAGCTGCAGCACTTCTTATTTCAGTTTCTTTCAATGTTTCGAATTTTCATTAGAATGTAAAGGAATCGTTCAGTTTGTTCATGGCGTCTAATCGATTTAAAAATCGTGCCATAACAGAATTGACGATCACTAAAAAATTTTCTTTGTCGAAATCGGATTCTTCTTTTTCATTTATAGATTTGTCTTCTTTAATTTCATCAACAAACTTGGTTCAAGTTTTTTTCGGGAAGAATGAATTGATGATGAGACATCCTCCAATACCGTGGCGTGACCACTGCTTTGCTCGTGTAAAATTCGATACCATTGATTCAAAACCACCTGAAAATCGATCAGTATGCTCAAGATTTTCAAATTAAATATCGATAGTGACGTCTATGGTTTGAGGGATTACTTCTCTTATTTATTGCAGGCAAAATCTTATACCAAATGCAAGAAATTATAATGCATTCGAATTTTTTTTTCAGCTTTTCTCAGCTCTCTGCCCTATCGAATTACCGCGGTTTTCAATAAACGGAGTGTGTTGTTCCCATTCGCTTTACACTTAATGGCATAAATAGTTTTCACATATTTTTTGTTTTTCTTTTAAATCTGCGTTGCCGAGCAAAAGAGCAAGTGTGAAGATTATTAATTACTTAACCAATAATTAAATGTATTTATTTATGTAGTGTCTGTAAGAACTATTGTGGTCATAGTCGAATAAATAAATAGTGTGTGTATTTAAATCATTACAAAACCAACTCATTTTGTATTCAGGATTTTAGTAAACAAAAATATTAGAAACTTTTTACAAAATTATGAAATTTTATAAAAAAAGGCAAAAAGAAGCTCAGATTTCAATTAAATATTGTGACAAAAATGCTTAATTACATATTACAATCAATCCCAACAATACAAATGAAAAATTCAAATTCATTATGAAAAAATTGAAATCGAAAGTTTCGGTTATGTTTTTGTCACATTTTAATAAATGTAAAAATAAGGATAGTTAATAATAAATAATAATTTAAATTAAACGGTCCTTGTTATCTCTCCCATATCGGTCTGATTCCAACTGATTACAATTACCATTAATCGGTCAGTTCGATTTCATGGTACCCACATAAAGTTTCCATAAATTCCTATTAAAGTCATATGCGTGGCCATGAGTGCAAGAGAGAGGACAGATGTTTGAACGAACCACGATTGTCACGAAATGCAACCCTGCTATTGCAGGCATTTGTCCCGCTTACACTCAGTTTTATTTGTTGTTGGATCGTAGACGAGTTTAGTTGTGTCGCGGATGACGTTCTATTTGTGAACTGTGGAAATCTATTGAAAATATAATAGTACAAAAGTAATTGAGCCCATATACATTTAAATCAAAGAGTTTTTGTCAATTTAATTTTAATGGCGCCTATTCCGTGAGTGTTGTCGGATTTTGGGATAGCAGTGGAAGTGGAAGGCGACCATTTTGCCGCTAAATCTGTCGGAACAGCAGCTGTAAGCTAAACACAAAAAACCAGCTGACGAAAAAAAAATTCATCGACATCGACAAAGAAGAGAGCGCTAAAGCATAGCAATAAAAGATTGCCAAATACAAAAAACATATGAATATAATAACAACAACTACTACTAAGAGAAACGCCGCACAGCGTAATATAAAAGTGAATCTGAGATTTTAAATAAAAGAAAGTGAACAAAATAAAATTGATTTTGTCGCACAGAATTAAGTAAAGAAAACACGTGCTTGCAAAATATATTACACGCGATAAAAGTGTATTTAATGTTTGCAGTTTGAACACATCATCAGCGGCAATATTAAAAGTAAATAAAATAAACATATACATATATAAACATATACAGTGTAACAACGGGTTTTTACAACGACAAACAGTGTAACAAAATAATTTATAAAATGTCTGCTGTACCATTTGCGATCAAAACGGAAGAAGTCATTTTGGAAAATGCCGACTATCAAAGCGCCGAAGAATTGGACGAAGAGTTACAGTGAGTAGTGCCTGCTACTGATTTTGCAACAAAAAAAAAATTACATTTGTGTATATAATAAAACACCGTTCTCTTGCATTCAATTTTTATCACGCAAATTATTGATTTTCTTATTTGTCTGCCTTTTGCTTTTTTTTTTATTTGCCTCGCCGCCTTTGCTACAACGAAACATCTGTAGCGTGTGCGAGCGAGTACGCATGAGCTTTACTGTTCGAGGGCGAACGAGAAAAAAAACAGTATTGTCGGTCTCTTTCTGCGTCTCTATTGCGCGCCAGAATACAGCCACAATAAATGAGAGAAAACGGCAATGACAAAAGAGACGAGAGAGAGAGAGTAAATTATGAAAGAGGAACAACTACGTAGTTAATAATTTTGCCGCCTGTTTTGCGGCATGAAACAAATGAAATACAAAAACACTTCCATTTCTACCGCTCTACAAGAACAATCACACCACCGTATGCTACGGTAAGACAGTAGCAGCAGCAGCAGAGCCAACCAGAGAAAAAAAACAGTCGGCGACTGCTACGATTGCGACACACACATGCATACAAAAGTATGCTGTTGTTGTTGTTTATTTCATGTTCAGTCATTCCTTCCACTGGAACGTAAAAGTGACGCTACTTTTTTGTTTCGTCATTTATTTTTTTTTTGTGTTTTGTTAATTTTTCTGCGTCGTCCATATTGTAAAAACGGCTGTTACTCAGTTCTTACAGTGGCACTGAAAATATTATGAATGCTTGGAACAGCTGGCCGCACATAGGCTTTAATCAGTAAAGTAGTTGAAAATATATATTAAAATTCCATGAAATCCATTACTTGCATCTCTAGAGGCATAAATAGATACTATATATTACATACATTTCTTTAAATACGTTATGTATATGTACATCTTTGCATTAAACAAAGACATTTTTTAAATAAGAGAACAGCTGCTGTGGCTTCTACAAGTCGGCTGTCTTGAAACAATCTGCGTTGCTATTCTTATCAACGTAAGCACAATGTGTAGCGGCAGCGTATCAGCGACACCACTATCTTATTTTTATTGACAAATCAGCTGTACCGGTAAAAATCAGACCTGATCTATAATCATATGTTCGACGCCGATTGTTGCGCTGTCCATACACCGCAACCTGCTGTTTGCCTTCTCCGCATATTTATCAAAAATATAAAGCAAACGTCTGAAAAAAATGTACAGTTTTTCAGCTGCTCATACGTTTTATCTGTCTCTCTCTCTCTCTCTCTGTTGATCAATCGATCGATCGAAAATTGTTCGTTATCTTTGTAGTTTGCAAAATGTTCTATTTTTATTTAATTTTTTTTTTTGTACGTATCGAGAAGGTAATGAGAAGGAAAAGATAGACAAAGCTTCAGCCGACATTCGGTTGTGTTGTTTTTGTTTCAGTTTCTGCCTGCTGACATTTATAAACATCATATGTTTGATGTCAATGCTTTTTCGAAAGAAAGCACAATCCAATTGGACATTTGTGTGCTCGTTTGGTTATGATTGTTAAGGGGGTGTAACGGGGAGGACGACTACTGTGAAGCTATCGCGAGCATATGTTTCTGCGTACCTATCAGTTTACCAACCTCCCTCCATCTTTCTCTGTCTTTCTCATTACAAAACACACTTATACACATATAGCCGATTCGGCAAACACTCCTCATTTTCAAGTGTTCCATTCTCTCATTTCTCGCTTTGCTATTTCAGCTGTGCTGTTAGTAAACCGGTCATAGATGATGTTGGTATTGTAAATACATACATATGTATGTAACTTTATTCAATGTGTCAATGCATTTGTGTAGTTGATTGCTTGCTGCAGCGGCTTTTGCCGTCAAAATCTTATCAATATTTTCTTATTCATGTTGTTGAATAAATGCAATGCATCATCTTCGCATCTTTCTAACAACACGACACATTTAATGATAAGGACAAAAAGCGAGGGAGGTTGCAAGTGCGTTTGCTATATGTACAACGATTGTATGGTATGTGTACATACATACATATGTTATACACTTGTGTGTAGATTTGCTCACACTACTTCACTCAACGTGTCTCCTATACAAATCTTTATTTACTTTAGAAGAGCAACGAATTTTTAGAACAGCTGAGAATTTTGTTTTCTTTAATTAGAAAATTATATACCTAACACCGACAGAAAAGTAAATGTTGGAATTTTATTAATTCGATAAAAAATCATAAAGTTTCTACATACATATGTTTGTATGTATGTATGTTAATTTAGCATTAATTATCAAACTTAAAAAAAGGTTTTTTTTTATGTTCTACATTTATTTTTAAAGTATTGTTTTCAAGCATATGTAATGTAACAAATCTGATCATAAAAGAGGGCCTGGCATACTGATTCCGATAGTTGGCTAATCAGTTTTAGAACGATGCGATAAACACTAACTAAGGAAATTCGCCCACTGACATACGGACAGGTTTACATTAACTCGTCACATTGAATTGATCAATAATACCTATAAAGAGGTTATTCCATATAGATGTGTGGTACCTTCCTTTCAAATAAAACGCATATGGATACGAATTTCTCCAAATATTTCGAAGGCCATACAATAGGATTATTTATGGAAAATTGTTTCCCTAATACGAGTATGCTCACCCCGACAGCCCCGTGCAAACTCGACACTTTTGCCTTTATTTTCGATAACATTTTGTAGAATTACGACCGAGGTTTTAATCGTTTTTGAATTATCCTCGAAACTTTATCCTTCATGTAACCCCAAAGACACAGGTTAGCAAAATTTGTTCACAATTTTTGGAGTATCGAACTTATCGTTTTTACTTACCATCCCTATGGCATTTAAGATCGAAAGTTCAATGATTTCAATGCTTTGTTCTTTCATGGAGCGTTGCATAACTAAAACCCTATGGTGTCACGATGACAATTACATAACAGGTAGAATAAATAAGTCGATTATGCAGATACCAGTTGATAACCAAGTAACTCCTTTACTTTAATATAACAATATAACAAAAAATTTCATACAAAGAGCTAAAAGAGGGCTATATGTTTGTATGGAGGGATAGCCCCCATACAAACCCACCGTGAAAGTGATAATTTTTATGTGTGACATGTATTCTTACCATATGCACTTTATATTTTGAGCCAAAACTTACAAAATGTTAATTGCTGTTGCTGTTTGTTATCAAAATTTTATTTTGTACACTGAAACCACAGCACCATACTCTTCTTTAGGTTCACTCTTAAGTATCTTAGTCGAAATGCAATAGGAGATCAGAGGGTATTAAAGACGTTCGAGGAAATACGTTCTTTTCTACTCCTATTACTACAAGGGCACTGATTATGTCCACGAAAATTTCTGTGATCCGATATTAAATTCAAACCATTCCAAATTCAAATTTTCTTAAAACATTGTTTATGACTTAAGTGTATGTTATGTATGTTCTTCTATTCTTTGGTGGATCTACACTGTAAAAAGAAGCGTACGCCACGTTTTCGGTCCTATCATTAAAATACAATATATCTATGAATATGACGTGAAAGCTTGGCAAACCAGAAGCTGCCAAACAGACTAGTATAAATACTTTTTGATTTTTGGAACTCGGAGAAAAAAAAAAATAATGGCGAAGGAAACCATCAAATGGCATTTTCAAGGTCAAACCCTTAAAAAAAAATTGTTTCATTTAAATCAGACCATCAGCCAGGAATGTGATTTTTTAGTTATTAATACACTACTAAGGAATAAAAAATATTTTTCGACGGGGCAAGTATATTCTTTTCATCTAATGTAAGGACAATGGATTAAATTAAAATACATACGTGTCATAACCTTAACATAAACATATATGTATACCTATCCATAGTTTATCAAATGGTGTACATATTGTTTTTGCAACCACTGTTGCGACTGTTAAACTTTGAAAATTGTTTATACCAAATTAAAAATGTCGAACGAGCAACTTACAGAGAACAAAACTGTAAGCTGGCGTCTGTTGCCGCTTGGAAGTGATTTTGTATTTGTACAAGAGCAGTATGGGCAAAGCAAAGATCCGGCGCACAGTATGCAAGTGTATGCGTGTGTTATTCGTGTGCAAATACTTATCGCTCTCCCTCACACTAGTTTTATTTGCAATACACTCGAAAGCTTATTTTCTTATAGTTGGCTTGGTTGTTGTTGGAATAGCGGTATCAAGAGAGAGGTGCTTTTCTACTACAGCTTATATTCATTGAAAAATAAAATAAAGTTTTTGGGTGGTGTGTGTTGATATACTCGCATAAGCGAATAAAATACATGTTTGTGTTTTATATGTCATACAACAACAAAAAAATTGATGCGCAAATTTTTGGGCGATGGTCGCGAATGTTTTATATACATACATACTCACTTATACATATACAATTAATTTTTGCATGTTTCATATGCCGATGTTCCTCGTGCATGTGATTCATTTCGTACGTTCTTTTCGCGCTCACATGTGTTTTAAATGATTTACCTTCCCCTACATCCACTTCTGCTCATGATATCAGATTCAACCAAAGTTTCTCCCTCTCTCTGGCACCTTGTCTGTTTATTAAAAACACATGATTTTTGTATACACCATGATGAGACGCGGCTTTTTGCAAAAGCTTTTTTTTTTTTTTTTTTTTAAATGCGGTTTAATGAATGTTAGTCTTTATATGTATGCATTGTTTGTACTTATATGCATATGTATGTATGTATGAAGTACGTAGTACAAATGCATATACATATGTATGCATGTGTATGAAATTAAAATTTTTACTAATTTCATTTTCACATGTATTTGTAGGTGCATTTTGTTGTTATATAATAAATAAAATATAAATATACATATATTGTATCTGTATATAATGGAAATATAAACAGCTGTTTATTTAAAATAAATATACGTTATTATGTATTAGTTCATTCATATATAAAAACATACATATTCATATGTACGTATACTTATTCATATGTATACATATATGCATGCATGTATGTATGTATATATGTAAACTGAATAATAAAAATGCATAAAAAATTGCATAATCATTTATTTTCCTGCGGGCATTTTCTTCAACTCTCGCCCTATCCATCACACCTCTCGTTTTATCAATTGTACGTTTGTAATTTTTTTTTTTTTTAATATTTTTTATTGCAAAGGTGACTGAAGATAAGAAGCTTAGAAGTATGTAACAATCAATGCAGTAATGAGTATTTTAGTAGTTTCTTTACACATATGTATGTATGTATATTCCCTATAGACTCAACCGATTTTGATCAAATTTTGTGGCAATATTCAAAATAGTCCCGAGGTGAAGTTTCGTGGCGATAACAGATAAACAGAACATTTTTTTTAGATTTTTCTAATGACGATAGAGTACAGCAAGAATATTTGTTTCATTTGTTTGACAGTCACTTTTTCTTTTTTCGTGGTGGTTGGGGAAGCGGTGGTAGGGAAAGGGGCATGGTGTTAGGAGAGGCAGGGGAATGGTAGAGGGATCAAATGTTGTATACGTGTTAATGTGATCGAAGGGGATGGGGAAAAGGGGGTGGAAAAGTAAGGAGAGGTAGGGGAAAAGGAATGGGGACCCTAAGGGTGGTTGGTGATGAGGGGTGGGAGAATTGGAGTTAGAGTAAAAGGGCATGGGGAAGGTGGGGCAATTTAAATTAAACTAGGTTTAAGAGGTTTGCCGATTTGTTTTTTTACTATTCGACACACAGTCATGAGATCACGACTACGAATACCCTGCACGGTTGCTTATTTATATCACAACAAAATTTAAAAAAAAAATATTTTTTTAAAGAAAAATAAAATAAGCTTTTTTTTGGATATAAGATGTTGAAAATTTTGTATATATGTGTCAAATGTTCGTATTGTGGGCGTGGTATCCAGAAAATTTTATAATCTTCGTATTGTCAAGGGGAGCCGAAATATCAAAGTTTGAAGTCTGTAGCGTTTATAGTTCCTCAGGTCTGTTGTCTCATACATCCAGATTGATATGGTTGAATCTAATCAGTTTCCGATGCTTATCAAAATATAGGGTCTGCCTCCTTCTGCCTGTTATATATACATTAATTACGCAAAATCTTAATGTCCTTTTAGGTACAGGGTATACAAACACTAGCCTCAACATTTTGTATTCAAGACAGCAACTATAGGAATTTAAGTGTGGTAGATGAGTGGTTGTTCTATAGTTTTGACGCACAATACTGCCTTAGTCTACCCGTGCACCTATAATCGTTAAGAGACAACTATTTGTTTTACATACATACATAAACTTAGAATTTATCAAATCCAAATGTAAACGAAAACAAAGATCAGCTGTTTGGTTTTGATGACTTGTTCTTGACTGCACCAAAAACAACATATACCGCCATGATTACATTTTCACGTTTGCTATTTCGAGTTCAAATTAATCATTCTACCTTTTTAAATTTACTTTAAATCTAAACAAATTTCCATTGTAAGGGAATATATTATTATAATAAGTTTATATTTACAAATAGCTACCAATGAAATAATTATAACAATTAACATCAAGCACCCCACGCTTTTTTATGTTAGAGTTATCTTTCTGTCAATCACTTAATTCTTATTTTAAACTTATTCAAAATTATTTTTTACTTTTTAGTTCACATTACTATTAAAGCGTGTTTTTTTAGTTTTTTTAAACTATAATTTTTTAAAAATAACATACGCCGTTCTCATCAACATATGTATTAAGTTGTTGACTCGTTTTGTGGGTAACACAATGAAACAAAACAAACGGAACGGAACAGAACATGATCCACAAACAAATCAAATATCCTGATGATCCTGGTCAGGATGTTAGGTCAAAATTGTTAAATTATTGTATTGTTATCGGTGCTTAATACATGTATTCCATTTTTCCTTATTTTTTATTTAGTTTTTAACTAACTTTGTTTGACCACGCAACAAAGCAGAGCAATCAATTTAAAGTCACTTTCATATCTGCTTCGATTTGTTTTTGCTTTCTTAACTTTTATCCTGTCGCGTTGTGTTTAGTTTTGAGCACTCAATTGTAGAAACAGAAACAGTGACGTAAACGATGACCCAGTAAACATCGTATGAACACTTGCGGTTAAAGTGCAACGGCGGCGGCAAAAACAACAACCACTTCAACAGTTGCAACAAAAATTGTCTAGGTGCCGATGTCACATTAGCAGCAGCAGCAAAAGAAGCAGCGGGTGGTGTCTGCTATTATGTATGCTTAAACAAAAATTGGCCAATGAACTGCATTGAACTCTTTAATTTATCTTTTTCTCTTTCTATCTCTCTTTTTTGTCTGTCTGTTTCGTTAGCAGCTGAAAAGAAACATACATACATGTATGTAGGGAACATAAATGAGTAATAACAAGGAAAACGTTAACTTCGGTTGAACCGAAGCTTTAATACCATTCACACGAAATTTCAAATTGTCTTGTAAAACATAAACATGGGTGGCAGGCTCGTATTGAGGCTACTCCAAAAAGTGGATAAAACTCACCCATTAGTATATGTGTGTGAAACGACCACCATTTCGTATTTCAAGCTGATATTGGCTTAAATAAATAAGTTTTGCATACAACAGCACAAACGTGGACGGTGAGTTTGAATCGAGGTTACCCCAAAAGTGGGTGGAACACGACCGTTAGATTATTTATGTGAAGCGGTTGACCATAAGAAACCACCATATCGATATTGACCTAAATAAGAAAGTTTTTCATACAAAAACTGAAAAGTGGGAGGGTGGTTTGTATGGTGGCTACCAAATTATGCGTAACATGTCAAAATGGATACTCTATTTGACTGCAATAAATATAAGTCGTGTACCGGGTTTCTGGTGGATATCTTAAGAATTCATACCTAATAAAAAGGCAACAGTTACCAGACGGATACTTTATGGAGTTTTCGATTTCTCCTTTAATGCGTTACAGACTTACAGACAAACTACGAAACCCATTTCACGCTATGTGTGAATGGTATACAAAATTTTCTTAAAAAATGTATAGGTACTGAAACAAAATTAAATAATCACCCCTTTTCTGGTTTCAAAATACGAATAAATTCTTCGAAAGTAATTACGTTAATTTTTTCATATTTTCCTGATATGTACGCAGATCAAGTTTAAAACAAATTTTGGATGCCACGCAAACAATATGGCTTATTTACCCTCTTTTTGCACGATTTTATACCATTCACACATATTGTGAAACGGTATTATCAGTTTGTCTGAAAGGTTGTAACTCATTAAAGGAGGCATTGCATACCCCATAAAGTATATATATTATTGATCACCTCGACGAGTAGAGCCGATCTAGCCATGTCCGTGTGTCTGTCTTGATGTTGTTGCGCATTTTTTTGGTACCAATTTTTAAGATATCCGTTTGTATTTTGGTACATAAACTTCTTTTTATTGCAGACATACCACGCCCACTTTTTAGGGTAGCCCCAATACAAACCACGCGCCCACTTTTTCCTTTTTGTATGAAAGTTTTTTTATGCTGTCAATATCACCTTAAAATTTGGTATGGTGGCTTCTTATGAAGGGACTTTATAAGAAGGAGGTCACGCCCATTTATATCAATGGGCGTGATCCCCTCACCCGCTCACTTTTGCCTTTTTATTGCAGTCAATATCGATGTGAAATTTGACATGACGGATTCTTATGGACGGATGCTTCACATAAATATCAAGGGGCGTATCACGCCCACTAGTATCTCCTTTTGTGTTTTTTATGTAAAACTTATTTATTTAAGCCAAATTTAACTTAAAAATCGATATGGATGCTTTTTATTCATAAACATATACCAATGGGCGTGTCCCGTCCACTTTTTGGGATATACCTTACACAAACCAAGCCAACTTTTGTACTTTTGTGTGGAAAACTTCTTTAGTTAATACTAGCTTGAAATTCGATGTGGTGGCTTTTTATGGACTTCCGCTTCATATATATATACTAATGGACTCGTCCCGCCTTTTTACTTTTACTTTTGTTTTTTTTTTTTTTTTTGTGTAGCTCCCAAACAAACTCATCGCCAACTCTTGTGCTTTTGCTGAAAATCTTCCCAAATATACATAAAACGACCTTAAGCCAGCTAAAATGTTTTATTTTTATAATTTAAAGAAAAAAATTTAAAAAAAAAATTAATTTTATTTTTATTAAAAAAAAAAAAAAAAAAATCAATGCATTAGAGTATATACATACATACTATATGCACCACTATTACTGCTACATATAAACAAGGGATTTTGAAGTCGTGAACTCATGAATGCTACATTCTTGTTCGTATGACATTAAACTAAATATCAAAAAGTAGCTTAACATAAATTATAATTAAAATGAAAATAGCAATATCGCAAAACCCCCATATTACCAAATTTGATTTACATTTCTTAATTAATTTTTAATTAACGATTTAGCTTCACCGTTTTGATTTTACAATCAAAAGTTCATAATATCATCATGTTATCATCTGGTAACAGGTGCAACTCAAATTTCAGTTCAATTACATGTGATGAAGTGGTTCAAAAGAGAGCTTCTTAAATGCAAAGTCGTTGGTGTGGCACAAAATCAGTTTACAAAATACATACATACATAAGTATACGTTGTAGGGAATCATAATTTATTGATAAATTCGTATATACATATGTAGCTTCTAAAACTGTAGGAGAAACAGCTGTTCGAACACAGGCGTACGTGACTTGCGTCATTTAACGCATTAAAGAAAAGTGTGAAAGAGAGCTGCCATATTTCCATAGAAAATTACATGGCGAAGATGAGCAGAACAAAGATTGCTTTATTTTATTCACTCATTATCTCCCCGCTCTTCTTTTTAAAATATATTCCGCGGCCTTCTGTCCTAAAAAATCATTAGAAGACGATTTTAATAAAAATAACTGCAAGAAAAAATAAAATTAAGTAAACTGGAAAAATTTAAACAAACATCTAAGAAGAATGAGAATGTAATAACAACTATGTATATATGTACATAGTTCATACATACATATGTTCTGCAGCAAAGCGTAAAAATGTTGCCGTAAAATTCTTCTGGTTTCTTTCTCTTACCATTTTGCAAAGCGGAGAACGACCTTTGCTTGTTCTAAAAATAAACTAAGTGTGTGTATATATGTATGTGTGTGTGAATGCATTGTTGGTTGATCTAACATTAATCTATGGTTGGGTGCTGTTTTTGTTGTTATTATTTTGTTGGCTGTGGTTGGAATGCAGTGTTGCAACATTAAGCAAACACACACACACATACACTGAAATATGCATACCTTTAAGCAAAATAGTTTTCTTTTAGCCTGAGAAAATTTTATACATACATACATATATTTTTATACAACAACAGAAACCGAATCATAACGCATACTAGCATTTAATGATGTTTGAAGTTGTTGCTCGTGTAATAAAACCGGTTAAAAATTCTTTTATGGTTGCTCAATTCATCGTTTCAGCAGCTCAGTATAAAATCAGCTCTACACTCTATTATAGAAATGCATGCACCATTCTCTCTCGGTCTAATGCTCAGATGCATTTACACATGTATACAAAAGTGGTGGCAATTGATGCTGCTAAAGTGTTCATTTGTACGTGTGTGTGTGTGTGTTAAGTTTTGATTATTATTATTATTTCTCTTTGTTACAATATATTTTATTGTTTAGTGAATTGATT
The DNA here is from genome assembly GCA_035044765.1 of Leucophenga montana. Classification (NCBI taxonomy): domain Eukaryota; kingdom Metazoa; phylum Arthropoda; class Insecta; order Diptera; family Drosophilidae; genus Leucophenga; species Leucophenga montana. The sequence goes on along the minus strand of JAWNNQ010000846.1, from coordinate 39,447 downwards.
TAGTTGAGGAGCGAAAAAAGAGCGCCAAAAAAATAAAGGTGTATTGGGGTTTTATTGATTGTAAGAGCGACGTGCAAGTTATTATTTTTTTCTTGTTCTCTCTGTATCTCATTACTACGAATTCGGCTTGCGTCTATTTGAGCATTCGGATTGCACGACAAGTCTTCGACACTGCGATGGCAAGTATGCTCGTATTTGGTATAGTTGTTTGCTGCTAGTTGGTCCATCTCTATCTCTCTCACTATAATGGGATGCTAGCAAATAAAAAATGAATTGAAATTGTAAAAAATTATGAATGAATGTTGATTTTTATACTCTACAAATTCAGTAAATTCGGTTGCGGAGTTTGTACAACCCAGAAGATAATCTGTTTGTATATATTAATATGCGAGCATAGATTTTATTAACTACATTAGAGCTTTTATACCGAACTAATTTTCATATGCTATTAGTAGAATTATCCGCCGATACACGGGAAATTCACTGCATATGTGGTCTATGCCAACTTAATATGACGATGTCAACGTCAACGATGTCGCCCATTTTTTAAATCAGGCCAGTTCCTTTATAGGAAAATCAGCCCCATTCAATAATTTAGCTACTCCATTGAATTCTTCTTTTGCTGGTCCTGGCGCATGTTGACATGTAGAAAGTCATACTATTGTCTCGGTATTAATAGTAGGACTTTCCTTGAACTTCTTCCAATTAATCATTGGTTTTTAACATGCCTGAGAATCTGAGTCAATTGTTTAGATGGTTCCTTTTTATAACATTCACACAGTGTTATGAATAAATATTTTTAAAGCAGTCAAAATTGACATGGTGGTTCCTTATGAACTTACGTTTCGCAATGGGTATAATTCCCCGACATTTGGGGTATCACCCATATAAACCCACCGACCACTTTTGTGCTGTTGAAAATGCACCCACATATTTTAAAAATATTTATACAATTTCAGGAATATTCTGATTAATACCCGTTTTTCAGTGGCGTGTGCAGTACTATTTATGACCTAAAACCTTTAAAAAATTTGAATAATTTAATATTGAAAATTAGAGATATAATAATATATATACAATATGTTATATTAACACTGCTTATATTGTCGTTTTTTGAACAGCGAAAATGCCAGGAGGAGCCTAATAATATTTCTATTTTCACTCACAAACCAATGTACCTGACCACCAAAAACTTTGTCAAAACGTTTGCATAGTCATAAAGTAAAAACAATTCTAAAAGTGTGCTTTGAAGATTTTAAGCAGTACTCCTATTTTTTTACCCACAGGTGTACTTTTAGTTACTGATTTATTGATTATAATTTACTAATTTCATTTTTCGTCTCTCTTTATCTATCTTCCATAATTTATTTTTATATAGATTACAATTAGAAGACTCTGGCGGAGAATCCGCATATCATATTGAGTATAAAAATGATATGCAACAACAAGAAGTTACAACAACGCCACGCCATCGCCACCAGATTTCTAGCATGAACAGCAACACAATTGCAGCTGGCAGTTCATCGTCATCAGCTGCTGCTGGAGCCGGCGGTACAAATAAGATTATGCTTGAAAGTGAGAAGAGAATGCGACGAGAGATTGCTAATAGCAATGAACGTCGTCGCATGCAGAGCATCAACGCTGGCTTTCAAAACTTGCGCTCGCTTTTGCCGCGTCATGAGGGCGAAAAATTGAGCAAGGTAAGTTATCAGAGTATGTATACGGTACATATACATATATAAGTTGAAACAAGAATCAGAACCGCAAGCGAACGCGAACAACAGCTGACTGGGGTTGTAAAGTATAGAATGCATTTGGTGAATCTGGGATTTGTTTGTATTGTTTTATTAAGAAAGACCGCTGCAGTCGACAGTGCTCGACTTCGAGATATGCTATATTCTTTAGAGTACCCATCTGGACATATGCTATATGGGTCTATATAGAATATTTGGCAAGCGTTGACGTGAAGTACTCCAAATTTGGCATTTTTAGCTTATTAAAGAACAAAACAAACAAAAAATTCCATACGAAAGTTTAAAAATGGATTGCAAGTCTGTATGGGGCTACCCATTATAGTGGTTTGATCTGGACCTATGCGGGTGTATTTTATTACATAAAAATGTTTATTATTGTTAACATTTGAACCAAGAAAGACAATAGAATACTTCAAAATAAATGTATAATATGTTAGAAAGTAAAGATAAGTTTAGGCCAATAAGGAAAAACATGCAAACGAGCCCAATTTCATTTTTACAGTATAATAATCGACAGGTAGAGTTATAAAACTTTCACTTACATCTTTTATATTTGTAGACTTAGGAATGGTGAGGATATTATACAATGAAAACAATTTTTTTTTTTTTTTTTTTTTTTTTGTTATAATTCAGTTCTATTTCAATTAAATCACTGTTAGACTAAGGGCCGTTGTCATGACATGCCTATATTTTTATAGCTCATATTTTACATGATTTATTCTGTTTTCAATATCACCACTGTTATTAAGCCTATAACAGTATAACCTAGATCGGCGAGCCAATAAATATATTAAAAATTTATTTCAAAGATACCTGCCAACTCGATCGATCAAAAACCAATGCAAAATCAAAATGAAAACTGAAAATGAAAACAAAATTGAAATTATTTATTAAAATTTGGAATGCAAATGAGCATATTATATTCAAGGATTTGCTCGTTTACATTTGTGTGCAAAAGAATGGAATGTCCACCTCTTCAGCATTTTGCAGCTGACCGATAAATACGACCAAATTAATCGATTTCAGACGAAAATAATCGAATTTTTAAATTAACAGACAAAAAGGTGGCCGATTTTTTAACAAACAAAAAAAATCGAAATATAGTCCAGGGCTACTCAAAATGGATTTATTACAATTGTGAAGTCGTGACATGCACTACTCAATATTATTCTGCCAATAGCATATCTTGCCAATTCGTATTCTCTAATGTATTGATAAGAGTTGTAGGAAGCTATATATTATCATGTCGGATATAATGAATCAACCCTCGTGTCGTACTGTGAAATGTCATTCTTTATAAATTTGTATCTTGAGCAAATATTTTTGTAAACAGGGCATATTGTGTTTGTAAAAATGTCAAAATATACGTAACATAGAAGGAGATTTCAAAGATCCCATGAAGTATATATATTCGTAATCAGCTCAACGAATCTAGCCATGTCCGTCCGTCTTTCTGAAAGGTACCCAACCTCTGAACCTATAAGACTTAGAAAAACCAAAATCCAGGTATTAGTTTAATATATTACATATGCAAGGTGTGTCGCAAAAGAAACAGAACTTTTTAAAAACAGCTGTTTCTAGTGGCGCCACCTATTGGTTGTTGTTGTTGTAACAGCGTCGTGTGAGCTGATACAGCCACTTGGGCTGAGTTGGACAACCTTTGACTGCCCGAACCTTCTCTGCAAATAAAAAAAAGAGTGTTTTAACCAAAATGTTTTAAAGAGAACTCGATGAAAGTTTAGATTCTACAAAAAATATATACATAAAAATGAATGAATCGTGAACGGATGGAACAATTTCGCTAATTCTTTTTTATTGTGTTTATTATTGTCAGGAGAAGGTTCATATGAAAGAAAAAATTATGAAAGTTGAGCGGACACTTCGTAAAAACAATTTGTGAATTATAAGTGCTATTATGTTTTAAGCGAAGTTTATTATTAAGTTTTAAGCCAAAATAGCTGCAAATTGTGCAAAACATTTTATTTGTGCACATCTACTCGGTGGTTGTAGAAGGGGTGGAAGGGCCAGGAGAAGAGGGGTAGGAGAATTGGAGGTAGTGTAAAGGAGCATGAGGAAAGTGGGGCAGGGGAAAAAGAGGTAGGGGAAAGGGAGAAGGAAATGGTGAGTGTTGTGAAAGGCATAGAAGGGGGGAAGAGGGGTAGGGGAATGGGAGGTAGGGTAAATGATCATAGGGAAAGAGGGTTAATGGCAAGGGGAGTGGCAGCAACGCGCTGGGTACCATTTAAGATAGAGGGATGAAATATTGCATACATGTAAATAGGTTCAAAGGGGGCAGTGAAAAGGGGTTGTAATGTAAGGAGTGGTAGGGGAAGGGGGCAGAGGAATAGGGACAGCGTAAGGTGAGGTTGTAGAACGGGTGGAAAGGTCAGGAGAACAGGAGTAGGAGAATTAGAGGTAGAGTAAAAGGGCATGGGGAAGGTGCGACAGGGGGCTGGAGTGCCTGGGGAAAGGTGTGGCAAAGAGAACTGTAGCAACGCGCCGGGTACCAACTAGTATTTCCATAAAAATAACAAAAATTGAAGGAACAGACAAGAGAGCGGAATCGCTTTGTTTAAATACAATAAACATATGACGCCTATGGCATAAGAACTTTCAATTTCTTCGTGAGCTTATGTGTATGAGTCTAATAGGTCATTTACATACATAGAACTAGAAGGGAACTAGCAAAAATAACTGCCATTTCCCAAAAAGTGTGTACATTGAATTCGTAAGAAAACGGGAACTATTTATAAACAGCTGACTTTGTTTACATGTCAATTTCTTTTGGAAAAAAGCTATCGAAATATTTAAAATTATTCTAAATAATAAATAATAACGGATAAATTGGCTCAATATGGTAATAATATTAGCAAACAGCATGGATAACTGATAGAAACGCTCTAGTGCGTGGCCATTCATGCTGTAATTTAATGAAGTTACAGTGTTGCAAACCACCATTTCCCACAATTTTTCCAACGCTACCAAGCTATTTCACAAGTTTCTAAATGCCACAACGAAAAAAAATAAAACCATAATGATTGCGACCATCATAATGGCTTATAATCAAAATTCAACTGTTATTCTGTGAACTGCAGCCAACTTGTGACCGGCCATTACGAGTTTTTGCTAGTTCTCCCTTCTAGATCTCTGTTTATTCCAACGAACGTAAAATGCTGCAAATGCAAAATTTTAGTGGAAACACCTTTTGTGCTTGAAAAATCATCGTACAAATGTTTCGTTCTATTATTAAAAATTCTAATTCATTTTGCAAAAGTAAACTTTTCAATGATTGAGAATAGATAAGATGGCGAACAAAATTAGTCAGTAACAACAATAATTAAATTTATAACTCTCAAAATCCATCAAAAGTCCAACGCTGCAGAAACAAAGTGTACTATATTTTCACGCTGCTGTGTAAATTCATGAATAGCGCAGTACACAAATGATATATATAAATGTATATATTTACATTCAAGTCTACGCTAGAGATGCCCTCACATTTTTAAAATGAATTGCAATGAAAAGTACAGCTGCACTCCATATACATAGCTAGCTGTTGTGAGCTTTCATATAACGTACACATGTACATACATAAAGACATACTACCATATACTAAATTTCATATACTATCTACTATTTACTAGAACCTATGTATAAAATACTGCATGTCGGTACAAGTACAATAAGAAGGGGCAGGATGCTGTCAGAATAAAATACCAGCTGGCAGGTCCATCACATGCTGTACGATACTTTAATTCGGCTACGTTCGTTAACAAGAAATAGTTGCCGGGACTGTTAACGAACGTGAAACGAGCACAGCTGTACGAATAATGAATACTATGCCAATGGCCTAGAATATGCTGAACCAACGGTGGTGGCAGGATGTAGATACCTTTGGCTGACGCACCCAAAACAAAGATACACTACAAAGTTTGCCGGGCCAACAGTTCCGCAGCTGTTAGCGTCAAATGCGCATGTCCACCGAGAATGTAAGGAAGAGTATTGAAGATATTCCAGGCTTGTTTTTTTTTTCAACTATTTACAAGATATCTACTTACCAGGCGTAGTTGTCATTTGTTTGGTTACCAGTACGAAACGTTCTGAAAAAGAAGCATGGTTTCAAAATATACGCCTCTATGTTCCATCACTATCTACCCATTACATGGGTGGGAGTAGGAGTGCGACTACAGACGAAGAACAGCTGAGTTGGTTTGGGTTCTGCTTGTCGCTTTTGGCGCGCATTTTTGTTGCTGTTGATGATGTTATGTGTTTTTGAATTGGTTCCATTTTTGGCTGGAACTCAGATCGATATTTTAGCGTGAGTATTTTATGCTGGGACGCCGTCGAAGCGACATACGTCTTTCCAGGCCATATCTTATCATAAAACTTCTTTTGGTTAGAAATCCACAAGACAGCTAAATTCCTGCATCTTTAATGTAGGTTAGTACAACTGAGTCTACACATGTACATAGATACATATGTACGTGAATATGTAAGGTAACAGTCTGGTTGCTGTAGGAGCTGGGATAAGAACGCATCGTATACGTTTACTTTGTAATTCCGGACCTACCCTACTTCCTCCTCCCCCTTCAATTACAGTTATGCAATAATATTGTAGGAAAGCTAATATGTACATACATACGTATGTATGTATAAATATTATAGGCGGTAGGTGGTAGGTGGTTAGTTGGGTATAGGCCAGTGTAGTGCATGTTTCGCATATACCAAGTTCAATGACCGAGGTCGCCTATAAAAGAGACGGTGCACTATGACATACATTGCAGTCTCTTGCTACTGCTACTAGGTGGCTCCACTACTCTTTGTCCATTGCTCTTGCTCTTCATTTTGTAAACTTTTATACGAATGTCACAAGTAAATCACTGCGACTAAGACAACTCACACTGATGTACATACATACATAAAAAAAACTTAGTACTCTCTCGCACACATCATATGTCGTTGGAATGTTAACTGGCCCCATGCAGTTACATTCAACATTTTACAACTATTGTGAATGACTGCTAACTGTCGACTACGTGGGCTGTTTATTCGCATAGCTGAACTTTTTTTTTTGTCTGCATTTTCGTGTCGACCTGATTTCGTTCGTTTGTTTCTCGGTCGGTCTGCGACTGATTCTCTTAATGTTTTCTTTTCTCTTCAATGACTCGGTACACATTCGGCGTTGCGGATGATTTGTTGCAGCTTGGACTTAGTTATGAATTGATGGCTTTCTCACTGATATAGCCACCAATGCGAATAGAAGAACTTGAATAATACGCCTTACTACGACATTTACTATTTTCCTTACAAATGCTTATGCCAATGTCGGCTTATTGTACGATTTTCTGTTTCATTTTCGAGAACAAAATCTTTAAACCTCGCCCAAACTGCAAATGCCGTTTGCAAAATACGAATGAGACGAGACCCGTTTTACGTTTTTCGCGTGTAGGGAAAAATTGGGGCTGAGAACTTTACTACGTACGCTGGGGACGTCAACGTTATATCATTCTTTAATTGTCTTTTAAAGTTTTTTGAGCTCCCCTTTATTATAATATGGGTTCTTTTTTTTTGTAGGTACACCATATCTTATAATTACACCATATAAAATTAATAAATGTGCCATATTTTTCTAGATTACGTTTACCGTGTTAAAATTCATAAGTTGACTCAATATATATGAAATAATTGCTTGCGCGCACATAGCGTAACCACCGATAGCGACCATACTTCACAGGATCCCTTTCCTGACCTATCAGAAAATTGTCTAAAAATTTGAGCTCAATCAGTTGGACGGTTTGAGTGTATGTAGCAAACATATATACGAATATATAGGTATATACATTCATTCATTTTGATATTATATAAAATATGTATAGTATATACATTTAAGATTCACAAGGTCTTGCAACAATAAAAAATTGCAACCTGCACAAACGGCGTCGTGAGCACACTTGAGCAAAATAATGTGGAGCAACTCTGCGCAACCACAAAATTTATTGAGGGTATGCGAACTGCAATGAATTCAATGCAAATTTTTCATTTGGATTTACAAAAAAATAGACCAAACCCAAAAAAAAAAAAGTTTTCTTTATACTTTGCAAAGAAATTATTGGTCAATGGCCTGAGCCGAGCAGTAGTAGTTTCTTGCATTGTTGCACATATGTAATGTTGCACGACCTTGTGAATACCTTAATTGTCTATTTTTTATGCGTGTGATGAGTATTCGGTTCCAACGAAATAATCGTTTTCCATTAACTTTTTTTTATTCAAGAGTCCAATTTATTAAAAAATGTTATATATACATTTTGTAAACTTTTATATATACATTACTAAGCAGTTAATTTTTCGTAAATATTGCAACACCATTTTCATGGAGATGTCGCCATTTTAGCTGTGTCAAATACTATAGTTTTTAATTATAGTTTACATTATATATTTATACTATGTATATATTTAGTGAAAAATAAAAATTCTTCACAATACTTCTCAATATTTATATGTATACATAAGTATGTATCCCCGTTGTCGACTTCCGTTTGGTTGTTTAGAGACTTTTTGTTTATGTTATTCTTTTATAGTTGTCGTTCCTAATATTTACTTGGATGATTATGATAAAGCTTCATTTAGATGTAAATAAAAGAAGAGCATTAAAAGTAACTTTTTTAGAATGCACCAAAACTTTCCGCAAATCAACTTTCCCGATATATACATATATATATAAGTACATATGTATGTACATATGTCAATTGGTTGAAAGAATTTTTTCATGTTGGTAGACAAACAAGATACAGCAACACCAGTAAAAAAAAAAAAGTGAACAACAATGACATGAACCACTTGCTGGAGACAGAGAAAGCTTGCGACTGAGTTAAAAGAAAGCCTTACCAACAAATTAACGATACGAGGAAAATTGCTGTGAGTGTGAAGAGCAGATGGTGCGTTCGTTGGTTCACAGCTATTGCAGAATAATTTCGGTCGCTCTCGACATCGTTTGTCTGCATATTTCGCTCTTTCCATATCTTTTGCGGGCCGCTGTCTTTCTCTTTTGGTACTACATTGTTGCATTTGCCATTATTGTCTGTTTTCAATGTGTTGTGTATGTTCGAATGCCGGGTAGTTGCACCGGCGCAGATTTTAATTTTTTTCTTTCGCCAAGATCATGTACAGCTGTTTTTGTTGGTGTTGCTTTTGCACGTTGGAATGTTGTCTCGCCGTATTTAATGACTTTGTTCTTTGCTGTTTATTTATTTTTTTTCTTTACACTATACGCATAGTGTCAATAATATATTATTTTTGTCACCCAGTTTGTAACACTAATATACTCTACTAATGTATATTCTTGATCAGTCTTGTCTGTTACCCCAATTCGGTATGCCAAGCAGGAAAGATATAGAAGATTGAGATTTTCACGAAAAATACTGACGCCCTGTTGTTGATCAATCCGTACCTGACTACGAAGTTGAGTCTATTAAATTTTTATATTTTTATATACGCAAATATGAATATACGTGATTATCATGCGACTCATTGCATTATGGCACTTATTGTGTTGTTTCGTGTATGTTTTATACATAAATAAATAGCGACAAAACCGTAATAATAATCTCTACATAGAAAATTATCCAAATAGTTAAATTACATGAAACGAATGATTGTTTGAATTACTTATTTAGATGGACCATTAAGTCGATCAAAAAAGAACGTAGATCGCGGTATATTTTGCGAAATTAACCACCTTTTTTTTAAAATAATTTGTTAGCTTTATTCTGGCGTAAGTCGTCTCCTTTTTGTGAAATGGTAATACAAGCTGAGCATAGCTCAGCTGTTTAATAAACTTTCGCTGAAAAAGGTGTTTCCAATATGAATTTTTTATAGTAATTTTTACTACTCCGTAAAAAAATATTTGTTAGCGGGATATATTGTGTTTGTTGAAATGTGAAAACATATGTAACAGTAGAGATGGCAAATCTCATACTTCATAGAGCATATGTATTCGTGATCATCTCGACAAGACGAGTCGATTTACACATGTCCTTCCCGTTTTCGAACTGTAACTTTCTCAGCGACTATGAGAGAGAGAACACATTAAGTAGCATTATTTGAAAATTTGTTTATACCATTCATACATTCAGTGAAATGGTATGTCATATTCAACTGTATATATGCATTTACTCGGCATTGATAATGTCCAACAGTGTTTTGATAATGAATGTTTCTAGGAGATAAAAAACAGTAATATCTAGGGTATTGCCCACCGGTGACAGGGACTCTGTCAATTTATCCGAGTTTAGCAAAAAAAAAAATATTTTAATGGCTGCTCGTCATCCTGCGTGTTGAGCAGCTGCTCCATTAAGATGTTCTGGTTGAAATTGGTTTCAAATTTTTCTATTGATTGACAAAATTATTTTAGTAATCTTAATAGGTAAATTTGCATTGCGTGATGTTGCACCATCCGTAGCCAGAGAAAGGGACTGACCATCACTGGCGGTACCCATTTCAAACCATCGTGTCGTTTTTTCTAGTTGGTCGTTTGCTTTTATAATTCAATCGGTTCGCTTTTTTCTAGCAAACTAATCAATACATATATAAACCTGTATACATAAGGAAAAACATATGTTCTTATTACCGAACGGCAACGGTGCGATGGTTAAGACATATTTATTTTGCCAAACTTTTAAACAAAATCGTGTGTGTGGGTTGATTTGCCTTGATCCGCTTTCGCTACTGAATACTGTCACTTTTAAATTGATAAACAAAATCATTTAGTTGGGGAAAAAACACCTACTTATTTCGGAGATGCCGTTGTTACGCCAATTCGCTCTAGTGTAGTGTTAAAGTTTGCAAGGCTAAAGGCCGTTTTCATGACTTGCCTATAACTTTACCGCTCATATTTTTCAGGCGATATGCTAGTTTTCAATGTCACGACTCTTATTAAGCCTATAACCGTTTCGCCGAGTTCGGCGAGCCGATAAATTTATCAGAATTTTTTGCAAAGATACCTGCCAACTCAATAGATATAAAACCAAAGCAAAATGAAAACAAACAAAATTGAAATTTTGTATATAAATTTTAAATGCAAACGTGCACATTATATTCATAGATTGGCTCGTATTTTTCTACAGCGACGGCGCTCAATCTCATCCATTTTTTTTTCTACTAATTTATAATTTTAATTTTTTTGCAACTGGACTGTCCACCTCTTGAAATATATTCCAGGGCTACTCAAAATTGATTTATTATAATTGTGATGTCGTGACATGCACTACTCAATATTATTCCACCTATAGCATATCTTGCCGTTTCGTATTTTCTTATGTATCGGTAAGTCGTGAGAATGGCCCTAAATTTAGTAAAAACACACAAAGAAATATATGGCAGGAATAAGACAAAAGGGGATACATGCACACAAGGTTTGATCTAAAAATAACCGAAATTTTAATTTAAATAATAGAACACGTATCGCCATCTATTCAATTTTGGAAGTGTTAAAAAGGTACATTTTTCTTCTTTCGAAAGCAGCTAAGTTTATGCTAATCATTTGACAGGATACAAAATGACACACGTTTTAATAACAGCAGTTTTGTAGTTATGTCGTAAAAACAAAAGGGCAAATATTAAATTGAATTGTTAAAAAAAAAAGTTTATGATGATTGTATGAGTCTTACTCAAGTTTACACGTGGTTTACACAATTTAAAAACGGTCGTGATGATTTAAATGTTGATCCAAACCTGGACGACCAGAAGCATCCAATCGTACTGAGTTACTGGAAAAAGTAAGTGAAATAATCGCTATCGATGCAAATTTGACTGTAAGAATGCTGGCATATGAATTAAATTCATCTCACTGTACAATATACAAAATATTAACTGAAGGTTTGGGTAAACGAAAGGTGTGTACACGTTTTGTTCCACATCAGTTAAATGATGATCAAAAAGTCGCTCGTGTAGTCAATGAATTTTTGATGAAAAAACGGATTTGTCTTATCCGTATTCGCCTGATCTACCACCGTGCGATTATTTTCTCTTCCCTTCCCACTTGAAAACTGCAATGAAAGGAGCTTTTTACGATGATATTCCAGCCATACAAGCAAGCAGCCGTGACACAGGTGGTAAAGAACATCCCAAAAAGCGAGTTTAAAAACTTAATGGATAAATTGGTTTAGATTCCAAACGTTGTATTGAGTTAAATGGATTGTATTTTTGAATAAATATTAGCTTTGAAACATAATACAATGCTTGTTTTATTTTATAACTAAAAAGTTCGTTTACTTTTAGATCAACCGTGTATGTTATGTACTCGTATTTATTAATTGATACATACAATTACATACGCTAGAATTTTTCTGGTGATCGAAATTCGACCTTTTGTCTTAAAAGTACGTTGCAAGTTTATAAATGCCTTTTCAAATGCATTTTTGATTTGCTGTAATGGGTGTCACAGAAAACGTTATCGCCTAAAAATGTCCAAAATTCATTCATAAAATTAAGTTTTATGAATAAAATTTAGATATTTTGAGGTGAAAGCGTTTGCAACGACTCTCCCGATTGATTTGAAAGCAGTAAGCCTTGAAAATTATATCATAAGCTTTGTGTGTACCGAAGATAAAAGTTTTTTCCGCACAAAACATTTAACCGTTTTTGAAACTATGTCGATCTCTTAATAACCTTTCAAAAAAAAAAAAATCGTAAGTAAGTGTTGTTTAAGGTAGGTAAAATGGTAGTAACCTGTGTTACCTTCGCCTATTTAAGTGTTTATGTACGTACGAATGTAATTTGTTTTCACATAAACTTTTATAAGGGTGTCCCAAGAGATGTTAAAATGGTAGTACGTACGATTATAGTTGATATTTTATGAGTGCGCTCTTCGCTGCTTTCGTAGCACCATCTCTAGTATATTTTGTTTTCATTTATATGCTTGGTCACCTCGTCGAGATGAGTACGATCTATCCATGTGCACGTATACGTATGTCTGCACCTGTTTCGAGTAGTCCTACATCGAATACTATTAGACTACAAAAATGCTACTGTACAACTAGACGTCAATTGTCTTCAATCAGAAGTACGCCAATTTCAACGTAATATTAATTACATTATGTACATATGTATGTATGTAAAATGTATGTAAATAAATATGTTTACACAAATGTAAATAGAATTGTATCCACCAATCTATCCTTAATTTGACACAAAGTTTATATAAATATATATATATATATATATATATATATATATATATATATATATATATATATATATATATATATATATATATATATATATATATATATATATATATATGTATGTACATTTCCATATGTAGATCATTATTGCATGCAACTAAATGCTAAATATGAATCATAAAATATTAGTGAAAAAACAGCTTCAAAATTATATATTCAATAGGATTATTTTTTCAATTAAAACTTTACCACTTCCTTGCCCTTATTATAAACATTACTCCTAGCTGTCTAGCAGCACGTAGTCAACATTCTTTTCAGTTGTGGGTGGGTAAAAACGAAACATTCAAAGACTATTTATTAACCCTGTATATACATACACACATGCATATGCATCTGTGTAATAGTGAATGCATGTTACTATAACTAGACAAAAAGCCGAAGATGCATTTACAAAAACAACAATTTCTTACATACATATGTACCACAAAAATAGATGTGCCATTTATATTTAAATTAGAGTAAGTAATCACATATAGTAGCTGAATTCAATTTTATATTAGTTGTTAAAGTCAGCTGCTGTGCTTGTACCAACGACAACATTTTTTTTTTCATTCCATTGGAATAGAGAGTTGAACTAGACTGGAACTGCAACATTGTAAATTCAAACGAAAATGAGAGATAACGAGAAAAATATATAGTGAGAGAGGGAGTCACTGCGATGAAAAAAAAAACGTGTTCCATTTGCCACCAGCTCGGTCCGCTTTCGCATATGGTGGCACACATGTTTTTGTTTCACTAGCGCAGCTATTTCCGTTTCATGTGTGCGCGCTCCAACCGAGCAGCCGACAAGCAAGCGAAACAGAATAAGAATGAAACACAAACTGAACGAAGCGGGAAGATACGACGGTAAATATTGAAATATGTTTTCGTATTGGAAGTGGTATTGCTGTTGTGTGTTGTTCGCCAAGTTGTTTCATCGGTTGAACAAAAAAAGTACAGTCACCACAAAAGTGTCAAAACCGCGCGCGCGTTCGATTGCAGCAAAACAGAGCCTCAACTCAACACTGAACGAACTCATACGCGTTGCGCTCAATAGCTATTGTTATTGGATTTTTTTTTTGTTTAGTTGGGTTGTTGGCGACTGGTTTAGTTGTGCTTTTGCTTTCGCCTGTCTGTCCGCATTGTTTGTTTCATTGACTTTTTGCGCGCTTGTTTTTGTTAGCTATGTTTTGGCTTCGTATTTCTGTTTACACTCACGCCATACTCCCCAGTTGTTGTGTCTGATATCAGTGCATCGGAGTGTGTGTGTTTGCAGTTGAGTACAGCTGAGTCTCGTTTTTCTGATTGGATTTTGCTTATGTTTTGCAGCAGTTCTTTCCGTTGGGGTTGATTTTTTTTTATTGTGCCGGCTTTTCTTCTCTCCATATCCCCTTTTGGCATTCTTATCGCTCTACATGCAGTGTTTTAACTTTAAGCGCGTCGACATATGTATGTATCTTGTTGCGGTTATTTTCTTTTTCTTAAATTTTGTGATTACTATCAACTTTTTTTGTTTTAATTTTATGCATTTGTAAATGCAATATGTATGTACATAAGTTCGTAAAAATAATTTTCAAATACATGCTTTTATAATGCTATTATTATACAAGACTAAGGGCCGTTTTCATGACTGTATCTTTATTGCTCATATTTTTTAGGCGATATCCTAGCTTTCAATGTCACGACTCTTATTAAGGCTATAACCGTATCGTCGAGTTCGGCAAGCCAATAAATTTATCAGAACTTTTTGCAAAGATACCTGCCAACTCGATCTATAAAAAACCAAAGCAAAAGCAAAATGAAAACAAACAAAATTGAAATTTTGTATTAAAATTTTAAATGCAAACGTGCACATTATATTCATAGATTGGCTCGTATTTTTGTACGGCGGCGCTCCCTGTCATTCATTTTTTTCTGCTAATTTATAATTTTATTGTGTTTACGTTTTTGCAATTGGGCTGTCCACCTCTTCAAATATTCTGCAGGGCTACTCATATATATATATATATATATATATATATATATATATATATATATATATATATATATATATATATATATATATATATATATATATATATATATATATATATATATATATAGACATAAAACTAGTCAACATATTTTAAAATATATAATATATAAAAAACTGTAGCCTAGACTTCTTTGAAAAATACAAAAATAAACCTCTGTTTATATACATATGTGTCTATGTATGTAAGTTATTTTTATATGGGAGACTTATGACGGAGTTTTACCTAAGTATGTATGTATGTATTACAATTGTGAAGTCGTGACATGCACTCTTCGATATTATTCCCCCAATAGCAAAGCTTGGCAATTCGTATTCTCTAATTAATTTCAAAGTCATGAGAGAAGACACGCTTCAAAACCTCCGTAGTTTACACAACACCTTAGTTTCTCGTTTCTTTCGACGATTTAAAAAATAAAGGTTGTGGAAGATTTAGCTTTATCAAATAGGAGAGCTTTTAAAACTTATTTGACTACAATGAATAATCCGAATAATTTGATTCGAATCGTTTTCATTACAATGGACCGTATTGCCACTTGAAGTAGTATTTTACGATTTAATTTAATTGAAAAATAATACTATGAAAAGCATATTTTCAACGTGAAGTGAAATCAAATAGCAAAATCCCTCTGAATTTAACAAAACGGACTATTTGAATGAAATCGATCCGATCAAATTATTCGGATCTAAATTCCCCATTTCCACCTTCATTAAAATGGGGCTGCAATATTTTTGGAAAATTAGATGCGTTAGCCACTTATGAATATACACACACATGGTACATAGGAGTATATATGTACATACATTGTATATAAAAAAACTATTTTTTTAATTTTCTGTTAATGAACGCATAATTAAGAATATGTTTTAGGGTGTCAGATGGACAAGACATAATACATATGTATGTACATAAGGTATACATATATAACCTGAAACGTTCGTCTAATTTTATTTTAAGTTGAAGTAATCTGTTTTGATGTTCACTTAGCTAGCAGCAGCAAGTCAATGAACGTCCTCAAACTTCGTAGTGAATTTCACTGGCGCGCTGGCTTATTATATGTATCTTACGAGGAGCAGTAAGTACTCGGTACGTCAGAAAATTTCAAACCTGAGACTGTACACATGCCGAAGACAGAACGGCTGCGCCAAACTTGACAGTCAATCGTAGCCACATCTCCTATTCCCATACCACAAACAACGTTATTCATTTAGAAGAAGAATCAATACAAGAACGTACGCTGCCGCATATTGCAGCAACAGCATCAGCAGTAAGAAATACCTATTGCTAGTGGGAGAAGGAGGTGGTAAGCTCGAATTGATGCTGGAAAGTGAACTCAGCTGGGCTCATGCTGACGCCAAAAGCAGCTGTAACGAATTAAATTCAAACTGGTATATCGGTAATCTCAAAAAGGATAATGGTAGGGGGGGAGGAGTTGATGTGATGGCATTTGAACGAATTATTGGTTTGACACAGACGCCAGTCGCACCCACTCTTAAAATGACCTCCGACAATGTTTATAAATTGTTGGAGATGACGAAACTAGTTTTTACGTTTGCCAAGATTAACATAAAGAACGCTTCTTTTCATAAAGAATCTGCAGGAATATGCCAAGAATTTTCAGCGTTGAAAATTGGCGCAAAGAAAAAATGAAGATGAAATTCCTTTGCAATGATTTCCTGTTTGAGAGAAGACTATGTGAGTATGCGTTGTATGTTGAAGACCTACACACACACACACACAGATCTCGCTCTCTTTCCTCTTTACACGAGCACGTGCTGGTGGCAGTACACAGCGCAGTCACATCACTCTGCGAGCCCATCGTATATGAGAATGTGTAATGTGTGTGTGAAACGAGCTCATTTTTTAAAATAATTTTTAAAACAAGAAATGACGCTGGAGTCGTCGAGTGTAGTCGACTACGAAATGTCCACTAATCAAGCTGCATTTTAACCATATATTTTGTATATTCAATAGTTGCCCGATCTGAACATATGTGGTCCATTTTATTATGACTGACATAATATCTACCTACATTAAATATGATATTTTCTAGCACACTATCTGAAGACGGAAGAGGATAGCCCATATCACATTATGTGGGAAAAGTATAAAATCAAGGAGGGATAAAGTAAGAGGTGATGAGACGATTATATTTTTGTTAAAAACCTGAAAAATATGTCTTAGTTTGAATGATGAGCAAAACGATCATGAAGGACAGAAGTATCTTAACATCGCTTAGGCATCATATTTATTACAACGAACAGCGAAGCAACAACATTGACTACGATTCTATGCTGCTCCTTAGGATAAATTGTGCGACTTAATGAGAGAACAGTTCCTCTCGCAGTTGTGTGTTTCAGAAAATATAATTGTCCGAAAGAATAATTGTTCGATTTTCAAGATCTCTGAAAACACTCAAGGATCGTTATTGGTTGCGAAGAAAGTTTCGTAAAAAAATCGTCATTTTCATTCTTAACAATTGAAAAACGTCAATACAATTTGAAATTCGATATGGTGGCATCTTATAGATGGTCGCTTCGTACACCACATCTACTGGTGGGTGTGTACATAGTTTAAACAATTTAATTGAAATAATTCTACCTTTATTTGATAATACAATGAATTATCGCTCTAATTTGATGAAATTTCTCTTTCATTCATTTTCAGGCTGCAATACTTCAACAAACTTCGCAGTATATAATCGATCTGGAAAACCAAAAAACTCAACTGCTTGCTCAAAACAGTGAACTGAAGCGCCAACTAGGAGAGCATGAAGTTGGTGGAGGAGGAGGGGGTGGAGGCGGTGTAGATGCAGGAGCTGGTGTGGTTATCAATGAAGCCGTTGCCATTAAGAAGCGCAAATTGACCGATAATGTTATTAGTATACAGACGATAAGTGATTCCTCTGATGAAGGTTTGGGCTCCATGTCACCAGAACCGACGACATTGCTTAATGCAACAGCTGGTGGTGCAGCTGCAGCAGCAGCAGCAAGTGCTACTCTTGTCAAGTTAAATAGCGCCACGCTAGTTGCACAGACCATCAGCAAGGAATTGATCGAAACAAAGAAACAGCTCGACAAAGAGCGTAGCTTACGGCGACTCCTCGAAGATGAGCTGCAGATGATCAAACGCCAATTATACTCCGTTGCAACCGCACCTCCCGGCACTGCGGCGGCCGCAGCGGGAGCCGCTACCACCACATACATTCCACGCGAAGTAATCGAGCACACGGACAGCTATGTACGCGAAGATTTCGAGGAATTGGGCGGAACAGTTTCATACGTTGAAATCGATGAGATGACTGGTCAGGAACAAGTCGTCGTCTGTTCCAGCATTGAAGAGCTTGAGGCTGATGCTGCTGCTGAAATTATCACCGAGGATCATGTGCACGAGGAGGTGATCCTCTCGTCGAATAGTTCTACCGAATCAGAAAATGAGGTTAATGTCAATGCTATTGCCAAAGCCTACGCCGAGGGTAACACACCGAGCGCAGCGGTACTACAACCGATACTACAAGCGGCCATCAAGGCAACACCAAAGGTTGAAGTTGAGCGTCTCAATGAAAAAATCATGAAAGTTAAGACGGAAAAGATCGATCAGCCAATGTCCACACGCTCACGGCAGAATCTCGAAACAATTGTTGAGGCTATACGCCACCTCGAGGGTGATCATCTATTTGCCGAATCAAGCGCCATCGCTGCCGAACAACACAAGCATCTGCAACATGCACAACACCAACAACAGCAGCATCATCATCATCAGCAGCGTATCGGCCAGGACGCACCACTCGCGTTAATTAACAAACAGCAACAACAGCAGGCACAGCGTGCCACGCTCGCCGAGCTACGACCGTTCCTACAAATCAAAGGCAATAAACAGGTCACAATTCTCACAACCAAGACGGCAAAAGATGTTGCTGTTGCCGGTAATTCAACTGTAACACCAACCGCGATATTTAAAGTGCAAACAGGCAATGGCTCGAACGTGATGAGTACTAGTGGAAGCAGCGGCAATGGTGTAGGCATCAGTGGTAGCAGCATCAACAGTGGCGGATCACTTGGAGGCAATGTGACCATTACGAGTGCTCTAAAACAATGTCGTCCCGGCGTCATTGTTGCCAAACAGCTGTCGTCCTCTTGATTGCCCAAATTGAGCAACAACAAAATTGTGGTCGCCACAGGTGAAATAGGAGCAGCAGTAGCGTCATTAGCTAACAACGTCATAGCAAACCATTCAACGACTACAACGACATTGGTTGGTGAGAAGCAAGTTCAAAAGCCCCTAATGGCTAGGAAGCCGCTGCAAGTCCAACAATTTCAACAGCTGACGCATCAAAGAGAACATAACCTTCAAAATAGTATTAGCAGTGAAAAAAATGATTGTAAAGATTTAAACAGTACTATTAATAACAACAACACTACTACTACTAATACAGCAATAACAACAACAACGACTTTCAATACATCAGCAGTAACAACAGCAACTATGTCAAATACGAATACTATTACAACTAATTCTTCTATTATTCAACAACATTCTACTACTATTTCTAATAACGATAAACTCACAAAAAAATTATTCAAGCGTCGTAGTCCGAAACTTCTTCAAAATAAAAAGGGAGTAAAGCATATAATCGGTATTATTAGTAGCAAACCGGTAGCAGCAGCAACCGCCGTAGTATCAACAACAACAAAAACGGTAACACTAATGGCACCCAGAGCGACTGCGTCGCTGCAAACGCAAACGGTAAACGCATCAAAAAATTGAATATACAATAGTTTTTTTTTTTAATTTTATGTTTATATATATATATATATATAAATATATTTTCTTTTTGTTTTCTCAACCCAGCGACTGTAGATAGTTTGTATCGTTTATTTAATATATCAAATATTTTCACACTATTTGTTTTTTTATTTACGAAAAAAAAAAATTTAAATGAAGTACACACTGAACTAAAAAGCAATAAAATCCATAATTATTTAACGTAACCTATAACAACAACAACAACCACAAAAACAAAGTACAAAAATAGAAATATAAAAATAATAATTTCACTGCGAGTTAAAAACAAAAAGAAAGCAAAATAAAAATAAAAAAAAGGTTTATAAAGCGACTAAACGGTATATACACATATACATAAATTGTATTTAACCAAGAAGCAAATAAATATGGCAAAACCGAAAAAGCTAACTCGAACTTGTTGATTCCTTTCTAAAAGATACATACATATACAAAATAAATAAATACGACAGATGATGATTACATTTTTACGATTATTAATTAGTTTTATTATTATATTTTTAAGTTAATCAGCACGAACTCTAAAAAACCATCGCATTAATTTACTTTAATTTACATTGTATTTAATTTTTTAACAAAATTGTTTTTGCAAATAGAAATTTTCAGTCTCCTATTTTATAAAAGAAAAAAAGGGTAAACAAAAGAATGAATCATTATTGCTAAAAAACTAAAAATTATATATTGTATTAATAAAACAAGCAAATGATAAACTATAGAAAAATCATTACTCAAAGCGAAATATTTTAGTCTTAGTTTCTCTTGTATTTGTAAGCTTCTTATTTGTTTAAGTAAATTTATAGTTTCTTTCTTGTTTAATTTGTTAGTGTTTATTAATTTTATTTTTTCATGCTTCTACATATATGTGCAGCTTAATTTCTATGAAATTGCTTCTTCGTTTCAAAAAAAAAAAAATATATATATATATATATATATATATATATATATATATATATATATATATATATATATATATATATATATATATATATATATATATATATATATATATATATATATGAGAGAGAGAGAGAGAGAGAGAGAGAGAGAGAGAGAGAGAGAGTGAGTGAGTGAGTGAGTGAGTGAGTGAGTGAGTGAGTGAGTGATATATATATATATATATATATATATATATATATATATATATATATATATATATATATATATTTGTATATATAATGCATATGCAGGCATTTTGTTTAAGAAAAGGATTAATTTAAAACCTACATAAATAATGAAAATTAAATACATATAACAAAGAAAAAAGAAATTTATTGGACTGTTTTTGTACATAAATAATTAAAGTAATATTATATACAAATAAAAATATAAAAATACGATCTAATCGCGAATTAGTAAAATAGTAAAAAATAAAATTAAAAAACAAAAAAAACCAATTAATATATAAAATGCGTAAAAAAATTGTACGTGCATGTATGGCACATATAGTACATACAAATATAAAGAAAATCCAAAAAAAAAAAAAAATTAAATCTTAAATCGCATATACACTACCGTTTGAAAAATACATAATAAAAGTATAAATACATATATAGTGCATAATATATAAATACAAACACACGTATACTTGGGGCTGAGCGACCCACTTATATACGAAAAACCACTCGCCCGTCCCCGTTCCCTAAGTTCTCCTCCACCCCTCTCTCTCTCTCTCTTCATACATTCATACTATATACATACATATTAATACAAAAGTACATTTAATTATTAAATTATTATTGCTATTAATTACTTACTATATATACACAAAAATACATACATAATATAAAATACATGTTACATAACATACAAACATACATTTAAAGATAATATCTTATTAGATACATACATACATGCATACAAGAATGCAATGTTGTATGTACATATTATTACCGAACAACAACAACCGTAAAAGAACGTCAAATAAATAAATGGTTTTTCCTTTTTTCCCTCAAAACAAAACAAGCGTAGTTTATTTATTCACTGGAATGAATTACAGATTTGTAAAAAAAAATGTAATCGGCATAACCTAATATAGCATTAAATTAAGCTTGGTCTGACCAAAAAAAAAAATAATGAGAAGGGTCCTGTTGCATAGTTGTTCCATATCTTAAAAAAGGGTTGGAAATCGTTTGAATAAATTAGTGTATCAATGATATTGAGATTTTGAACCTCCCAAGTTTTCTGTCAAATTTTTCAACGTGAACATGCTTTTGCATATTCAGTAAACTGCCTGCCTTACATGGTGGTATTAAATTCTTTCGAACAACATTTTTTTAGAATTACGGAATTTTAAAAGAGGTAAGCGTGTTGAAATTTTGCTATGCCAATTACTTTCTGCAATATAAGGAGTAATTGTACATCAATTACTTTAAAATCAAGTAATTAGTAAATAGTATCTATTAACAGAGTGAGATGGGGTCCCTGCCCTAAATTAGGTGTTGGTGCGCTCGGTTTGGTTCCCGCCACCGCAAAACCACATTTTCCAGTGAAGACATATATGATGCCTTGGATACAATTCCCCTTTGATGACGACCCCCGCAAACGATATAAGACCGGATATGCACCTTGTAAACGGAAAGAGGAGAAACAAAAAAGACGTGAGCTTGGGGATGTAGAGGTGTTATGTATGAGAAATGAAGCTCGAAACTTTTATCAAAAGGTCAAGCGTCTGACCGAAGGTTTTAAGTCCGGAGTTTCTTTCTGCAAGGACAATAGTGGAAGTCTGGTTACATATGCACAGGAATCACTGAGACAATGGAGAAGGCACTTCTCTATCATACTTGGGGGCGATGAAGAGAACAATACCGCTGATAGAGAAGGATTTCAGTAATTGAAAAGCTGAAGGCTTTAATGAGCCATCAGCTGAGCTATTCAAGACCGCAAGCGACCGAAATTGAATTGAATTAATTTAAAACTTCAAACATTCGAATGAATGAATAAACGTTTGAATAATCTGTCCATTCAAAGTGAAATGAATTACCATTCTATTCATTAATTCAAAGTGATTGCCAGTGAAGTGAACTTCATTCTGCATGGCATAAAATGAATGTTGATATTTTCGAATATGATACATTAATGAATTGAATTTAAATGAATGCATATTCATAAAGCTGCTTGAGTGAATTAATTCTATTAGCACTGTAATACTGATTCAGTAATACTGATTCTGGCCGTCCAACGAGTTTTCAACCAATTTTTTCAACGGCAGCAAATTTTCAATTGCCTTCAAATCGTTTTTCTAAACATTAAAAACGTTTAGTGCTCCAAAAAAAAAAAAAAAAAAAACAAATATGTCGAAGAAGTTTCTTATCTTAACACTGTGCTTGATTGATATATGGTTTCAATGAAAATGTTCAATGAACGGTTGGCACAATTTTTGCTGCGTACTCGATATATTTTTGGCAAAATCATAGGATTTGAAAACCAAACTGTTAGAGGACAATCCTGTAGAAATCCGGTGAACATTTTTTCAGAAAATTCGTTACCAGTTTTTTTCACCAAACTGCATCCATTTTCAACAAACTTTCTACGACGATCGTTGGAATTAAATCAGACCGCTGGTTGTATTTTTGTCGTGCCTCTGCTTATGAAATCGATCGGCACTCCTCTACTTACTATATTAATAAAGGCCGAGATCGAAAAACGGAAGTAACTAGTAATTAAGGACATGTAGAAATGATTTAATAGATCACTTTTCACTTATAATTTAGTCACAATGTTTGCAACGCCTTAAAGGAAACATCAGAGACCACACAAAGTGTATATAATCGTGATCAACATGACAAGACGAATCGATCTAGCTTTATCCGCCTTCCTGTGAGTGTGATTTAAAAAAAGTGTTTAAAATGCTTTAAAGTGGCCAAACATTTTTTGTGTGAAAAATAAAAAGAAGTGTCCCAACGCACTTAAAATGTTGACTGGCATCTGGCAAGTCTAATTTGAGCAAAAAAAAAAAAATGTTTATAAGTTGTACAAGCTCTTCCTAGAAGGCCGAGAAGATGTTAAGGACGATTCCCGCCTAGGACGCACCAGCACGTCAACAACCGATGAAAACGTTGAAGCAGTGAAGAAAATTGTTATCGAGAATCGTCGAATCACTATTAGAAAAATTGCCGAAGATGTCGGCATATCGGTTGGGCAATGTCATAAAATTTTTTCCGATGTTTTGGACATGAAACGTGTGGCAGCGAAATCATTTTACCGGAGTTGGCCCTTGCGACTTTTTCCTGTTCCCAAAACTGAAAATACCCATGAAATGACGGCGTTTTGCACGATTGAGGAGAAAAAGAGCGCATCGCTCGAAGAGCACAAGGCCATACAAAGAAGAGCATATCTGAAGTTCTTCGTTGATTGGAAAAAGCGTTGACAGAAGTGTATTATATCTGAGGGGTGCCACTTTGAAGGATATTGAAGAGATATTGATGAATAAGTAAAGATTTTTCGAGAAAAATAAGATTTTTTTTTATACACACCTTGTACACAAACTCATTAGCACTTATAATTTTTTTTTCTCTTTCTTAAAAATATACATTTTTACATGATTATTTAAAAAAATTTTAAAGGTGGGGGGGAGAGAGAGAGAGAGAGTATGAGTGGATTACGGAAAGTGGTAAGGGATAAAATACGGATTATTAGCCTGCGTCTCTGAAGGGAAGGTCTAACGAGTGATATCGCTTTAGTCTTCTGTTAGTTGCACTGTTGTCAAGTATTGCCAGGTTGTTTGGATGATCAGTTAGTCTTTTGATGTACCGCTGACTAAATCGGTTGATTTTTTGTGATATCCATGGAAATTTGAGTACTTCAAGAATTTCCCGGTTAGTAGTTAGCAGATGTGCGCCAGTTGCAATTCTTAAGACCTTGTTTTGGAATCTCTGAATGGTTTTAATGTTTGAGTCACTAGCCGTGCCCACAATTCAAAACAGTAGGTCCAGATCGGCTTTAGTACGGCCTTGTATAGTAGCAGTTTATTCCTTATTTTGAGTTTGGAGTGGTGACCGATGAGCCAGAACATTTGCCGCAGTTTAGTATTTAATTGGTTTCTTTTTGCCCTGATATGAGGTCGCCATGCGAGTCGTCTATCCAGGGTAAGTCCAAAGTATTTAACTGTCTCTGTGTAAGGAATTGTTACATCATTTAACTTGACCCGAGGCAGTTTCCTTTTCTTTTTGCAAATGTTGTGTGCGACGATTTTTCAGGGTTGACTACAATGTTCCATCTGTTCAGCCATACTCCAAAAGAGTCAAGCTGATTTTGTATCACTCTAGAAGCCCCAACTAGACTCCCTGAAACTGCTATAAATGCAGTGTCGTCTGTGTAGGAGACTGTCGTGAGGGAATGGTCTCCAGATGGGCAGATCTGCTGTGAACAGTGTGTACAAAACGGGACCAAGGACACTACCTTGGGGAACACCTGCCCTAATGTCTGTAGTTAAGGACACATATTCGCCGCATCGAACATAAAATTTCCTATTCTCCAGGTAAGATTTCAAGAATATTTAATATGGAGTTGGCAGCTGCATCTTTAGCTTATAGAGCAAACCGGCGTGCCACACTCTGTTAAATGCCTGTTTCACATCTAGGCAGACTGCCGAACAGTACTACTTTTTCTCTTGAGCCAACAGAATACGCTCCACTAGCTGATGCCACTGCTCTCGCGTCCCATGTCGAAGTCTGAAACCACATTGGTGTTCAGGTATTAACCCATTATTATCCAATATTGGCAGTAATCTACGCAAAAATACTCTCAAGTATTTTGCAGAACACTGCCAAAAGGCTTATCGGAAGCAAGATTTTTTTCTCGTTTTCCACTGGGAGGGGAAGTGTCCTAGCTGGAGACAGCTGTTTATGATTCCCACGAACAGCTCTAAGCAGTTTTCTGGGAGTGCGTTTATGACTGGTGCTCCTAAGCCGTCATACCCTGGAGATTTCGAGTTTTTTAGTACTGCTTCCTCCTCAAGTATTTCCTAAGTGTCCACATCTGAAATCGGTAGATCCATTTGGCAGGCGGAGTCCAAGAAATTAATGGTCTGCTCTTATTCGCTGCAAGAGCAGCTGGTCTACAGCTTTTTCCTTATCTGAGCGACACCAAGTCCCAGGCGCATTTAACACAGGCGCCAATCTTTTGGTGAGTCTTTTAAGGTATTTGGTGGCAACCCATAAATTATGGTAAGGGGCGCCCAGTTCTAAATACTCCAGATATTCTTCAAGAGGTTGCTTACGTAGCCTAAATAATGTGTCTGAAAGGTCTTTTTTTGATTTGTTCAGCGCAGTTTTGTCCCTGGGATTTCTGGTTAGGTGCCACAAATTCCTTAGGCGTCTTTTTTCATCAACTTTTTGTGCGACATCAAACGACCAAAGGTTGAAGTCCCTCTTTGGAGTAGTGGTGTAGTGACTCCGGGGTGGAGTGGCGATAGTGGCAGCTAGATGGATTTGTTGTGTGAACAATTCGACAGTGTCGTCAATGTCCTCACCAGAGTTCTAATCGACATTGGGATATTGGGGTTTTTGTGTAGTATCCTCCTAGGCAAGGATTTTGTGATCGCAGGTATATTAAGTAACAGCAAGACTGAGCAGTGATCAGAGCAGAGATTTAGACAATTCGTTGCATTTACCTTGCTTGGATCAACGCCTCTCGAGATAGCAAATTCTAGAAGATGTGGAAGCTTATTCACATTGGTAGGCCAGTATGTGGGTTCACCCAACGGGTGGCAGTGAAGATTATTAGTTTGAACACACTTATACAACGCTTGACCTTTAGGGTTGTTAGCTCTTGATCCAGACCAAGTATGTTTGGCATTAAAGTCACTTCCAATTAGAATCCTAGGACCCTGATTGTCAAACAACTGTTGAAACATGCCGTGAGTGACCCTATTGCGTAGCGGAATGTAGACTGCAGCTAATACCAGGTCTCCTGTTTGTCTCAGAATTTTTATGTTGGTACATTGTATCCATGGGAGCTGGATCGGAGGAAGCTCTATAAACTTCTGGCCACTTCTCAACAATATAGCTGCACCGCCTCGAGCCTATCCATATCCATTTATTTTGAAATACGATTTTTTATTAAAGTGAGTTTCAGAAATCAACAGGGCATCAATACCGTTGGCTTTTATAAATTGTTCGACCTCAGGTCTGCTTTTCCACAAACCGTTAGAATTCAATTTTACTATGCGCAGGCTTACTTTCATAGCTTTGTGATTAAGATAGTGAGCATTTGCGTTATGGCTGTAAATTGGTTGAACATTTGTTCCATCATGACTTCCAATCGCTTAAACATGACGTTGGATTGACTCTTGTGAGTCAATTCTGCCTGGTTACTGGATGGGGAGAGACGGCCTTTTAAAGCCATGGCAAAGTTGACATTTTCTTTGACAGCTGAACTTGAAGTTTTTTGTTCTTTAATCAGTTTTATTGTGTCTGTCTTTGGTTTTCGTACATACCATTGTTTGGCCTTTTGCTAAGCTTTGCAGCCTTTGTATGATGCAGCATGCTCTCCCTCGCAGTGAGCGCATCTGGCAGGCTCATTTATGGCCTTCGCGCATTCAAGTGTACTATGACCTTACCCACATTTTACACATTTGTACCCTAGCAACGGTAACATTGAATGATATCATCAAATTTCTTCGGAGGCTCAACACTAACAATAGATTTGGAGAGACGATTAATCTTAAAGGCTTCAACATTGTTGCTTGATGGCTCCAAGTTGACATAGAAGAGTGACATTGGACTCTTTGTTGTTTCGCTGACTGCATTTTTAATGACCCTGGTGATATGACCCAATTCACGCAGAGCGTCAGAGATTTCAGTTGTGGAAGTTGAGAAATGTAATCATTTGACTACTACACGATAAGCTGTCTCATCCTTAGGTTGGAATGTGCGGTATCGGTATTCGGTAGAGTCAAGATACGCCTTGAACTTGTAGTCCGATTCTTTGTCATTTAGCATTATTCTGACTTGACCATCACGCCCTGCTTTATAGTTAAACTGTTTGCCATGACCGATAACTCTAGATATGTCAGCAATCACTTATAATAGAGACCCCCGGGATGATGATGGGTGGGGGTTGCATGACCTTAGATTTTTTTACCGTTTGCTGAGTATTCTCAACAGAATCAGGAGCTTCATCATCAAAATTGTCTTGGTCCTCCATGGTGTTAGCTAGCAGCTCAAAGCGATTAGCTCTAGAACTGGAGATCTAGTTTCCCTTAGAGGTTCCAGAGAGATGCCTCTGGTGAGGTATCTTTCGTTTGACTACGCCTTCTTCAGAATCAGAAGAACTACTCTCTAGCAGGCTTGATGCAGATCTGACATCAACACTGGCTTGTACCTTGGGCATCTTACATGAAGTGGCAGTTTTTTTTCATGTCGGCCGTTGGATGGAAGAGGCATTTGCCAATTCACTTTTATTTTTGGTGTAGATTCCATACTGACGTTGTCGTCAATCACGGCGACGCCATCAGCAGTATAGTGGACCGTGCACAAACCAAGCAGCACTACACGCAGTCAAAGAAACCAAAAAAAAAAAAAAAAACAATACACAGCCAATGTGCTGTTATTTTTTTAAATTTTTTTTTCCTTAAATAGTGCGTTTGGTCAAACGTAAACAAACAGAGAGGAGTGCAAAATATAACAGTAAATCGATAAACCAACGAACTAATGAACTTTCCGTAGACACGTCCGCACTCAAAGAGTGTACGATCGCAACTGAGCACTTATAATTGACAAATAGTTTTTACATATTCGGCACAATAATGTTATCGCTGTCAATTATTTCCTGTTTGTTTGAAAATCAAGTACAATAATTGATACGAAATATCCAAATCAATTTTTTTTCTTTTTAATTTGTATTTTTTTAACGTAAACTTTATTTTGTAACACATTTGATCATGTTCTTTTGATTTAAATGAATGGCACGCCAATGGAAATAGTAATAAAGAAAATCTTCAACCATGTGCGTTCCATTTTTGATGAGCTGTCATCAATTCACCCGGCTTAAGCTGGAGTACCTCCGAGTATTATGCTCGCCCCATTTATTTTTTCATTGTTCGCTGCCTACACAGAATGCTGAAAACTTCGATATAGGTGTCACGTTCCAGAAACGAGGCTTCCTCAATTGGACGTATCCATAGATCCACAGGACACAATTGCGTCGGACGGGATGGACAGTTGAAGAGGTGGGTCGTGTTGTGTGGCAATTGACCAGACTCAGGGCAGCAATCATTGGTGATGATCTCGATCCGCTCCCTGTAACACTCGAGCATATTGCTCCATCTGGATCTTAACTGTGTTAATTTAGTCCTGGTGCTACGAGATATACTTGTAACTTCTGATGCCATCTCTAATACGAGTTGGAACGGTTCTCTTCAAGGTGCCATGGTTGGGATGTTTGCTCCTATACGCATCTAATAAGAACTGTTTCGAAAGCAATTCATTATGTCGGTGAACCGAAAGCATCATCGATTCTTCATGCAGGTGGTCTTCAGGAGTCATTTGTAAACAACCAGTAGCAGTCCTCAGAGCACTATACTGATGTCTTTGTAGGCATTGCCATTAAGTCTTACTGCAGCATAAATTAGGCAAAAGCAGCATAATTTAAGACAGATCGTATAATTGCTTTATAGGTGGAAATGATTGTCTCTTTGTCCTTACCCTAAAGAAGACCCAGCAAGCCTTCAGCACTTTGTTTCTTGACTTAAGCCGATTATTCGTCTTGGTGGCATGAGCCAAGAATCTAAGCAGGGAGAGTTTGAGGTATCATATTATCTCTCATAAATTGGTGCAATTTGGTACAAATGGTACAATCATCCGCATAGGTCACCAATTTTATACAGGTAGAAGGTAGAGGCATCTTTGCTAAATACAGGCTGAACAGGTTGAACTGCGGTACACCAATCATTAGATTTCGATACCCCGACCCCTGAACTCAACGTATGCCCTTCTTATATTAAAATAGTTTAATAGCCAGCGTTTTTTTTTTTTTTTGTCATACAGTGAGGTGGAGTCCAGGTCTTGAAACAAGATTGCATGATCAACTGAAAAGGGTGTTGCACGAACTTTCTGCAAAATAAGGTGACACACATCGCATCCCTAACATAATAGGAGGCCACAGACCACTGAGTGATTGCTTAATACAGCGTGTAAACTCAGTTAACTTATAGATAACAAAGGCTCGACGATCCTACTCAAAAAAATCTTCCGGACGAGTAATGTTAACCACAATAGTAATATGGTCTGTACTTAACGCTATATCAATCGACCACTCAGTGTATGTAACGAGCGAGTCACTGACGACAGTTAAGTCAGGGTAGCTAGCAATAGCTGTAGTCATCATTGTTGCTTTTTTGCACAATCATCATTGATTGTGCAAAAAAGAGAGCCGTCTATTTGGTCCGCAACATTCCCCTTGAATCATTACCCATTTCGGAGAACCACATCTAATTGTGCATTGAAATCACTTCGATGGTCCCTTTACATTACATGGCTCAATATCGGTTGATACCCAGTATCCACATCTCCGGACTTGAACGGAGCATTACCCAGCTAGCAACGGCGAGGTTGTTGTTGCAGTTATGTCAGGTGTTGGTGCAAAAAATTAAAATTATAATTAAATTCAAAATTATATCAATGTGTGTGATCTCCTCACTATTTGAGGTAGCCCCCATACAAACCACTCGCCCACTTTTGCGTTTTTGTATGGAAAACGTTTCTATGGCAGTCAAAATCACCTTAAATATTGGCATGGTGGCTTCTTATGGAATCAAATCTTTTGATATAAAATTCGCAATCAGCGACCTTAAGAACATATAACCCACGGCAGTTTGATTTTTGGCAAACTTTTTTGAATTATGGACCATTGTGCCACATCTGGAAAACTTAAGTAGTAGTAAATGAAGAATCTTGTTTATCTAGTGTGAAGAACCAATATACTTATAACTATATACAATTTAAATGGTATACCAATACGTTTGCAGATTAGTATGGATATAGATGTGCTGTACATAAAATGTTTATTTATTGACGGATTTAACCCAAACTAAGAGCATGGACTCTAGGGGGCGTTTCCCTATAACTTATATATATGTATTTAAAGTTAACTTGTGAGAAGGTGCAAGGGTTTTCACTCATACCTTGAAAATGGTGTTACAGGATCCGTAGTAAAAAGAGAACGCGGCACCTTTGGTTGAACTGAAGTTCTATATCATTCACACAAAATATCAAATCGTCTATTAAAAAATAAACATGGGTAGGGGGTTTGTATAGAGGCTACCCCAAAAAGTGGGCGTGGCACGCACATTAGTATATTTATGTAAAGCGGCTGTGCATAAGAATCCACCATATCAAATTTCAAGTTGATATTGACTGCTATAAACAAGTTTTTCTTACAAAAGTTCAAATATGGACGGGTGATTTGTATGAAGACTACCCTAAAAAGTGGACGTGGCATGTCAATATAAATATTCCACTTGACTGCAATAAAAATAAATGTGGATGCCGGGTTACAGCTGGAAATCTTAAACATTTAAACGTAAAAAATGTGCAGCAACTATCAAACAGGCAGACGGACATGGCTCGATTATCTCGTCGATCTGATAAAGAATGTATATTCTTTATGGGGTCTATGATGTATCCTTTAATTCGTTAAGAACTTTCAGAAAAACTTATAATACAATTTCACACTGTGTGAATGGTTCCAAAAAAATATACATATATAAAAACAAGAAAAACTTCGGTTGAACCGAAGCTCTAATACTATCACAGGAGAGAGAAGCCACCATGACTATTGTTAACGTTATATTGACAGCAAATAAAAAATTTTCACACAAAATTGTAGTTTCTATGGTGGCTACCCTAAAAAGTGGGCATAGCATGTCAATTTGGATACTCTAGTAAGCTGCAATAAAAAGAAGTCTATGTACCGACTTACAACCGTATATCTTAAAAATTGGTGCCTGAAAAGTGCGCAACAACATCCAGACGGACAGACTGAGTGACGGTCATGGCTAGATCAACTCCTCGAGCTGATCAAGAATATATATAGTTTATGGGATCTACAAAGTTTACTTTAATGCGTTGCAAACTTTTAGATAAACTGATAATGTAATTCAACCTTTGTGTGAATAGTGTAGTAAAGGATATTTTAATGAAAAACTAGAGAAAACGGTTTTATCGGTGTTACCGAAACTTTAATACTTTCACACTAGCCAATTTTGCTCAGCAAAGCTGGAGTTTACTTCAGTTTATGCATTTTTGAAGCATGCTTAGATTTAAATATAATTAAATTGTTTCATATATGTATTTGGGATGAAAAATAATTTTTTTTTTTTAAATTAAAAAACCAGCAAAGAAACAAGAAACGGTTGAACCGAAGCTCCAATACCATTCACAGAGGGTGGGTTTAAATAGGGACTACCCCAAAAAGTGAGCGGTATACGCCCACTTGTAGATGTGTATGAAGCGAAAATCTATAGGATCCTACCATTTCACGAATTTCAAGTTGATATAGACATTTCTCGTACAAATGCATAAAAGTGAGCTGTGAGTTTGTATGTGACTACCTCAAAAAATGGGTTGAAGAGGAGATGGGAGAGAACTCCACACTGCGATATACCCAGCTTTAGTTTTCGAAACGCCGACCTCAACGTATGCCATCCAGGTGGTTATAGCAGATATGATTTTGTTGTTATTACTATTTTAGGTGTTGCGGCGCTGCAAAACTTTTCGCTAGAAAAGGACTATATATCGTTGACTAATGATCAATAGTTAGCGAGTCGCTAGTGCACTGGAACCTCGAGCTACTATTAAATATGGTTATAATATGTCCTCATACCAACTTTCAAACTAATACGTATTTCAAAAATTGAGAGAATAGGACGCACACAAATGCAGAGCCAGACAGAAGGAAATGGCTAGATCGACTCGTCTCGTCGTGCAATCTTCACACTATGTGTATTTTTTTCAATGCCTGGTTAAAATTTAACGATGTGTTAACTATCGGTAGACGGAATTTCCATGCTTTGAACCCTAATAAATTTTCTATTGTAGTTAATTTAAATTTAAGATGGTTAATTAAACACGAGAAACTACACATAAACTTAGCTATATTTGTATTTAATCGTTGGTGTGTAAGTTAGCAAAAAGTAAAAAAATAAACAATATAATCTTCCAACATTGCTTATTACTTTAAATGTTAAAAATATCTTATCCTGGATTTAAAGATACAGGATGTCTCGAAAGAAAGTTCACATTTAAAAAATCGTTAAAAAAGTAAGTAGTTTATTAAAAAAATGTTTATTACATATTAAAATACACACTTTGGGAATTTATTTCTTATTGTCCAAATGTAAACCGTTGCGTTCACGGCATTAATTTAATCGAGCACTAAAATTTCCTATGACGGCTCGGCAGGTATTCTCCGTGATTGCTGCCTTTTCGTGACGGATGGCGATCAATTTGCCAGGAAAAATTTCATGAACTCGTGGTAGAGACCTGTTGGACGTTTGTGAAGTTGCTAAAAATGTGGAACAATGATGATCTATGCACGTTTAAAGTAACAGCACGCTTCCGAATCGAAAGGTCCGGGTTGTCACGAACAGACTGAGTAACACTGTCTACGTTTTCGAACGTTCTCGAAGACCTTGGACGCTCGGATTTTGATTATTCCAGCGTTGAACCGGTCTCTTCAAGCTTCTCGACCATTTTCCAATGAGTAGAGGGCTTGGCGCATCATTTAAATGACGAACATGTCGAATACTGCAGGATTTTCTACGCGCTAGTCGCTGAATTAACGTTTTTGTAAAACTCACGTACGCACAACGCACGGTCCGCTCCCGAGAAACGCTCCATAGCGACTAAATTCCCAAAAGCTAGGCTACCGATTGACATACCCCTTGCGCCCCACGGAATAGTTGCGTTCACGCAATCAGCAAATAAAATGTGAACTTTCTTTTGAGACACCCTGTATAAGCTTATATCCAGAACCTAGTGAGTTTAAAACAATTTTCATCAATGTATATTAATGTCTGTCTAAACTAGACTACTTAAAATAAATATAATTAAATTTTACTGTGTATTCGTATATGTTAAATATTAATAAATTTCTTCGGTTTCTATTGGTGAATTTGAGAAGACGTAAATATCGCGCCTCCTAGCAAAGATCAATTGGTTCTGTTTGGGATGTGTAGTTAAAGAATGTACAACGCCGTTGCTTTTACCTGTAATATTGTAGGAGAAAGAAAATTGTGCTCATGATCGAATTATAAAGAATTTTACTTAAAATGTTCTAAGGTATCGTAACTGCATGTCGGTGTATATACACACATGGTATAAATTTGTATAAAAAATTTATTTTCTATACAAATTGTTGTTGCACAATGTGTGCAGATATGACGATATGCAGATAGAAGAGTTTTATGTTTGCACGGCATACTTATCGCAATGCGCTGCAGCACTTTCCCTTCCAATAAATCCCAAATGATAGCACACCCATCACTTGAACCTGACACTATGTGTGCGTCATTGGACATTATGCCACACTCTATGTGATAGTCATCGGCTTTATGTCCCTTATACTCGGAGAGAAGACCTCCAGTTTCACAATCTATTAAGCGCACAACACCATCCTGGCAACCGGCTACCAAACACTGTTCGTCACGTGTCTGCGCAAGAAAAGTAATAGGTTCGCTAATTTTGTCGCACGTTAGCTCCCCGACCCGTATATCATATTGCCGTACACATCCATCAAGTGATGCGGTGTATATTTTCTGATCGTTAGTAAGTACAGTGGTGATACAATCGCGTGCATCCTTCATCACTTGAACGGGATCTAGTCGGCGAGTGCGAATGTCCCAGCACATGACAGCATTATCTCTTCCGCCGGATATTACCTGCAAGTACAGTTTGGTAGATGTCAATTATGTTGAATATGTCATACGATCCATGAGACTTACGCACAATGGAGGAATCTTCGTTAAAACAAACGCAACGTACACCGCCTGCGTGTGATCTTAACCGTCGCACTGGTGTTCCTACAAATAAGTCATTTTAGAATACATATTCATATTCAATGTTAGTAATAACAGCAAGCAGCACCTGTTGATACGTCCCAGTAGATAATGCTTTTGTCCAGACTGGAAGAAATTATATATCCACTATCACAACTACCTGCTACATCAGTAACTTCGTCCGCGTGACCACCATACGTCTTTAGTAGGAAACCAGTGGATTGATTCCATAACTTGATTTTCTTGTCAGAGCCACATGTAAGACAATAGGAGCCATCCACTGTATGGAAAGCGATTAACGTTATACATTTGCTCACATATGTATGTATGTGATATGTGATCTTACCATTGTAACGAACAGCGCGCACAGCTCCCTGATTGCAGTCGATTATTTTCTGACAATGAAATTCTTCGAAAGGAGTCATTGTCATTTCTTTTTGCTTTTATTTAAATTGTTACCATTAAATGGTGCAACTAATATGATCGATCTCAACACTCAAAATATATAATTCAATTTAGCGCTGAAGATTTGTGATTTTGTTGACGAACATTTTTTTTTTTGTGTTCAAACCATCCACATGATATGTTTGAATCAGCTGTGTACTTAGCATTCTCTATGCGCGCGGTATTATTCTTCTTATTCTTAAGTTGGCATTATTTTAACAAAATGACAAGTGAATGGCAAATTACGCGATTGCCACAAATTTGTTAAATATTTTGCAATGATTTTCTTATTTAAAATAGTAATGAAGCGTATAGTTAAAATATAAATTGAATTGAGCTATAAAAGTTGGCACAATTATGCTTGTTAATGAAATCACAAAGAAGGAGTAAAAGAAAGAAAAAAGAGCGAAAGAAAGAAAAAAATCTCCAATTTCCAAAAAACTCACACAACCATAACCAGTGCATTACGTAGTGTCTTATCAGTCCACCATCGAACCTTCTGTTTCATGGCAGTGCTTTCGTGGTACGAGCTCAGTAAAATCTCGCTGCCAGCTCCAGCTCACAAGTTGAGCTAATGCTGCGCGGGACTCCGCCAACCTTTGATGCTACGAGCTCGTACGTACGTACGACTGCCAGTTAGTTTTCCTAGGAAGGTAGACCTTAGAGAGGATATCAGAAGCCCCCGGAATTTCAAAGCGAATATGTTATTGGTCAGAGAGAGAAACTTCGTTTGAAACTCGCCAATTCCAAACGAAGTTCATAACACCTCTACTAGTTAGGGTGAGATCTAGAATCTCTTGTCTAACTGCTGTTATAAATGTAGGCTTACAACCTATATCTGCAAATACGAGCTGGGATCTCATTAAATAATTTAAGAGGTACTCACCTCTGTGGTTGGTGTCATTGCTGCCCCAGACGCTGTGATGTGCATTGGCATCACAGCCAACAATGATCTGCCTGTTGTTTGTTCAACAGTGCTCCACTAGCCGCTGCACCTCAAGTGGTGGCATATTTTGTTCATCTCCTGGGCAGTAGGCTGAGGCCAGGACAATTTCCTGGGAGCCTAGCCCTGTGGAAATAATCACTAACACAGCTGTTAAATCTCTGGAAATAAAGTTTGTTAGTGGAAACGAATTGATCTTTTATCAATTCCGTACGGGGCAGTTCTGCAGAGTGGTCGTAGATAAACTTACCAGTTTTGCAGTTAAGTTCACGGATTTTGCCACACACCACCCAAGGCTCTTGAATGAGAGCCAGGGTGGTCTCCCTTCGGCGAAGAGACTGCACACTGTGGCCGTTGACCCTTTGGCCTGGAGCACCCTTATGGTGCTCATTTGATATCTCCGATGTTTTTCCGGACAAGGCTCTCCTTCTTGCCCGCTCGGGACCCCTTTCCCCGAGTCCCTTTAGGTGAGGGAGCCTGTTTAGGCGTCGCTTTCCTCGTTGTTCCAGATGTCGGTGAGGACTTAGCTGTTGGCTGCTTGGTAAGCCTTTTGGAAGGCTCTACCGCCCTCTGTGATACCTGTCGCAATGTCGTCACATTGGTACCTGTATTGGAAGGCTGTGGTTCCGCCGTTGGCGTCTGCACATCTAGCTGCTGCAGGTCCATCTGCTGCTGTGCCAACTCGGAAGTGCCCACATGGCCGGGTTTATTCCCTTTGATCTTCGGCTTTATATGTCTGAACCTATAGGCAATAATACCTTTTAAGCTATTTAAGGCCTCATATGCCTCATCATCTACTGATAAAAATAGATGGAATTGCGGGCCCTGCATACTACGCTGTACCACACACCACAGCGCGGTTGAAATTTTGTTCTGGGCCCCAATGGTCGCCACAACCTTCTCATTAGTGAGTAATGCACTGTGGGGAAAATAGCAACGAACCAATGTGTCTGTGGAAACTCACTTTCCTCCAATAGTTTTAAGTTGAAGTTCACCTTTGCCCTTATATGACTGAGGTTACCTTTAACCCATGTTGCCGTCTCGTTATTCGAACCGACAAGAAGAAGCCAGCTCGTACGGGGAATACATCCCTCGAATTCTGGCTTCACCTCATCCGTGGAACGTTCGATTGTGACATCGATAATTGCCTCTTGCCATATGATCTACTGTAAGAGGAAAGTTTTTATTGTCATCCGAAAAGAAACCCAGCTTAACGCTACTCGCTACACGGCTATATGAAGCTTTCGCTGTCCCTTTGGTCGACCTAGATTTTTTAGTGGGGTGAATTCCAAGGTAATTCTCCTCCGAAGGGACTCTCTTTAGAGCCCGTCCATCTGTAGCTTTGGCGTACTCGATGGCTTTTTCCCTCGATTATCCATTAGCCAGCGCCTGTTTGAAGCGAAAAGAAAATAGTGAAACCTGGACCAGAGCCAGGTTTACTAGTGTGCTGGGGTGCACTGTCGTCTGGAATGACGATTTGGGATATGGCCACAATCGTCCTGTGTGAATCGGAATTGGAAGTCAGAATTTCCTCTGATACCTTAGAACATTTTAAGTAAAATTCTTTATAATTCGATCATGAGCACAATTTTCTTTCTCCTACAATATTACAGGTAAAAGCAACGGCGTTGTACATTCTTTAACTACACATCCCAAACAGAACCAATTGATCTTTGCTAGGAGGCGCGATATTTACGTCTTCTCAAATTCACCAATAGAAACCGAAGAAATTTATTAATATTTAACATATACGAATACACAGTAAAATTTAATTATATTTATTTTAAGTAGTCTAGTTTAGACAGACATTAATATACATTGATGAAAATTGTTTTAAACTCACTAGGTTCTGGATATAAGCTTATACAGGGTGTCTCAAAAGAAAGTTCACATTTTATTTGCTGATTGCGTGAACGCAACTATTCCGTGGGGCGCAAGGGGTATGTCAATCGGTAGCCTAGCTTTTGGGAATTTAGTCGCTATGGAGCGTTTCTCGGGAGCGGACCGTGCGTTGTGCGTACGTGAGTTTTACAAAAACGTTAATTCAGCGACTAGCGCGTAGAAAATCCTGCAGTATTCGACATGTTCGTCATTTAAATGATGCGCCAAGCCCTCTACTCATTGGAAAATGGTCGAGAAGCTTGAAGAGACCGGTTCAACGCTGGAATAATCAAAATCCGAGCGTCCAAGGTCTTCGAGAACGTTCGAAAACGTAGACAGTGTTACTCAGTCTGTTCGTGACAACCCGGACCTTTCGATTCGGAAGCGTGCTGTTACTTTAAACGTGCATAGATCATCATTGTTCCACATTTTTAGCAACTTCACAAACGTCCAACAGGTCTCTACCACGAGTTCATGAAATTTTTCCTGGCAAATTGATCGCCATCCGTCACGAAAAGGCAGCAATCACGGAGAATACCTGCCGAGCCGTCATAGGAAATTTTAGTGCTCGATTAAATTAATGCCGTGAACGCAACGGTTTACATTTGGACAATAAGAAATAAATTCCCAAAGTGTGTATTTTAATATGTAATAAACATTTTTTTAATAAACTACTTACTTTTTTAACGATTTTTTAAATGTGAACTTTCTTTCGAGACATCCTGGTATCTTTAAATCCAGGATAAGATATTTTTAACATTTAAAGTAATAAGCAATGTTGGAAGATTATATTGTTTATTTTTTTACTTTTTGCTAACTTACACACCAACGATTAAATACAAATATAGCTAAGTTTATGTGTAGTTTCTCGTGTTTAATTAACCATCTTAAATTTAAATTAACTACAATAGAAAATTTATTAGGGTTCAAAGCATGGAAATTCCGTCTACCGATAGTTAACACATCGTTAAATTTTAACCAGGCATTGAAAAAAATACACATAGTGTGAAGATTGCACGACGAGACGAGTCGATCTAGCCATTTCCTTCTGTCTGGCTCTGCATTTGTGTGCGTCCTATTCTCTCAATTTTTGAAATACGTATTAGTTTGAAAGTTGGTATGAGGACATATTATAACCATATTTAATAGTAGCTCGAGGTTCCAGTGCACTAGCGACTCGCTAACTATTGATCATTAGTCAACGATATATAGTCCTTTTCTAGCGAAAAGTTTTGCAGCGCCGCAACACCTAAAATAGTAATAACAACAAAATCATATCTGCTATAACCACCTGGATGGCATACGTTGAGGTCGGCGTTTCGAAAACTAAAGCTGGGTATATCGCAGTGTGGAGTTCTCTCCCATCTCCTCTTCA
>JAWNNQ010000845.1:0-160872 GCA_035044765.1 Leucophenga montana | reverse complement strand
TAGTGGTAACTCCGCTCCGTACAAATTCACCACTCACTTTTGAGATTTCATATAAATAAATAGACTTAATATACTCTTTTACGCTATGGAACATTTTATAAGCACTTAATCTCTTCAACAACGCAAGTTATTACACTTTTTCGTTTTTGTTTTTCCTAATTTGGCAGCAGACTTTATTTCGTTTGTTTTATAAGCGTATTCAGTACACTGTGCGTTTTGCGATTGAAGATGTCAGCAGCAGAGCTGGTCGATGCGTTCACACGGTCACACTCTGGTTCGGCACGCATAGCATTAAGGGTCACAAGTCTGTAAATTTAATGTGTGGCATTTCAGCCGGTCTTGGCCCAAGATCGCAAAATGATTGCATTTGCATACAGACTCAGACTCAGACTCAGACTGGGACATTGGGCAGACGTTGGTGCTATGCGAATGTGTTTGCACGGTTTGCATTTAACAACAAACATAAACTGGTGCTATTATTTTTCAGCAAATAGCAAGGAGACTGCTGATTGCTTATTTACAAACAGTTTTAACAACAATTTTTCTTAATTAAAATATAATCAAATTGTTTTTATTGAAGCTTACCAAATGATTTTTGTGAACCTTGTATGAAATTCTGACCTTGGCTTTAATCAGTTTAATCGTGATTAGAGTTAATGAAATGTATAGCCCCGCTTTGGTTTCGAATAACTTTCTGAAGGCGTCTTGGAACTGAGTCCACTAAATTTTAAAAAACCTCCAAGGATATCTCGTTCCAAAGGGAAGCGACTTCGGAAATGGTCTCTTCTTTGGTTTTATGTGAGGCAGCGATTATTTTACGTTTCATAAGAGACCACACGTTTTCGATCACATTCAAGTCTGGACTTTGGGACGGCCAATCCAGAGTAGTGATACCAACATCCTTCAAGAAATTGGATATCATCCTGCTTTTGTGGCATGGGACATTATTCTGTTGCAGAATAAAAGATTCTCCAATCAGTCTGCCCCCGGAAGCGAAAGCATTGTCATTTAGGGTTCTTAAATATTGTTCTCGGTTCATCGAGCCTTCGATGGGAACCATGTCACCCAGCCCATTGTACGCAATGCATCCCCAGAACATGACTGAGCCTCCACCATGGCTTGCTTTTTGACAAACGTGCATATTGTTTTGCCTTCGTATCTCTACCAGCCTTTGATGAGTTGTACTCAAAGTAGCTTTCATCTGTCCATAGAACGCTTCTTCAAAACTCATTTGGTTTGTGCAAATGATCCTTTGCAAAGGCCAATGATTTGCGCTTGTTCACCATAGAGATATAGGGAATGTTCTTTGCTCTGTATGTCTTTTAAATCTGGTTCTTTTGGACGTTGCCGAACAGTACGCTCACTGATTGGGATCTTGACCGATTTATTCCACTGATCTGCAGCAGATTAAGCCAGATTAAGTAGAATCTTTTTTTAAATTCCCGCAGTAAGGCACGGTCTTAAGTGGGCAATGTTTTGCGCTTAGTACCTGATCTCGGTAAGTTACAGACGTCATTA
This sequence comes from Leucophenga montana, assembly GCA_035044765.1. NCBI lineage: Eukaryota > Metazoa > Arthropoda > Insecta > Diptera > Drosophilidae > Leucophenga > Leucophenga montana. Next base: position 159,354 of record JAWNNQ010000845.1, on the reverse strand, counting down.
TGTTTTTTATATTTATTAGTTTGATGAGTGCACTGTTTGACGTGACAAATTATTTAACAAAGCAAAGTCCAATTGCCACAAATTCTTTTTGTCAAAATAATTGTGCCGACGACTAGTGTACATAAAACTTAAGTTATTGAATCCAAAGGCTCTATATACTAATCTCTATATAAATTAAAATGTTTGAATTTTAGTATTGATAAAACCACCTAAAATGCAGTGCTGATTAATTTCTGCAAATATTTGGCAAATAAGCTCATATTCAAAATATTTCTCATAAAAATGCTTCTGCTTATCAGATTATAATTAAACTTAAACTTGCTGTTGACGTTTATAGCCTTTATTTATTTTAATCAGCGCAATGCAAAATTTCAAAAAAAAAAAAAAACAAAAAAAAAACCTTTCGAAAGCGAATTTCAAGGAAGTTTAGATAACAATTTTGGCAAAATAGATCTACATTAAATTAATTACATTATATTTTTAATTAAGCTAAATCCGCTTACTGCAGACAAAACAAAATAATAATTAAGTTTATATACGAATACGCACTTAAAATGAGTTCGGACCTCAAGAATTGCAAAAATTATACAGGCAAATGGATGCTGTTCATGGTGCTGTGATTTGCTGATGGTCAAAGACTGATGGTGAACTGCACCGACCCTCGCTTTTGTCGCCGAAAAAGTGAGAGAGAAAGACCTTAAAGTGTCAGACAGTTGCAGGCCAGACGACCTGTCGGATCAACTATCGCTACAACTTTTTCATTTCTGCACACATTTCGTCAAAAAATAAAAGATACAAAACTAAATTTAGTAAAATAAAATAAAATAAAATAAAAATAACCAAAAATTTAAACAAAGTTACGTTTGCGACCTTGTGACCTACAAAATACAGCTTCTCGGATGTGTTGTTGGGTTTTTGTCTTTTCGGGCAATCATTTAAATGATTTCTGTATTTCAGAGTATGATTGTTGTTGTTGTTGTTGTTTTGCGGTTTTTGGCTTTTTATGCTTTAAAACATTTTAATTTTTTGTCATTTCAACGGTTGTGTACATTAATTTCACTTTTTTTATTTTGCTTTTTTGTGGAATACATTTTCTTATGGCCACGAAATCCATTTTTTTTTTTTTTTTTTTTTTTTGGTTTTTTTAATTTAATTTTTGATATATATTTTTGTTTCTTAATTTTGAAGTTGCATAAAACTGTGCAATTGAACACAAAATGCAAGTATGTTGTTTATATCGTACAAGCCAGATAATGAGTTATGTTAATGCAATTAAGACTTATGTAGGTTCTGGTTTATGAAGACCATGAACTGTAGTAAAAGTGTGTGAAAAATTTGCATAGCATATCAACTTGAAGTCGCACACAACTATTTCACAGCTCTTAACTATATTTTTCTTTAAATGCTAAAAAATACCAAAATTAGCAGAGATTTAGTGTTGACTTTTTAGAACAACTCAACACTAAATTGCTTTTTAATGGGAATTCAACTATAAATTTGAGTAGATTTTGATGCTCTACACTCAAATCCGAAGTCGGTTTGGCTGGTACACCCTTCCAACTTTAAATAAATAAAACCTTCGGGAGAGAGCACTCGGCGCGATACCAAAGAGATCCGGGTTCGATTCCCGGTCCGAGCTATCTGATTTATTTTTTCGGTTCATTTATATGAGGGCTGCTATTTATATTTCGGGAACTGGCAACACTAATGTCGAAAGCTAAAATCTGGCAGCACCATAATAAATTTTGACATTTTTTGGCATAAACGTACTCACAAAGTTTTGATGTACAATTGCTATTTGTTTTGTTTACAGTGAGTTAAGAAAAGCAATTTGGCCAAAAAATGGAAATTTCAAGAGAAGGTTTTCGTTGGATAATTTTTCACAACTTTCAACAAGATTGTGTCAATGAACTCAGTTCTTTGTAAGGCTATAAAGCACCATAAAAAACCACAGCATATCGCTGGTATAGTGAATTCAATCGTGGTCGTTGATCGGTCACCGACCAAATTCCGTGAAGGTCGTCCAAAATCGGTTGTTGTGCCCAAAAACATTGATGCAGTGCTTGAACTGATAATGCAAGATCGTCATGTGACATATCGTGAGATAGAGGCATCCTTGCACATTAGTTCCACTTCAATACATTTAATTTTGCATGAACACTTAGCTGTCGATTGGTGTAAGGAAATGATTAAAAAGTTCGACCGTGGTGCTTCAAAAGACGTGTATAAAATCGTGACAGGTGACGAATCCTGGATATATGCGTATGAGCCGGAAACAAAACAGCAATCGACCGTGTGGGTATACCAAGACGAGCCAAATCCAACAAAAGTTGTTCGTGGAAGAAGCACAGCGAAGCAAATGATGGCCTGTTTATTCGGCCGAATGGGTCATGTGCCCACTGTTCCGGTTGAGCAACGAAGGACGGTCAATTCTGAGTGGTAAACTACCATTTTTTTGCTGGAAGACTTCGGATAAATTCGTCAAACCAACCGCCAAAGACGAATCATTCTCCATCATGACAATGCGAGCTCTCACTCATTTCGTCAAACAAGTGCATTTTTGAGCAGTCAAAAAACTCATCCTCCGCACAGTCCTGATTTGGCACCCAATGACTTCTTCTTGTTCCTGAGTATCAAAGGTAAACTGCGTGGTCAACGATTTACGAGCGCCGTAGAAGCAGTTGAAGCGTTCAAAACCCATGTTTTGGAGGTGTCTCAAGAGGAATGGAAAAACTGTTATAACAAATGGTTAGAACGAATGCAAAAGTGTATTGAAAAGTGTATTGGAGAATATTTTGAAAAACAAAAAGTCCATTTTCATTTAAAAATGTTTGTTATTATTTGCTAGTCCCGAAATATAAATAGTACCCCTCGGACTTCTATTGGGATGCACTGTGGTCGCTCCCATACGACAAAAATCAAAAAACCGAAATCGAAATTTTACAATTTGCATCATGTTGATCATCTCAGAGATAAATTGGCTTTTTGAATCCAACGTTTTTTTTTTTCAGTGTGACCATTCGCTCTTTGCCGTTACCCTTTAAATTGAAGCCACGTGCTTGGCAATTCAGTGCGTTGTGATTTTGCAGAGAGTAAACCCCATGTTTCAACACAAACAACGTATTTAAAATAAACGCCAATAACTTTAAAGTTTGTAATATAGATATAGTTCGTACAGGTATAAAGCTTAATATAAACCAACCAACTATTTGTACATTATTGTGTGTTTCGTCCAAAAATCTAAAATAACCAAATGGTCTTTTGTGAGTGTTTTTCGTTACCCATTTCTAACTTCTCTTAAGCTTTTAGTTGTGTTCCGCACCGATTCCCAGGTTCATATTTGTTTTGATCATAGATGCATATCTTAAGATTAAAATAAAACCTGAACTATCTGCACTTAGTCGCCCTTTCGTAACAATATGTTGATCGGAGTGCAACAGGTATTTGTTGTTCAGTCGATACAGCTGGAGTTGGAAACCAAAGGATATGCTCCAGACCAAGAAAAATTATTAGTAATTGAGTAATTTTTGAATCAATTTTCTGCTTTCTATTTTCATTGTTTTGTACAAATGATTTTTTTTTAAATTTTTTTTTATTAACTAGCTATATTTTTTTTATAATATCTTATGATAAACATTTCTTAAATTAAAAACAAAATGGCATTTTCTATGATTTATTAATTATTACAATTTTAAAAAGCTGCGACCAAAGTTTCACTGTGATATCTCTGCTGTAAGTAGTTCTGGCTGCCGAGTCCATACAAGACTAACCACTAGGGTTCATTCCGAATCGGTAGGTTATATAGAGCTATATGATATATATAGTGGTTCGATCCGCATGAAATTTGGTTATCACACGTAGAGGCTTCTAAGACTGACATATACCAAATTTGGTTAAATTCGGATAAGAAACAATAAAAAATCTGGGATACTAAGAGTTCCTTCCGAATCGGTAGGTTATATGACAGCTATATGATATAGTGGTCCCATCTGCATGAAATTTGGTCAGCACAAGTACAGGCTTCCAAGACTGACATACACCAAATTTGGTTAAATTCGGATAAAAAACAATAAAAAATCTGGGATACTAAGAGTTCCTTCCGAATCGGTAGGTTATATGACAGCTATATGATATAGTGGTCCCATCCGCATGAAATTTGGTCAGCACAAGTACAGGCTTCCAAGACTGACATACACCAAATTTGGTTAAATTCGGATAAAAAACGATAAAATATTTGAGATACTAAGTGTTCCTTCCAAATCGGTAGGTTATATGACAGCTATATGATATAGTGGTCCCATCCGCATGAAATTTGGTCAGCACAAGTACAGGCTTCCAAGACTGACATACACCAAATTTGGTTAAATTCGGATAAAAAACAATAAAAAATCTGGGATACTAAGAGTTCCTTCCGAATCGGTAGGTTATATGACAGCTATATGATATAGTGGTCCCATCCGCATGAAATAAAGTTTTGGTATACTAAGAGTTCCTTCCGAATTGGTCGGCTGTATGGGAGCTATATGATATAGTGGTCCGATCTTGACGATTTTGACATATTGTCATCTAACTACAGATAGAAGCCTATGACAAAAGTTTTTTGGGATGGATTCTTATATATCTGTTTTCTAAATTTTCTGTTCTAAAATAAACTAATTAAGATTCAATCACGGTGACTGAAAAATCACTGCTATCAGCTGCTACTCGATGCGTAATATGCAGGTTAGCAGCACAAAAAGTATCAAAGTATCAAGTTGATGCGTGATATATTACTGATACGCCATGAATCACATTAGCACGAGTAAGAAACAACTGATACTCACAAACACTGTTACGAGTATTTACAATATCGAGTAGCAACTGATAACAGTGATTTTTCAGTCACCGCGATTGAATCACAGTTAGTTAAATAACGCACAACTCTATAATAAACGCATACACAACATGTACTATCGTTTGGTTTGGCTGGTTTCGTTCGCAGTTTGTCTGACATTTCGTCGCCATCAACTTGCTGTTGTCCAATGAAGATTTCCATAACACAATGTATATAATGCAAATTTATAGTTTGCAATATACTAATATGAAACATTGTCGGCTATTGATAGTCTCAGTCTTCTATATTTATGTTCAATAAAAATGTTTTAGTACGAGTTAACATACTGCATAAGTATTCAATTTAGATAAAGTAAATTGCATTAATGTGTTGCAGTGTGTGTATATTAAGTTTTGAATCATGTGCATTTGTATGTGTCAAGAACGCTGTTCATTTTTTATGGAAGTCAAAGTTCACAAGTTATTAAAACTAACCATGTGCAACTCGGCTGCAATATGAAAACAATTAGCACCATTCTGTCTGGTTCAACTATTAAAATTATGTTGTTTTTTTTTCTTTTTTTCTATTTTGTGGCACTTGAACAACATTTCAAAAAAAACTGAAATGAAAATTTTAATTCTTTGAGATTTTTTTTTTTTGTTTTTGTGAAAAATAATTAAAGAAAATTGCTAGAATTTGAAAAGCTGCATACATTTAATTGAGGTAATTAAAAATTGAGAAGTTCAGCAAAACCAGTTTCATTGAGAAAAGACTTTTGAATGGTGATGTTTTGCATAATTATGATTGAATTCTGTTCTATTGCTGCAAAGCAAATTTCGTCAAAATTTAGATTAGTTTTTGTACTTTTATACTTTAGAGGAGATATCGTAGAACCCATAAAGTTTATAAATGGTTTTTCAATAGCTATGTCCGAACTTCGATAAATGTTTGCTCTGTCGCTCCAGATGGCAACGCTTTTATTCATCGACGTTTGTGTTCTGTCTTGGGATGTTAGGACCTTTTAGCTTGCAAATTGAATGCACATACTTTAATTTTTTATATGGGTACATTTGCCGTATCACTGCTAGTTTCGGAGTCACCATTTTAGCCTTGTCACATTTACATTTGCTGATTGGCCTCGGGAAACGCAGTTGGAAACGGATTCAAATCATCCTTAGCTATTGAGCACATATTTGATTGAACGGCTTCGTGAAAAAGCATTTGGGAAGAGATTAATGCATAGCAGTATCAAAAGTCTCCATTGCATTCAGAGAAACTTACTGTTTGGTGTGGATTTTAGTTTAAGCAGCATTAATGGACCTTGGAGCATACATCTTCCGAAACGAGAATGGCCAATGGCGCACGCTATCAGGCTATGATGATTTTCTTTTACCTAAATTATGATGGCATGGAGCTGAAAGACATGTGGTTCCGAAAAGACAACGCACAGTGTCAAACAACGTGTGTCATATTGGAGTTGTTGCAAGAAAAGTTTTCACCACGCATTATTTCCAGCAGAGACGATGTGCAATAGACTCCAAGACTGTGCGAATTAATGCACTTAGAGTTTTTTCTCTCGAGCTACGTTAAGTTGCTGGCTTATGGCAACAAACTGTGGAACAAAATCTTTCAAGCCATTGGTGAGATCCAGCCAGAGTTATGTAACAGAGTCATACAAAATTGAACCGCGCGGAACGAGTCCTCGGAACGAAGCTTTAAGCGTTTCAATGAAAGTTTTTTCAAAACATTGTGGTATTGAATAGTTGGTACTTTGATTCGCAATACACGTTGTCTGTCATATCGCACACACAACTCTACTTTGTCAATATTAAAATTCAGAGACGCTTTATAGAAATTCATTAAATTCTTGATTAGCGTGAAGAAACGAGTCGATCTAGGTATGTCCGTCTGTCTAGATGTAACGGGTAATTCATTTAGAGTTTTTTTTTTTTAATATTCAACAAAAAACATCTACAATAGAACTGGATATCGGAATCTTTATTATGACCTAAAATAACAATATCTGACATTTACTTTTTAAAGATAATTTCATTTAAATGGTGCGACTACGCTGTAGCTACTACATTCGGAAGGTCAAATTTTGTATCACTATTTCCAGCATTGCTACCGGTATCCCGCGAATTACGCGATTAATGTTGGCTTCCAAGTCTTGCATCGTAGCTGGCTTTGACAACACATAACTTCAAAGAAAAAAATCGAGAAGTGTGATATCACACGTTCTAGACGGCCAGTTGACAAGTCCGAAATTATGTGCTCACCAAAATTATTTCTCAATAAAGCCATCGTTTCGCCGTTGTGCTGTGTGTGCCGTACATTCGTTAACGTGGTGTGTTAGCGCTTGCCATCGACGGTTATGTACTGTCCGTGCTTATTTTTAAAGAAATACGGACCGATGATTCCACCAGTCTATAAACCACACCAAACATTGCATTTTTGTGTTTATAATGATAGTTCGAGAATCTCTTCGTTTTGCTCACCAGTTCAAAATGCTGAAATTTAGTTTATTGACCATTTGTATCCATGGAGCCAAAATGAAGCCTCTTACTGAATAAAATTCGGATCTTAATTGAGGAGCTGTTACAGAACACATTGACTGAAATTAAAGCATAAATTCAAGTCTTGAACGAATTAGATTTTGTAAGTCTTTAAATAAAGATCCTGGCATAAAATTCGCCAAGTTGCACCATACAAGAGGCCAAGATTCAAAGGGCACAGTCTTCAGCCACACTCTCCGCTACAGTCGCAATATTTTCCTCACTACGCGTATCATCTACCATCCAATAACAAACAAACCAATATGAAAGTTAAATTTGCGGATGGTATTGGCAATAGTGAGCTCGGAAAGTCGATGATGCACATCATATGTTGCTCGAAGTGCACGAAAGAAATTTGTCATAGAACGCTGATATTCGTAATACAGCTGAATAATTTGGAGACGTTGTTGTGGTGTGACTCTTTCTATGATGAATTGTCGAACAATACTGAATAAAAATTAGAGGACAGTATAATACCATTCACGATTGATCTGTGAAAAAAAAACCTCTAAATGAATCATCCGTTAGTAGCGCACATTTTTTGTTTGTACCAATTTTTGAAAAAAAGTTTTTTTTTCGACCAAACCGCATAGAGTATTTATATCAGCATGACACGCTAACGGGTTGAAAATTGGATCTATCAGCTTATAGACGGTCACTTTAAATATCGTATGTAGCAATGAGTATAATGCCTTAACTTTAAGCGGTAGGCCCCATACAAACCCACTCCTGGGTTTTTGTATTAACAACTTTTTTATTAAAGTTAATATTAACTCAAAATTTTGATATGGTAGTTTCTTATAGACGAACGCTTTACACACATATATATATATATATATATATATATATATATATATATATATATATATATATATATATATATATATATATATATATATATATATATATATATATATATATATATATATATATATATATATATATATATATATATATATATATATATATATATATATATATATATATATATAGAGAGAGAGGTATATCATGCTCCCTTTTTAGGAATGCCACCATACAAACTTACCGCCCCACGTTTAAATTCTTAAGACTTACAACTTTTCTTGTTTACATCTGAATTTGAAACTTCGTGTGATTGTTATTAAAGATTATATAGTTTATATGGTGTTTTACTGTACTAGTAAACGGCAAAATTAATTCAGACAGTTTAATTTGTGGTATTTATATAAGAAAAAAAAATAAAAATAAGAAGATATTAAATGTGTAAATAAATAAAACTTAATGAAGGCATCAAAGCCACAAACACTAATTGATATAGTATAGCCATACATATGTATGCACGTTACTGCAAAATTATGTACAGAAGTCGTTCTAGACATGAATGTCTTCTGTTGAAAGTTCAGAAAAGGTCAACACGGCTTAAAATGAGCGCAACAAATTTATTAATAATATACGAGGTTAAAATTGAAATTATAAAACACATTCGGATACGTTGTATTCGATATGCGCTACAGAATTATAATATTTATAAGTACTTAGAATTTATTTGTCGTAAAAACTTTTTTGGTGTGGCAACACTCAAAAAGTATATCGTTTATCGAAAAGCCAATTGCATATTTACAAACAAAATTGTTTGGTAAATCATCATGCTTACTTACTTACTTAGGTGGCTCTACAACCGTCTATCGGTCATGGCCGCACGTAGGAAAGCGCACCATTCGGTGTAGTTTAGTGAACGCCGGCGCCAGTTTCTGGCAATCGAAGTTTCTTCAAGTTATTATAGACCTGATATTGCCATCTTCAGCTCGGACGACCTCTCTGACACCGTCCACCAATCTAGTTCAGATTTCCGTCGAAAACACTTAGTGCAGGAGCTTCGGGGTTCGAAATTTAATGCGCTGGACTAAGTCAACCTCATCATGCAGCTATTACAGCTCGTGGTTCATACGGGTCCTAAACTCGACGCCAACTCTAAGGGGACCAAAAATCCTACGAAGAATCTTTCTATCGAACACTCCTAAAGACGTTGTATCCGTTGATGTCAGGGTCCATGCTTCTACGCCATACAGCAGGACCGGGATTATCATTGTCTTATAGATTTTCATCTTCGTAGTTCGAGAGAGGGCCCAAAGTAGCAGCGATTTACAAGAGGGATTCTTCGTCTGATCTCGCGGCTAACGTTGTTGTAGCTGGTAATTTCTGTTCCCAGATAGACGAAGTTTTCTACACTGAACACTGAAGTTGACATTCTCCATACTCACAGACCGTCCAAGACGCGCTGATGGTCTGCGAGTGGACACCATGCACTTCGTCTTGTTCTCGTTCACAGGTAGGCCCATGAGACGTGACTGTTTCTCAATCTCTGAGAACACCCTGCTTACTCGCCGTTCGTTGATGCCTATGATGTCTATATCATCAGCATACGCAAGTAGCATCACTTCCTTATGGAAGATCGTGCCCGACAGTTCTACGCATGGGCAGTGGAGTAGGATGTACTCCATCAATAAATTGAAAAAGTCGCACGATAAAGCATCACCCTGAATGAAACCTCTCTTGGCACCAAAGTGTTCGGAGAGGATGTTCCCTACTCTGACGACGCTTTGGGTGTGTGATAGCATCACCATGCAAAGACGAACGATCTTTGCTGGCATACCAAGTTCTTATATGGCGTTGAAGAACTTCGTTTTTATCGGCGTATCGAAAGCGGCCTTATAATCGACAAATAGGTGGTATGTGTCTTTATTGTACTCATGTGTCTTTTCCAAGATTTGGCGTAACGTGGAAATTTGGTCACTGGTAGACCTTTTGGTCTAAAGCCACACTGATACTGGCCTATCAGTGCATTCGTGTATGGCTCCAACCGTTTACACAGTACGCGGGACAGAATTTTGTATCCTATTGAAAGGAGACTTATTCCCCGGTAGACAGTACAAAGAACACTGAGATTCCAATCGTTGGACATGCATTCATCGGACCATATTGCATAAGACTCTTTTTTTATCTTTTTTTAATTACTGAGTCGAACTCTTTATAATCCGGTGGCTCTACAAGAGTGCCATTATCAATTGGTTGTTCTAGGTTGCTTCTCCATCGGCGGTATTATTCTCTTCATCGCCCCCAAGTAGGTTAGAGAAGTGACTTCTCCATAGTCCCAGTGATTAATGCACATCTGTAACAAGAGTTCCATAAAGTCCGGGCTTAAAACCTTCGGTCAGACGGTTGAAAGTTGATAAAACTTTCGAGATACATTTCTTTGACATAACACCTCACCTTTTCTTTGCGTCTGAAAAGGCGTTTCTCCTCTCTCCGTTTCTCACGATATCGCTCTCTAACAGCTCGCGTTGCTCCCGACTGCAGAGTTCGTTTGTATGCGGCGTCTTTCTCTGCAGTAGCTTGGCGACACTCCACGTCATACCAAAGGTTCGTCACAGGTCTGGTGTACCCAATGACCTCCTATTCATGGAGTGGGAGATATGTCTTCACTGCTCACCAATATCTTCAGAAGCAGGAGAGGACTTCCGGAACAGCTGGGAGAGTCTGGCTGAAAAGGCTTCTGCGGTCTTTTGTGATCATCATGCAAATACATCTATTACAAAGAGTTCAGTAATTGGGCGCTTGGAAATTGATAAGCGCATCGGATACTTGTGGAAGTTTTTGGTGACAATGCTCCAGCTGATAAATTATGTGCGGAATGGTTTCCATGTTTCAAGAATTATGATTTCAGCGTTGAAGACATGTTCAACTCTGAACAGCAAAAAAAAAAAAAATTGAAAGTAAAGAACTAGACGTATTACTCGATGAAGATCCTATGTCAAACGCAAGAGGAGCTTGCAAAATCATTGGAAGTGAATCAACAAACAGTTTCTGTGCGTGTGAAATCCATGGGAATGATTCAACAACAAGGCAATTGCATGCCTTATGATCTGAAACATAGCGACGTTGAAAGGCGATTTTTCACTTGCGAGCACTTGATTCAAAATCAACAAAAAATATGGGATTTCTTTCATCGAATTGTGACTGGCGTTGAGAAATTGATATTCTACGTTAAATCCAAGAAGAACAAATACTACGCTATACCCGGTAAATCGTTGCCAACGTACCTAACATCAATACCAAAACCGAATATTCATGGTTCAAAGATCATGTTGTGTATCTGGTGGAACTAAAAGGTGATTCTAATATGGCCTATCGGTATAGGCTACAATTGATTTGCTGCGTTCCGCGCATTACAAGAAAAGCGGCCGGAATAGAAGCAAAGATATGACAAAGTTATTCTTCGGCCTCAGGTCGCAGAACTCGTGAAAAATTATTTGAAAACGCTCAAGTAGCATATTTTTCCGCAGCCGACATATGCTCCGGACATTGCACTTGCTTCTGATTACTGTTCCGAAGGATCAAGCACGATTTGGCAAGTTCACTTCTTTCGCAGAAAGCGAAAATTGGCTCCGAACTTGTATCGCCTCTAAAGACGATGCATTTTTTCCAGCTGGAATTCGAAAAATGACTGAGTGGTGAGAAAAAGTAGTAACTACCAATGGAAAATACCTCGATTAAAATTTTCATGCATTTTGTTCTGAAATAAATGCATTTTCTCCCACAAAAAAAGCGGAACGAACTAATTTTTTGTGCGAAGAGCACAACAATAAAACAAGAAAGAGCACTGCAGTCGACAATGCTCGACCATGAGATGCTCGATACTCAGTCTAAGGATCATTATTGGTACCATAGAATTGTACGAGTATATGGGAAAAATGCAAAAATTTGTATAGGGGATTACCTTCGTTTGTATGTGGTATACTACTTATATATAGTGGGATTAACTCCACATTATATACTTTAACTGAAAATTTATACAGAGAGTCTAAATAGACACAAACTTGGTGGCTCGATCTATCATATCACCTAGAAGTAGAAACCAGGCTACAGACAGACGGACGGACGTTGTTGTATATTGTATCTACGCGTATGTATATTGTATCTATCTTTTATGCTGCTCAAGTTTACGTACGTTTTATGTGGATCTGTCACGCCTCCTTCGTGCTGTGACATACATTTTTGTAAATTTAATATAACCTTTGAACTTATGGTTACAGTGTATAATAAAAAAAGTTGCGCATACGCAGTGTATAACAGCTGCAGCAGCAAAAAAAGAAGAAAAAAAGATGCATTTCAATTTTAATTAAGAAGAAAAAAAATTTTTTTTTGGCAAATTAATCAAATTGCAAAAAATATTAAAAAAATTAACTCAAAATGAAGTTTTTTAATAATTTTAAAACTCAAAAAAAAACAAAAAAACAAAAAAAAACTATAAAAACTGCTCAAATTATATTTGCAGTTTATTGAGCACTTTTGTTCAATCAGTTTAAGTGACGCTTGCGACTGCGTTGCCGCTGCTGCTGCTGCTGCTGGTGCTGGTGCTAGTAGTAGTTGTGGTTGTTGTTGTTGTTGTTTTACTGACGCGTTTTTTGAGCGTGAAATCCGCTTTTGGCAACAACACCACCAACAACAGTAATAAAGCTCAAAAACAACTTCAAAATACAATCGAATATCTTTATACATACATAGCTGCGATCAAGAGCGGCCGCAGCAACGTCGACGCTTTACTGAAGTTTTGTTTTGTTTTTTGTTTTTTCTTTAATTTTGTTGTTGTTGTTGTTGTTTTGGATTACTTCATTGAGCGAATTTAATGAGCGCAAACTCGTAAAACACGACACAGATACAAAACATACACTTGCACATACATACAGATACAATATACAATATGTATCTGAATTGCTAAGTACGTTCACACTCAAAGTGCAGCACGCGTCAGATTGCTGTTGGCGGCGTCTCAATTGGCAACGCTGCGCTTTGGCTATAAGCGCGCCAAACTGAACGGACATGCACAGATACATAGACACATACAGATACATAGAGATACAGATACATAGAGATACAGATACATGTATCTACATATATGTATAGTACATGTATATGTAGGTATTATACAGTTTGTGCGCTGCAACGTCGCCGCTGCTGTTCAAGTATGCAACTATCTATCTGTTGTTGCTCTGACAGCGCGCAGCACTTGCTCTGCGCGCACAGCTTTATGTTCGCTCGCGGCGCTGTTGTGGGTTTTTGTAACCGATTTTTGGCCACTGCTAAATCATTGAAGTAACTTTCGTCTGCAGTCATTTGCTTAAAGTTAGTGAACGTGCTAGTATCGCAACAGACAGACTGCTACAACTGACGCTGCTGCTGCTGCGTCTGAGCTCCTGCTGGCCGAAATATATTGTATACAAAACAAAAAAAAACAAAAAAACAAACAAACAAGAAACAAAAAAGTATCTACACTGCACCAAAAAAAAAAAATAAAAATTATTGAATCGAATCGAAATGAAACGAAACCCAATATAAGAGTTCGTGTGTCGCGTTTGACTATTGTGGTTAAGTTGCTTATCATCAACACTGTTCCTACGTAATTTTCCACAACACTTGAAGTTTTCTTTTTTTTTTTTTTGTACTCTTTGGAATGTATCTTTTTCTTTACACAAATATTGGCAAACATTTAAAGTATTTTTTTTTTTGTTTATTTTTTTGCGCTTAAAAAAGTTTGTGCAGTGTTAAATAATTGTCTTTTTTTTTATTTTGAAATACCACAAAAATGCAAACAAAATGCTTGAAATAATCAAAGACTTCAAAAGTTTGCTGAAGGTCACGACATAATTCGACATGTGCTCTATATATTGTGCATACGCAGCGTGTTACAAAAAACAAACTATCTTTTTTGCTTTTTTTTGTTGTTGTTGTTTTATATCTGTTCAGGCAGCTTCAGTTGGTCTTGCACCACGTATCTGACAAGTAGCTGAGTTTTAGTTGAAATTTTTTGCTAAATATGTCAGCTATTGCGGTCCAACTGAACAGTTCCTAGTTCTGAATATTCAATTTCGATTTCATTGCCATAATAATTTATACAAATCTTTTCTTTCGTTTTTCTTCTCTTACAGATTTTAGCAACTTCAATTGTAAATCTACTTAACAAACAACACAAAGTTCTTTTCACTCTAAGTACTTTGAAATTTAAAACGCTAAAGTTTTTTTACGTACAAAAATACATAAAGTTCCAATAAAACATCATCATCGTCATCATCATGCAGTCTATCTTCAAGTGCAGTTTCAGTCTACTGCTACTCGCCGTGTTGCTCGGCATTTGCCACAGAAGCGCAGCGGCGCCGGGTCTGCGTCTCAAGCGTCAGAATGGTGATCTGCTGACACTGGAGGACAGCAATGAAACCGATTTGAATCCCATAAATGCAGAGGTAAACTAATGAAAGATTTATTTTTCTTTTTTTTTTTTAAAATAAGTATTTGCAAAATTGCATAGTTTTACAAGTCTTCTTACCAAACTTCAGCTAATGAAGTTTTAAATTATTGCTCGAACTTTAACGTTTAACTTACTTGCGTTTTTGTGCGCTTTAATTGTTTATTTATGCAGAAATTCTAAACTTCTAGAATTCTGAATGTACATAGTATATCAAACATTTTGTTTGGTTAAAAGAACTCAGAACTGCAAAAATATTGCTTTCAATTTACGTAGAACAACTTAAAGCGCAACATAAATTAATGTATCTAACACTAGTTTGTGCAGCAAATGAAACTGTAGCAATATGTTAAGCATTTCCAATTATGAATTCAAAAACTATTTAGTGTATTTACGAAACCTTTTAGCTGTCTTAGCGGTCTTAAGCCTTCAAAAACACAGTGAAGCATCGATTTTAGACCGTTGATCAAACTATTGTGAATGCTATAACAGTGTCAACAGCCGAAAATATTGTTTAATATTGTATAAATAGTATATTACTCTGGAGTAGTAGCTTGTAACATGCAAAGTAAAGCAAAAGAGACCCAATAATGCATATACGAGACGAGTCAATCTAGCCATGTTCGTCTGTCTGGTAGTAGGTAGTTACGAATTTGTTTATTTTTTCAAAATATTTCAAATATACAACAAAAACTCTGTAGCTAGCATTGATTTTGTACTACATTTATAGATGATACATATACAAAATATGTTCACGTTTACGGCAAACATGTACGTCAATATGGAAAATGAATCATTTTTTTGCAGTACAAAGATCTAGTACCTTTTCACAGGCTGCTAAATACAAAAATCACAAAGTTTTCTATGGCAGCTACACGCAAAAGTGGCCATGACAAACCGACTTTGCGATCTTTAACGTATGCTGGGCTCAGAAAATTTTCATACTGGAAGTTTAGAAGCAATGAAAACTGAGGCAACAGTTTCAGCACTCACAAACATACAGAGAGCCAGACGGACAGACGGACAGACAGACAAAAATAGCTAGATTGACGCGTCTTGGCGAGCTGATCTATATATATATATATATAAAATTTGAGCACTAATTGCCTATAATCATTTTGCAGTTTCGTACGAAATTCAATTCAAAACTTGAATACAATATAAACCACTCATTTTTTCACAAATCATAACGGGTACTACATTTCAATCTGTTATATGAATATATGGTTTAATTTTGAGAATTCTCAACCGATCGGTGTCATCAATTACGTTTTGGAAACGTCAATTCAGTACAATTTTAACCATTGATTGATATACGCTGAAAGAATGTGCCGAAATAGTGACGATGTCATGTCAGAATAAGAAAATTAGTTGAGATACATTGAAAAGGGTCAAGCTTAACATTATATAAACAAAACATTTCCAAATAGTAGTATTTGCAAAATTGTAAAAATAATTCAATATTTCCATTGACCAGATTGACCACACTGTATATGTATATCATATGATCTGATCTGCAACTGATCGATAGTAATACAATAGTTTAATACGTCTGTAAAGTGAATACATACTACATACAATACATATACTAAGAAATTGCTAAATTTTGACCAAGCGTGGTTCTACACGACGATGTACGTGCGTGCACTTGTGCAAAAAAGCGAACGTTAGCTACGTACGTTTTGACTTTCGTTTATATGGTGCGTGGCACCAGCCATTTTCGTGTGATTCTTATGTCTACCGTTATACTTTATCCATACATAAATACCAAATCTCATCGAACTGCATCAAATATGTTAGATGCTGAGATATGACGAATTTTATATTTCTCTTAAATGAGGTTGCTCAATTTTGCTCTGTGAAAAGTTTGCTACCTGCCAGTAAAAGTACCCGTCAATCTCAGTCGTTTTTAGGTTTTCGTGCAAATAACCATATGAGCTTTAAAAAATCATTTATATCGAAATCAGAGACATACTACACCTTAATTTCATTATTTATATAGACTGTATTTGAGGAGACTGATAAGTCCTTTTAAAATCTAATAGATGTTTGCTCATTGTTTTTTTACAATTTTTTACAAGTTTGTTTCTGAGAGGTAACATACTTGTACATCATTAGACTGTGTTCAATTTTTGAGCAATCTGCATCACTAAATATGCATTTGACAAGAATTTAAAGTAGGCATGGAAACCAAACAAATATGCAGAAATCAGTCGGATACTGGATTTTTGTACAGCTAGCTATGTTGAATGTCAACTTGCAATAGATGTTAAGCAAAAACTTAATGATGCAGTTTGATCAAAATTGACAGAAACAAAGTTGTTAAAAACTCTGATCACTATACTATGTAGTATGTAACCACTTTCTAGGCATCGAACGAAATGAACTTTTTCCGCTATGTAAAATAACTGAATAATTTATGTAGTCAAAAGATCTTAATATCTTTAGAATTGTGGAAGTTATGAATCTATAACTAATGAATTTTGCAACTCCCCTTCATAAACTCATGCTTAATGTTGAATCTTTGACGTGTTTAATAACAAAATTGAGTCGACTAGAATATTGAGTCGATAAATACTTTTAATATCAAGAACAACTTTAAATAGATTGAATTAATATACATACATAGCTATGTCATTTCAAATTCTCTTCTGTATGTAATTATTACTTCTGCGAGAATCTTCTATCACGGCTCTTAAATGTAACTTAAAATTAGTATATCACAGAAAACATTTGCAGTACTCATTTAATAAGTCAGAAAAGATGCATGCTGGAGTATTTTCGGGGGAAGTCTACTAATTAATTAAGCGCTTAAGTATACATTTTTTTAAATCTCTCTATATGTCTGTCTGTATCAATACAGAGATCTTGAAGAATGTAAGAGATAGAGCTATCACTCTTGTATATTCAAACTCTACTAATATTCATTCAGTTAATGAATATGAAATGAATGTTTCATAAATAGCCACTATACAAATACATATACAGCTCTCATTCGAGTTTTTGTACTAAATTTTTGTTTTACTAAATACCAAATGTGTTGTAAATTGCTCTAAGGAAAGTCATAATAAAATAATTCTCATATATTCAGATAGCTACTATAGTTAGATACTATAGAATGTATGCTTTAAAAAATGATCATAGCGTTTTGTTGAAGTGGTGGTACTACATTTATAGATGATATATCAAAGTTCTTGTATCTGAACAAGATATTTATACAACATAGTTCCATAGCGTAACAAAATAATTTAAGTTTGTGCAAATTAGAGTGCAACGTGAGTTAATTCATTCAAGCAGCTCTATGAATATACATTCACTCACATTCAATTCATGAATGCAACACATGCTCTCTCAACACTCAATTCATGCAATGAATGTAATGAATGTAACTACTTCACTAACATACACTTTGAATGAATGAATGAAATGTTTATTTGTTTTGAAGATTCAAACTAAATTCAGTTGTCAATCGCTTATTAATACGAAGACTTGCTGCAGCCCTACTGCAGCGTTTGATAGTCTATGTGTAAAGTGATTTCGAATGTAACGCATTCATTCATTCATTCATAGCATTCAATGTCATAAGCATTCGAGCAATGAAGTTTCACTGACTGCGTATGAATTAGAATGAATATAAATGAACGTGTGAAAGTGTGCACTCAGTGTAAGTTGTAATTTTCGAAGCAATCATTCAAATGAATATTGGAATGTACTATCTACAATAAATAAATTGACAATTTGTTTAATAAAATTAAAAAACTAACTGAGCGGCAAAGATTCGTATCAAATAATTCAAAATATTATTGAATTGTGCTCAAATGTTGTTATGTGTTTTTATAACATTTTCAACATTCGCTTTGCTTGTTACATAAGGTTGCACTTATCTGACCCAAAAGTATTAAATCTGTTTAATTTCCTGCAAACCAACCACAAACAACAATAACAAGTTCAATCAGCTGCACACGCCTACACAATACATAATCTGCAGATTTTCTTCCTTATTTCGAAGCAGCTGACTCCTTGGTTAGTTGGGCATTGTGTCATGTGTGCCTGTGCATATGTATTGGATATATAGTATCTGTGTGTCTGATAACAAGTTTGGCAACATGCTTGACAAGTTATTTTATAGTAAAACTTTTATTCAGCGATTTTTGCTTTTCTTTTGGCAAACAAAAAAAAAAAAATAAATATAAATAAAAATTTATACAATTTTATTGTTGCTGTGTGTGCTAAATAACAAAAAAAAAATAAGAAAAAGCAAGTTAAACAAACTAGCTATGTGTGTTAGAAAAGCTTCCGGCTGAAAAAAAAAAAAATCTCCATACCAAGTATCAAACTGATAGCTCACAGTTAGAGCGACAATTGTACACGGCTAGAACGGCAAATCTCTTCTAGTTGATAAACCACATCAGAAACTTTAAGTGTTCTCCGATTTGTTCTTTAAAGCTTTACAAGCACATTATAAAAATTACAATACTATTCCTAAAGAATATACAAATGTGCATTAGCTAAATTTTGAAGAAATTATAATGCAAATTATTAGTTAACGACACAAATTTGCAATTGCCTGCTTTACTGATTGCATTTGATTGTGTAAGCTCAGCTCAGCTCAGTTCAGTTCAGTTTAATTCACTTCAAGCGCAATTGAAAGCGAATGCATTCAAATCGATTTGAGTCTATTCAAGACGTTGCGCATTCAAAATTAATACTTTTAGATGGGTTGCCTTTTATATTTTAACCATTGAAACTGAGTTTATTGTTTTTCGAAGTATTTTTCTCCATGATTAACACACTTTTGCAGCATTTTTCGTAGCACTTTTGCCAGCCAGTAGTCGATAACTTCAAAACATGCTGCTTCCGACGTATTTTGATGTACGCAAATATAAAGAAGTTATTGGGTCAGGCCAATTCATTCATCAATACGAAGTTTTGAGTGCTCAAAAACTTACTTGTATGAAACGTTTTGTGAGAGTTTGCATTGTCGTGGTACAGAATGTTGCATCTCCGACAAATAAATGATTGTATACCATTCAGAATGTATACCATTCTAATGTTTCAAAATGCTTCATACGCGAATAATGTTTGTTGAATTTGGTTCGTTCTGGAACTCCCATACGGTCAATTATTCAATTTTATTTCTGGCATATATGCATAGATGTATGATGCGTCAGGTATTATGTTGTCATAGACGTGCTTTGAAACACCGCGCTTGTATTCCTTCAAAATTTCTTTGCACCAATCGATACGTATTTCAAATTATGCGGTATGCAACGCAAGCAAATCTTCTTGTTGTACAAATGTTCAAGTAATATGGAATGTATTCGGGAAAAAAGATTAATTTGCACTTAAAAATCATCCAGTTTTTTAAGGAAAACTTTCAGTTTCTTACAATATTTCGTATTTTCATAAGAAGAAAAATGAATCGTTCTTAGTTTTACATGACATCTAATCGAATTGAAGTTAGTACCATAACAGCATCGATGAGCACTAAAGATGTTTCTCTTTTGAAATCGCATTCTTTAGCTTTATTTGTTTTATTTCCATCGAAAATTTATTTCATTTTCATTTTCGGGGGAAAAAAAAAACGAAGTTGACAGATGCCCCTTTTGACGTAGCACACGTGGAAAATGTTAACCTATTGTTCGCTAATCAGCTGCAATGCAAGATTTTGAATTTCAAGAGTATCGATACTGACGTCTCTGGCTGGAATGATGATACTTCGCTTATTTATTGCAAATAAATGCTTATGCCAAAGAGAAAACATCAGATCTAACCGTTTTTTTGCATGTAATTATTTCAAACGACGTTCACTCTGTTTCTGCAGTTAACGAGATGATGTTCAACCCATTCATATTATATCAGCAAAAAGAGTAACCCGATTTCTAGTGCCCCTAAAAAGCTCTGTCGTGCCTGGCTGGTGCTGGTGCACTGAAGTCCGGGCATGTCTGAAGCTCGCGGTATGTCACATGATGCTTTTGTCTCTTAAGTTGAACGCACAACATCGATATTCTCTGAAACAAAAGCTGTTGAATTTTTAAGCAAATATCAACCATGTTTAAATTCAGCATACCACTCATAAACCGTAGCTTCTGATGGCATTTTTAATGCACTGTTGTCTTAAGAATCTATCCTACATCATAAGTCATAGTAAATCAACGTACGGTACTATTTTTCAAGTAACTGTAAACAACACAAATATGCTAAAAAATGTCAAACTTTCGATGAAAATGTCAGCTGGCATATAACAACACTTAGGGTTGCCAAGGTGCACAATATACAAGACAGCTCTCGTAGATGTAAATGAAAACAAAGCTTTGCCATTGTTGGAAAATTCATGCGCTGCATTAGCCATGCACATTTATTTTCTATTTCTTTTTTGGTTTTTTTGTTTTTTAATGTATCTGTTGTGTTGGTGCATTGAACTTGCTTGCAAAAAAAGTAAAACAAAATAAAAAGCCAAATATAAAAAAAACTTTCGAATACTTCAAACCGGAAATGACATCGAACAATGCGCTTATTTCTTATAAGAAATCAATATGAAATCGTATAAAATTTCATTTGAGTTCAATGCAAAATGACATAAAAACCATTCGAAAAAAAAAAATAAATAAATAAATAAAACAAGATACAAGATACAAAACAAACTGCATATATAAATTTTACTACGATATATACAAAATATTTAGGTACGCATGCTTAAAGCAAACGACCTTGAGTTATATTTAGTTAAAACAACAAAATAAAAGAAACAAAAAAATTGTTAAAAAAAAAATAAATAGAAGAAGAAGCGACAGTCGATGGCCGTTAATATGGTTTTCAGTTTGGCTTTATTACAATTTTAAATGCGGCAGCAGCTCAATTTTGACAGAGACAACCTTTAACAACAACAACAAAAACAACAAACACAAAGATAGACCACAGAAGAAGAAAATAAAACAGTTAACAAAAATTCCATATTACCAAAAGCGTTCAAGCCAAGTCAACAACAACCACAACAACAACAGCAATGACAGCAGTTTTGTTAACGACCTACGTTAACATTTCAAAATGCTTTGCGCATGCGCAGCGCATTTAAATAAATCAAGCAAAAAGCCAGCGAGAGTGAGACAGACAGACATAGTTTGTGAGAGGAGCAAAAGACAGGAAAAGAAAGAGTAAAATATAAAAAACAAAAAAAAAAAAAAACCAAGATGCAAACAGTGGCTCTTGACGAAATCCGTAGAGCTATAAAACTGCAAATTTATTTGTTTATACCCTGCCAGAGAAGACCAGTATTAGAGCCTTTCCATTGGGCAAATGTTTGTTGTCGTTAACATGTGAGTGGCAAAATGATATTTGCTTTATTTAAAAATCAGCTGTTTTGTGTTGCTGATAATAAATATGGCATATCGAATATGATATCGAATATAGAGAAAATAGAGCATTTTGGGGCGTATGACAACAATCTGCGAGAATGTTAAATATGTGAAATATGTTGATCGGTGAAAAGTACCTAAATTCTATATTTGATATTTTGAAAAGTCTTTACTAACTATTTTGCACAGTATTATAACAGTTTTATAACAGACTCGTGCTAACTGGGCATAGCAAACTTCTTCAATTACTCTCTCTCTCTCTCTCTCTCTCTCTCTCTCTCTCTCTCTCTCTCTCTATCTATCTCTCTACTTTATTACATGAATCTTCATTGTAGGCCAGAAGATTTCGTTGGCATTTTCATTAGAGCTATTTTTCAGGCAGTCTAATGACAATATGCTTTTTTTCAAACCACTATTCTTTAAACCGTAAAAATGATATGGATCATAACTCTCAATGACCAATACTATAATAATAAAATATTACTTAGCAAATTTGCACAGCGACAAGAATCAGATTAATTTCGAATATTACATCGCTGATGCGCGAAAACTTCGTCTTAATTGAAAGATTTGCTGAAGAAATTGTTAGTACTAAGCTTCATTTACTTGTCCATCGATCAATATCTTGATAATAGAAACACTTCCACACATTCCAACGCTTTGATTCGAAAACCACTATCTAACCAGATTTCTTTGTCCACCACTGTATGTTGGGGAACCGATAGACTAGCAGAGAGTAGCTACATAAAGAGGTTTTAATGTTTTAAATGAACCTCAAAACTTCTTACTTTTTAGTGTTGACTTTTTGCATAGGTCAACTCTAAATTTTATAGCGCTTATATATGTACGTGTATAATTGGTCATTGAAAACAAAAAAAAAATATTATACGTCACCAAAATCTTTTGCGCTCTTAAGAGTATGATCAATATGTAAGTGCCTGCTCGCATGTTTAATATTTGCTTGTGTGTGTGCGCTTGTATTTCATGTAAATCCTATGTATGTTCCAATCGTTGTGTGAGTGACGATTGTTTAAGTCGTTTACGCACACCATGTTGAATTTGCCAAAAATTTAGAAGGTGCACATCTCTAGCAGATGCAAACCTTTCAAATGATAGTTTTGTTTACTTTAAATACTCTGAGTGTTGTATTAGCAGACGCAAAAAATCGGCTATCTTATTATTTTATAGATGTATCTATTAGAAGAAGGTAAGGTAATTATTAAGAATGAAAATTTTGAAACCACTTCTGCGTGTAGAACCACGTCTGGAATCACGAAACGTAAATATATGCTTCATCAGCTCGGCATTTGGTTTTTAGTTTTATAAAAAAAATCCTGGCGAAACTCGGTATAGCGATTTTTTTTTTGCAAGCAGATAGAGCATACATTTCTTTTTTCGGGAAATATGAGTATACTCCACATTGATTAAATTACGTAAATCGAATCGGTTTAGTTTCATAACCGGTTCCGTTTTCGTATAAAATACAAATCGAAAGAAGAGGCTTTTTATTTTGCCAAGTTTTTACTTAACAAAAAATGTGTGTTGTTATTACTTGTTTTTATTACTTTTGAGCCACTTTTACTTAACGGATTAAGCTGAAAATGTACATACACGTATAGATCCGTTGATAATACAGCATTATATGATCTAAACGGCAGCTGACCAAAATGAATAATAAATAAATTAATGAAAAATTTTTTTGATAGGTAATCACAGCAGTTAATTATATTAAAATGAAAACTGGCTTGTGAACACATTGTTTAGCATTATGCTTATTTATGAAACTAATAAGGTTTCCTTTAACACGTTGCGAAAACGAGAGTAACTCTGACTTATGTTAACATTTAGTTAAATCAGAAACGCACGCTTTGCTGAATTCTTACTTGTTGTGTGTGTATAACACTTTTGGTTTAAAATCTTCACCTGAAGTCTTACTTGTTTTGTGTGTATAACACTTTTGGTTTAAAATCTTCATCTGAAGTCTTACTTGTTGTGTGTGTATAACACTTTTGGTTTAAAATCATCATCTGAAGTATTACTTGTTTTGTGTGTATAACACTTTTGGTTTAAAATCATCATCTGAAGTCTTACTTGTTGTGTGTGTATAACACTTTTGGTTTAAAATCTTCATCTGAAGTCTTACTTGTTTTGTGTGTATAACACTTTTGGTTTAAAATCATCATCTGAAGTCTTACTTGTTTTGTGTGTATAATACTTTTGGTTTAAAATCTTCATCTGAAGTCTTACTTGTTTTGTGTGTATAACACTTTTGGTTTAAAATCTTCATCTGAAGTCTTACTTGTTTTCTGTGTATAACACTTTTGGCTTAAAATCTTCATCTGAAGTCTTACTTGTTTTGTGTGTATAACACTTTTGGTTTAAAATCATCATCTGAAGTCTTACTTGTTTTGTGTGTATAACACTTTTGGTTTAAAATCTTCATCTGAAGTCTTACTTGTTTTGTGTGTATAACACTTTTGGTTTTAAATCTTCATTGGTATTTTATAGCATATTTTGTTTAGTGTTGCAAAACGATATTAATTAAATTTAGATGTTGTTGAAGAACAGTGAGTCACGCCTCTTGTTGCGATGTGATTCAAAATCCAATTTACCACTTATCGCTCTGTCATATTTCATTAATATGCGTACATGTTTCCATAATGTATCCATATACATACAAATAAAATATACTTTAAAAGGTCACCCGCTTATTTCTTGCATTGAATTCACGTTTCAATATCACTAAAAAAAAAAGAAAAAAACTCATTCAATAATTTTCTGTGTCTTGTATATTGTGTTGTGTTGTGTTGTGTTGTGTGTGCTGCTTAGAAATCATTGTTTTTACCTTAAACCAATGACCGATCATAGCATACATATGTTTCAATTAGCTCAAATTGATTTAGTATACGTTATGCGAATGCGCGATACATAGTCTTATATTGCATACAAATTGACAACAATCAGATATAATCTAATAAAATATTATATAACACAAAAAATTGCGTCACTTTGCTCCGTTTTTTATGTTTCTATAAGGTTTTGGCACCAAAAAAAAAAAAAAAAAAAAAAAAACCAAGAAAAAAAGTATAAAATTTGGTAGTAGCAGTTTTTCTAAAGTTTTGTCATGGAAAGCGTAGTTCTCGGAGTATACTACAAGAAGTATATTTTAAATTATGTCTAGTTTTGCTCAACTGTCTATAACTTTCTTACTTATTTATGAATTCTCTTGAAAATTTATATTGCTTCGTAGAATGTTGGGATATGGTGAAATATATGGGTGAACTTTTGCAGAACAATTTTTTGAGCAGAATAAATAAGGACAGCTTTGGAGAATAAAATAAAATACATACCCATAACTAGTTGACCTTTTCATATATCAGAAACGCTGCGCCAAAACCACTCGAACAAAAAGATAGATGAAAGCTGTAGAAATACTTTATAATGTGCTCACTAACAGATTCATTCCAAAGCTGACAATGCTAAAGTGAAGAATCAATTAAGTTCTATGCAAACAATTTCAAAGTTGACCATTATACTTATTCGCATAACAACATTTGTTTTTGCTCTTTGGTGTGATACTGTTGAAACATCTTAGAAAATTGACAAATCACAAACTCAATAGCTGCAAGCGATTCAGATATACCGTTATTAATAAAGCAGAAGCAACACAGTAGAAAATAAACACATTTGCACAAAGCAAAATAAACAAATAATCAAATAACTTCGGTAAAAAATAGTACATTTATCTGCTTGGTGTTTTTAATGGACATTCTAGAACACAACTAAAATGCAACTAGCAAAAATTTACAACAGTGCGTAGAAAAACTTTGCAGTTGAGTTTCAATTTTTTAGCAAAGTTCCACAAATATTTACATGATCGCATTTAGGAAATTTGGCCAAACATCTTGTTAATATTGGCAAAATAGTAGAGTATGCTATATAGTTTACAACACTGGAATTTTATTGAATCACAGTTCTTTTTGGATTTGAAAGAAAAGTATATTTTATATTTGTATAATTTTTCATCATTGTTGCCATTAGTGGAGAAAAGCTAACCAACCACATTTTAGAATTACATTTGCATTACAGTGCACTATTATCTAGATACTTGTCTAGAATGCAGAAACTGCCTTTTAGGTGTGCGACAGTATTATCAATAACAAGTTTCGTTTTGGATAGGCGGTAATTGCATAACTTTTGCTATTCAGTCCACAAATATTTACATCTTCTGCTTAAAAAGATGCACTTTATTCATAAAAATATGTCATGTAAGTAAAATCAGCTGCTCAATAGTTTCGTTTTGCTAGTTGTTTGCTAGTAGACACCATTTTGCATCTGTTGGTTGCATTCTAGTTGCGACAATGTAAACGTCGTATAATAGTTGAAGTATAAACTGTTGCTGTATTGCATCAATTTAAACATATCGAATACGATTTTATAGTAATGCCTCTCGCACAGCTCGTGATATTAAACTACACACCCAAAGCTAGTAATTGGAAGAACTCGGAAAAAAAGGCGGACACGCTTGCCAAAAAAGTAGAGACAACGCTAATGATGGGACCTGAGCTTTGTTGTGGCATAGCATAAAATACTATATCGGAAGTAATCCGCAAGGGAAAGAACAACTCTGCACTATGAGTAAAGAACTAAGACAAGCAAAGTTACTTTTAGGGGGTTAGAACCCGAGCAGACCGAAAACCATGCTCCAACTAGGTAGGAACCAACTAAGAATACTGACAGGAGTGCTAACAGATCACTGTAGACTAAAGAAACATTTATATGTTTTGGGTATACAAAACTCACCCGAATGTAGATTCTGTGACCACGAAGAGAAGACACTTCTTCACATTCTTACTGAATCAGAAGCTGTAGCTAGAAGCAGACTGCAGATGCTAGTTAATCTCTTTATTAGAAAGGAGTAACTTAAAAGATTCAATTCTAGGAAAGTACTAAGTTTCATTCAGCTGTTAGACTTATGGCAGGTCATACAGCTCAGTAGAAGAAACAATACATCTTTTAGGTCATAGGTTTATATGTCCCCACTCTCAATTATAATAAACTTCACACCCACAATAAAAAAATAACCCGCACCAAAATACGATTGAGCCGGTATCAAACGGCCAAAACACTAGTTACATAAGCTGATAATAAGCCTAAAATTTCGAACATGAATATCTTCTATAAATTAATAACTTACGAAGAATTGGTTTAAAGTATTCAGAACCACATTGGTGTGGTCAAAGTATGTATTTATGGAAAAAGTTTTTATGTTCAAAACTTAAAAAACACAATTTTTTTATAAGGCAATTTGGGTCTGAAACATGGAAGTGTTAATTAGTTCTCGCCAATTTTTTTCTACAAAATTTTAGGCTTTGTTTTTAGGCCGTGGATGCCGAAACGAAAGAATTGTTCCTCTGTTAAGGCTATACAGAAATTGAACCAATTTTGTTGTTGCCTCGTATTATCGGAAGTGCTGTTCAGCGACAAAATTCATAGAGCGAAACAAGAGCTAAATGGAAGAAACAATGTCTCGTGTATGAAGCGGGTGGAATAACACTTCCCATTTGAGCATTTTTAAGTTAATTTTGACCAGATTTGCAACATGGGCCCGACATTTGACGTGCTGCAAACTCACTTTATCGTAACTCTGCTCGAAGTGCAGCCGTTTCGATCTCATATTCTTGACTCAAAAAACTGCAAGTGTGGCTGGTGACGAC
Source organism: Leucophenga montana (assembly GCA_035044765.1). NCBI lineage: Eukaryota > Metazoa > Arthropoda > Insecta > Diptera > Drosophilidae > Leucophenga > Leucophenga montana. The sequence goes on along the minus strand of JAWNNQ010000845.1, from coordinate 131,635 downwards.
CACACGTGTTGATTTCATTGAATTTGAACAGCGCATAAACAGCTGTTCCAGCCAAACACATAGCATGAGATTAGAATCATTGGTATAAGGCTTTGGTAATCGATGTTGAAGCATGTGCAAGATACTTTACATTTGGGATTGTGTTAGTAGATTCATTTTATACCCCTTTTTTTTAACCATTTTTCAACTTTTTCATATTTGCTGTTGAATCAGCTGTTTGCACGTTGAAAACCAATTTCACAAAGGACATGCATTTAGCATTTTCTTTCTTTCATAAAAAAATTATACAACGCGCATAAAACCGCTGTCTAAGTTTACTATTTGACATTTTTGAATAGATATTTTTCAGCAGCATTAGCTGCCGGCGCGGCGCCATCTATTGAAAAACGCTGAGAACTAATTCACACACCCCTTACATATGTACTTGTATGTAGAAATGAGTTTATAAAACTTCTCTAAACTAATTTATACTTTTATAAATTGAAAAGTAGAAAAACTCTAAAGCAATTATCTGCAATATCAGACTCAATCGCTTAATTAACTCAAAGTCAATGAGCGCCTTGGGGGCTCTCGTATAATTTATAGTAGCAGCAAAACTTTTTATAAAAAAAAAAAGAAAAAGAAAAAAACTATTGCAAATTAATAATACACTTTAGTGCGTTTAGTGTTGTTGTTGTTGTTGTTGTTATGTTTGTAGCACTTGTAACTCTTAAATATGCGTTAAATACATTTCTTGTGGTCACTGCAAATGGGTCAAGTCTAACCGGCAAATCAAGTGTACAAAGTATCGAAAATATTTCAAAGCAATTAAACTTGAAACTAACCGAAAATAATTAAAACCAAAGAACAACGAATTATTTGTTCGAAATATATACATATATGTATCTATAAGATACTATTGGGTTAGTTTTTTTTTTTTTTTTGTTTTAAAGCAAGTCATGCTAATCTCTGCATATCTATTAGTCAGACACAGATTTGTAGAATGCTGCTGCTGTCTAATTGGCTCAATCAATGGCTTTTTGAATGCTGTTCAAGACAGTAGCTAATCAACGCTGTCTGTCTGTCTGTCTGTCTGTCTGTCTCTGAACAAATGTTGAAAATAATGATGCAGCAAGTTTTTCATTTATTTATTATTATTTTTTTTATTTTTTTTTTTTTTTGAATATGAAGGCTACTCAGATACATTTACATACGTGAACTTATCAATCTGTCAGATACAATATGCTATATGGTATCTGTTTATGTACAATATAATAAATATATATACAAGTATATACATATGTGCATGTTGAAATTGATTTTCATTCTAGGAGGTTTTGGGTGATGATCTCGAACGCAACAAAAGAAAACTGCCCGATGCAACGTTCGAAGCTAAAAATGCTGTACTTGGATTTGTTTTTGGCGTAAGTAGTAGTACGATAATATATAGTTTTCTATAAAATTTATTTTAAAATTCTGCTTTGTTCTCTTTTTGAAATCGACAGAAAATCGACAATTTCTTGGATACAAAAACGCGCGTTATCGAACAATTGGATCGTTCTAATATCGAGAAGAACAAACAATGGGATATTAAAGCACCGGTACCAATTAAGGACTTCCAGACTTTGATAACTGCTGTCGTATCGCCAAAGATACGTTCACTGGGCAATATTGCAAATGATATTACAACTGGTGTATTAACCACATTTACCGCTTTTAGTGGTTCTTCATCGGGCAATGGCAATGCAAATGCCGGTCTGGGCAATGTTGTTTCGAAGATTCTCGGTTTCTCTGGTCCCATACTGCAGGGTTCATCTGGTACAAATGGCATTGCGGGCGCATCTACACCAGCGCCAGATTCGGATGAGGCTGGCTATTAGAGGCACTATTGAGACACTCAAAAACTTGTTACATAAATATTTATAAAACAAACAAAACAAAACAAGATACCCACTTAACAAATTTTCTATATATACTTACAATACATTAAACTATGTTTTCATTCTGTGTAACTTTGTATTATTGTAGTTATGTATAAAGAAAAGAAGTTTACTTGTAATAATTTCTTTGTACTATTCTATTCCGGTTCGAATTTTGTGTTCGTATTGAAATGAATTGTACGAAAAGCTCAAAACAAGTCAGTTTTCTTTTGCATGTCTATTATTTTATATGCCTTACTTACTATGTTCACTTTCGACTTTCGACTTTCGATTCTAGCATTTAGTTTGGAGGCAAATTTAAATGCTCTCTTTTTTGTTTTTCCCACGAAATCTTTCACTATTTTAACTATGTACTTTTGTTTACAGCGAAAATCTTTTGTCATTAGTTAAAATTGTTTGCATTAGTTTAGTTTTAAGTGCAAAATTGTTGAATTATTTTTTTATAATCGTTTTTTTTTTTTTTTTTAATTGTGGCATAGAAATTGTCTGCCTTAGTTAAGTTTTAACCATATCATGCATACTATCATGTTTGTAAATACTCGTATCGGCATACAACTTAAAAACGAAATAAATCAAGATTTTTTGTTTTGGTAAAAAAAAAAAAAGATAACAGTTTTTTTTATTTGATAAATTATTTTGTGAATTATATACCAAAATGTTAAAAATTTCTGAAATTGTGCATATTTATGGCTGTTAAGTTTGCAGCTGTTAATGCGCTTTACCGTTACTGGCTGTTAATGTACAGTACTGCTAAATACGCTTAACTGTGTTGCTGCTGCATACTGTTACAGTGCTAACGGCTGTTAATGTTTAGTACTACTGTTAAACATTGTATTTAGCGTCTGTTAAAGTCTAATACCGTTAGTTAGACTGTTGATGAATGTTGCCAAATTAGCATTTTTTGTCACTCTGGCACACATCGTGAGTACGAGCGAAACAAAAAAGTTGATATACAAGAATGCTGTTAATTAGAGTTGCTCGATTTTTTGCATTAAATCGATTAAACTTCTTTGCGTTCAATTTTTAAAAACTAACATTTTTATTAATTTATTTATTCATATATGAACAACATAAGTTCTTGCAGACACTTAACTTAACTAAGTAAATAGTACGTTTTTAATAAGTTTTTATAACAAAACCTATTTGAGCATAAATCAAATGGCAAATTTCGTGCAAATTATTTTACAGACGTAGAGCTCTATTAATACGCTCAGCTGTTGCGTAAACAGTTCTATAAAAACCCGTAGTAAATGGCAAGAAATTTAGCAAATCTCTAATTGGAACATTAAATAGAATAAGCTGAACAAGAAAAATATAATCAATGGTATCCTAAACTATATCATTTATGAAAAGCAAAGCTGCAATTGATCGTCTGTCTTTAAGAGTAGAAAGATGCAATAAGCGACAGCTACTATTGTATGGAGGCTTAGTAGGAGTAGAATTGGAAAAATTTTGTGACAAGAGAACACATTTCAAATCAATATTCTGACTCCGTTAAGTCTATATGATTAATTGTATTAAATCGATTAAAGTTCTTAGCGTAATTGATGTTTAAATTCTTCAATGGTCAATTTTCATTCGCAAATTTGTAAATTTGTAAATTTTTAATTAGAATATAGCATATTTTTTTGTATCGCATTAATAATTGTATAAAACACTTCTTTGCGGATCGAGAGTTATATTTCTATGTCCAAGCTATTACTTTTCTTCATCTGAAACATAATGAACTATGGAGCATATACTTCTTTGTAACTAATTATTTATTATCTATTTTTTCGAATATGAGTAGCTAATTTTTGTTTATAACAGTACACAATTCATATTCATATGCAAGTACTTATCGTACTAATATTCTGTACAGTTGTGCTTTTAGTTACCAAGTTAACATCTGGTATGTACTTAAATAACTGTTGATAAGCGCTGATCTATTAGCCTTCTGTATGCTGCTATTTATAGCTACAGAGTTGTCGTTATTAACAGAAAGTACAGTTCCAAAATATTTATAATATAATCCAAATCCGTTAGATTTGGAACAGAAGTCAATGCACTTGACTGTCGCATATAGTTGCTCTTTGCGATTTAGTCCTGTGCATGAGATTGCTAGAAGTAGTCACTTCTATTGAAGTTTTTGTCTTCAATAATAAAAGATTTCTATAGGGATATGCTATGTGCTAATATTTGATTTGATTTTTTTTTTTTTCAGCATAAGAAGAAATTTAGTTCAACGTTGTTGAATAAGTTTTATATTCATATAAAAATGCGTTTGTATGAGAGCTATACTTTATGTATAGAGAGAGAAAGAGAGAGAGAGAGAGAGAAAAAAAAGAGAGCTATGTTTACAATAAATAAAAATCTCTGCACACAAACTACACAAAATAATTATACTACTTAGCGTATAAAAGTGCGTTAACATGGAAGTATTCGACTATTTTCTTTTTTTTTGTTTGTTTTTTGCTAGTTTTAAATTGTTGAAATTTACTGATTAATTACAAAAAAATATCGATTTATTTGTGTGATAATATATTAAATCTAGTGCTGTACCAACTAGTTAACTCTACATTACTATTAAACACATTAACAGTTGACATGCTGATGGCAAAAACGAAACAACTGCAAAGCTGTTTGTTTCACTTTTCCGTTCAGCGTGTCATACGCAATACACCGTTACAATCTTAACATTAACATTATTATTAACAGTATGCTGTTAAGTAATTTTTCTTCTTCTTCTATTTAACCAGATTTAAAGTTATTTTGACTATTTTTTTTAAATATAAATATTCACAATATTTTTTGCTTACAGCGCTTCAAGAAAAAATCACTACATTCCAAACAACGTCAACAACGTGCGCTGGGCGCTAAAAATGGCGAAGTAGCTGAATTATCACGCGCTGATACTGAATTTGAATTACCGGATGGACTTTTTACACAATCATTTCAAACGGTTACCAATGTTTCAAAGATAATTTCCAGACTGATGATGGTAAGTTGGAAAATAATGCGGAAAAGCGCACACAAGAGCTTAGTTAAAAGCTACCTCGACGGGTCTGTTGTAAGAGACTGTTAATTTTCTATAAATATATTGCAATTTTATTTTTCTTTTTCTTTTGCAGAATTCTGCAAGACGTTATTCGCGTTTTGTGCTCTTTTTTAAGCCTATATTCGGTGATGCTTTGGTCGTAAAGGGCTATGAGGATCCAACCACAACAACTACAACAACATCAACCACTCCAAGAACTACGGCGAATAAGCTAAATGAAGTTTAGGCAGGCGTATAATTGTTAATTAAATCAAGTTTTTCTTTTTTTTTTTATACATTCATATCTAGATATAAGTACTACATACATTATATAACTAAATATACTTCTGAAAAAAAGGCTTCAAAGTGTAAAAGCCTTTTTGAGGCTTTAATGCTTTGAGTACTTATTTCCAGAAGAGACATCTAAATTACTGGGAAGTTCAATAGGTTTTTAAAGGTCGTTTACAATAAATTTTAAAACATTTTTCCAATTTTTTTTTTTTTTTTTATAAAACTGCACTTCACACAAAATTTGAGTACTACGACGGATAAAGAAATAAGGACAGTAATGAGAAAACATATTTCATTAATAAGCCATGTACCCAAACCAAACACATAAATGTAACTTTGCTATGTTTTTGTTAATGTCTGTAACAGGCATTAGGAAGGCCTAGGCAGACCCCTTTAAGTATTTATATATTCTTGATCAGATATGTTCGTCTGTCTAACGATAAATCTGACCGTCTTTCATGTGTTTAAACAACGAGACCTCGGGAACTACTAATATAAAAGAAATAGTCTCCAAACTTGAATTATAAGATTCGCCTAATACGTACGCAGATCACGTTTAGAAGAAATTTTCTTATTCCTCCTTGCTCTAATGTGCATTATAAACTTTTAGAGAAACTATTTCTTTATATATTGTTAAAAGAAAGAGATTTTTTTTGTTCAACTTTGAGAAAATGCGATGCACCTGCTACAGTAAGTTTCTGCGTACAGCCTCAGCAATCTCACGCATAGTTAATCTACATTCGCTCATTTTCAGACCGTGCATTACTCACTTCTAGTATGGTATCACCATTCTAATGTTCGCTGCTCAATATTTTGTGCTTGATATGAAAGCATTTGATTTTTTGAATGGCTTTTATTCATTCAGATATTGAAAATTCTTCAATGAAACATTCGAACTCTGATAAACTGTTAATTTAAGCACGACGGTAATCTCAGAAGTGCCAGATTTGACTTCAGATGGCAATTGTAGTTTTTAAACACATATAAGCTTAAACAACGTCCAAACTTTGTAAGCATTTGTAAGCAAATGTGAAAATCAGACAGTTGAACCGAAATCAAGAGGTTGTCGCAACAATCTGGCCAAAGAAACCCACTGTTTCAAACACTTTCTGCCCAGTGTTGTCTTACGTTCGACTCATATTTCATTCACGTACTTGAAACGACGCAAAAACTTGATTATATTGCTGTGTTTAGAAACGTCAATCACTACTTTGAAGCTAACACAAGATAACGTTTGAGGGTAATTTCTGTACCCAGCTGTTTTCTGTCCAACTCTGTATGCTCTATCCAACACAAACTTAATGATGCAAAATGCTAAATAAGATCCAAAATTCTTTTACAAAACGTACTAAAATTCGACTTTTTTTGTTGTTTTTGAATTTCCACCTTATTAAAGCGTATAAATACACTCCTCGTCAATTGAATAGAACACTCTGTACACTCTCTTTGTAAATTTTCTCTGTACACTCTCATAACTCGAAAGCGGTATGAGCAAATTAACGGCAGTTTTGACGTTATTTTTGTGCAACTATACTCTCTCTCTCTTTCTCTCTCTCTCTCTCTCTCTCTCTCTCTCTCTATCTCTCTCTCTCGCTGTAACAAATTTCAAGTTCTGGAAAAGCGCCGTTACATGTTTTTCTTTCACATTCTTTTAGCATTCGTAGAAAATTAAATTGATCGATATTTTTTATTAAGTTCGATTATTCAATTTAAAAACACCTTAACCGAGGCGGATAAAGGACAAATCAAAGCTTACAAGGACACTGGTGTATCTATTGCCAAAATAGCTAAGCAAATCGAGAGCTGTAATGAGTCTAAATATGAATAAAGAAACATGAAAGGCCCCACACGCGGAAAGCCGACTTATATTAAGAAAGACGCCGTCTACGACTTGGCAAAAATCGGGGAACAATGTGGCATCAAAGCCTATCTCCCAACTTTGTGTCGTTTTATTTTCAATGCTAAGCATATAAAAATATTAAAATCAAGAAAATGAGACCCATTAACCCAGTTTGAATAAAGCAGTGTCTCATTTATTGTCGCGCACATGTGACCTTGACTTCGGAGTGGCTTCGCGTGGTCTTCCCAGACGAAAAAAAAATTTTATTCACAAGGCTATAGCTACTAATGCCTTGACCGCCTTCCAAAGAATCATTTGGAATGACTGCATAGCATAGTTGGAGGTGTGATGCAGTGGGGGCCATTTCGTATTATGGCACCTGCAAATTACAATTTTTGTCAACCACAATGCATGCGTTGTCTTACTATGATATATTGAAACAGGCCTCTTCATACTTTTATAAACTTTGTGTACCTCTGCCCTGGATTTATCAACATGATAATGTGTCAATACATACAGTCCGGTGTGTTAAAACGTAAATGTGGCGTTATTAAGCGGGCTGCCCAGATTCACCGGATTTGATTATCAAAGAAAATGTTTGGGTATGATTGACACGTCAAGTATATGGATCAGAACAACAATATTCGAGTATACTCAAACTAACCCAAGCCAACGAATTGGTTTGGTGCTCCATTTCGTTAAATTTGTGTCCAAATTTGTATGCTTCCCTTCCCTACCGGTTGTATGAAGTTTTGAAGCAGAAAGGTGGCTCATCACACTTAACTATTAAAAAGTTTTTTTATACAATTCACACATAGTGTGAAATGGTATTATCAGTTTGTCTGAAAGTTTGTAACGCATTAATGGAGGCATCGTAGACACCATAAAACATATATATGCTTGATCAGCTCGACTGTCTGTCTGTCTATTGGTCATTGGTGTCTGTCTGTCAATTGGGGACCAATTTTTATGCACTTATTTTTATTGCAGTTTAATAGAGCATCAAGATTGATCCGCCACACACACTTTTTGGCGTAGCCCCCATACAAACCCACCGCCAACTTTTGACTTTTTGTATGAAAAATTTTTTTATTGTAGTCAATATCAACTTAATAATTGATATGGTAACTTCTAGTGGATGAATACTTGACATATACACTAATGGGTAGGACCCGCCCACTATTTGGTGTAGCACCCATACAAACCTACTGCCCAGTTTTGACTTTTTGTATGAAAAACTTCATTATTAAAGTCAATATTTGGTTGAAATGCAATACCTTTTTATGGTCAGCCGCTTAACATACATAGACTAATGTACGTGGCTCGCCCGCTTTTTGCAGTAGCCCCCATACAAACCCATCGTGCAATTTTGTGTTTTTTATGAAAAATATTTTTCTTTAAATCAATGTTAGCTTAAAATTTTAATTGGTACATTTTAGTGGACAACCGCTTCATATACATATACATATACATATACATATACATATACATATACATATACATATACATATACATATACATATACATATACATATACATATACATATACATATACATATACATATACATATACATATACATATACATATACATATACATATACATATACATATACATATACATATACAAATGGGCAAGTTCCGCCCACTTTTTGAGTTGGTCTCATTTAAACCTACAGCTCACATTTATGCATTTATATGGAAAACGTTAAATATCAACTTGAAATTCGTGAAATGGTAGCATCTTATAGATGGTTCCTTCATTCACTTCTACTAGTGAGCGTGTACCGTCAACTTTTTGGGGTAGCACCTATTTACACCCCCACGTTTATGTTTTACAATACGATTTAAAATTTCGTGTGAATAGTACTTGAGCTTCGGTTCAACCGAAGTTAATGTTTTTTTCTTGTTTTGTTAATACATAACTCTTTAGCATTAAATTTTTTCTCTGTTCAAATTATAACAATTAAATGAAATTAAAAACAAACAAACAAAAAAATAAGTCCCTAGCATGCTTGGTTAGGAAACAGTGGGCGTTAGAAACAGACTCCCCTTCGGTGTTCTATACTCGTACAAGTTGCGAGGAGTGTATCTCCAATGCGATTAATTGCAGTTTTGAATCAATAAGAAATTAAATTGTAAAGTTTTAACGCCATCTGAGTTTAAAGCCAGGTTTCAAATAAGCTGCTACGGTGTTTGTTTTCTTGCGATCTATAGACTTATGTTTAGATACACTCTAAAACTTAATTTTCAGAGATTTTTTGCTTTATTGATCCGTAATGAATTAGAAGAATTTTAGAATTGTTTTCTGAGATTGAATTTAAACAAAGTTGCCGCGTATCGAATTCACTTTCGCAAAATCCTGCCGAAAAGCAGAACTGGAACATGCCTGATTATAAAATTCTTGCATAAAAATGTGCCAAAAACAATTCCAAAATTTGTTAAATGCAACTTTTAATGATTTATTGAAGTGATCCATTATTACTGAAATATTATAATAGGTTCATGTGATTTATTATGGTTTTGTTCTTTATTGTTTTACTCTTTATTTTATTTATTATTGTTATTCGCTTTTCACCGAAATATGCATATTAAATGTTTTAACTTGAATTTCTTAAAAATATCATAGTAAATAATACACAACTCAAATTGCTTTAGGACGTAATAACATGCGCACAACTTTGAGAGATCCTTTCGGTCCATTTAGAAAACCATGCCACAAAATGCCTCTGTAATCATCGAGATCGCGCTCAAGCAAACGTTGATAGATGCCGAAGAGATTACTGTGTGTATCAAATATATATAAAATAAAATACAATATACTAAATATATCTTATCATCACCTACCTCAGTGTACACTTATCACCATACCACCAAGCGCCCGCCTGCAGTTGTGCACAATGCTGCGGACTCTCATCGTTATCCTGATCATGTGTGCTAAACTTTTTACCCACATGCTGACGCAATGCATCACCTGCATCACCATCATACTTGCCCAGCACATTCAATTTATACTTTTCGCTGTCACTGCCCACATTGAACTGATCGTAGAGCGCAAAACGCTGCTCCTGCTTACGATTCTCGACCAGCACCAGCAGCTCGTAATTATCGCTGCTCGTTAGCAGATGCAATTTGTCCATTCCAATAAAGAACTCCGTTGTCACCGAACCAAAACCGATTTTATAATCCTGCCATGTCTGATTGAAGCTCATGTCACCATTATAGCGATTGGCAACAAGTATCCAACCGCCACCACGAACTTTCTCATCGCAGAACACAAAGAACGGTTCGCCATCCGGTGACGGTTGTATGCGCACCACGCCATGTTTTTGCTTTAGACAACTGCGCGGCGTACTTGGCACCGCGGCTATTATGGGCTGCGGCCCAAAACCGGAACGTGTAATAATTGGCGTATCGCCAGCGCTGCGAAAATTTATCTCCGGTGCGAGACTATAATAAATTGCATAGTTTAAGTTGCTTAATTATTCTGAAGAACAGAAGGCCAATGCAACGCTTACAAACGCGATTCGAACCTGATGCCACCGGATTTTGCACCTCGGGCGCCACTGCCGCTGGTATCAACACCACCAAGTCGTTTTAAATCCGCCAACTGTTCATGAAGATTGCCAAGTTGTTCCTTTAGAGCATCAATATCACTGGCCAGATTATGCAGTCTGTGAAAGTTTAACTCGATTATAAGTATTAACTTTTAAATAAAGGGTGTTTTCCTTTTGAGGTGTAAAACTTTGTATTCGCTTAAAATACTGCGATTAGATAGTTTCAAACTATGAAATGGCTGTATTAGAAAGATAATTTTATGGCATTAGTATTTAAATATGATATGGGGCACGTGGCATATTCCAGAATTCCAATTTTCGACCACTATAATAAGCAATGAGCGCCCTATCTCGGTTCACACACTGATCTCTTCCAAGTCATCCAAAGTTGCTGGTTCGTCAGTGGCATGGACAAAAACAGAAAATAGAAATAGAAAAATCATTGAGGATATTCACAGACGGCTCGAAACTGGTAAATGCGTAGATTCGGTGGTGGGGTATACATACCAGAAATGGGTACCAATGCCTCTTTTAGACTACCTGATTACTGTAGTGTTTACTAAGCGAAAGTCGCTGCTAGATGGCAGCGACTTTCGCTCCGGTAAGGGTTTACCTAAAATGGTCTAGGATGAGAGTGAAACAAGTCCAACTATACTCAGGCAGCCAAGCAGCTCTGAAAGCACTTAAATCGTGTCAAAATCAGTCAATAACTAACGCTGACTGCCGTAAATCTCTTAATGAGATGGCTGAGCAGAACAGCAGCTACCTCATTTGGGTGCCAGGGCACAGCAATATTGATGGTAACTGTATAGCAGATGAACTTGCATGAGACTAGGTACAACGATCCACATTCGACAGGATAACGTAAAAATTGACACACCGCTGTCGACCTGTAAGCATTAAATCAAAACCAAAACTATTAGAACTGCAAATAATAGTTGGTCAAGAGTTACCACGTGTAGCTCTTTAAGGCCGGCGTGGTCTAAGTATGACCGGGAAAAACGCAGTCCCTACTTAGGATGAGTAGAACAGTTGTAGCGATTGTAGTAGGAGTGGCAACAGGACAGTCTTATAGACCAGCATGCCAGGAGACTGGGGCCAACTCAAAAGACTTGTGTAGAAGCTGTGATAGCCCGAAAGAAAGAAACCCGAAACTGTCCACCACCTTCTATGTCACTGCCCGTACTGTTCAAGAGAAGATTCAGACACCTAGGAGACTACTTCCTAAATGACATAGCTGAAACTTTTAAGCTAGAGGTCAAAGAAAAAGTAAAATGTTTAAAATCTTCTAAGTTGTTGTAACAGAATAAATTTCGAGTCTCAAAAGAGATTCATGTGGTATCACAATAGGCCGTGAGCGACCAAAGCGCTGTGTGGGAGTTTGTAACTCACACGACCATTGAAACCTAACCAAACACGCTAATCATGGCTCTATAACGCTCGCCGTTGATGGTAACATTACCCTCCCCCCCCTCGTCACACTTTTACATAAATAAGGAATAATAATTCCACCGGCCAATAAAGCGCACTTCAATTGTGGAAATTTTGCTTACTGACATGCACATTTTGGCGAAAATGAGCCTCATTACTGAACAGAATATTGCAATAAAACGGTGTATTGACTACCAGTTGATTTTCAGTACCCATTGACCTAATGTACGACACAAACGATGGTCATTCGGCCTTAATTCTTGTAGCAGCTGGATCTTATAATGTCGTAGGCCGAACTCTGTACATACTCCTTTCAATTAAGGGGATGCACACACCTCCAATCGATTCATTTGAGTTCTCCAATAATATTACGCAGCAATTATTTCTTCGGAGCACACTGTGCAACGTCTTTGCGAATGCGTATTATCAGTTAACGTATACATGGTGCAAAAACGATCCATTATTAATCGAATTAGTCGCTCGGTTGGACGATTTATGTCGACCGTAAAATTAACGAATCACACGCTAATATTTCCGAAGTGAACCAAAATTTTCGAAAAAAAAAATGTCCATTATTTTTGTCTATTCATGACAAAATGGCAAACCAAACAATAGCGTTGGCCAGATTTCACCCATTTTAGACAGTTTAAACGCTGTCGTAAAATAGAACCTCTAAAAAACTACACCCTGTACTATGAACACTGCATTCTAATGACTTACCTTAATGTTAAACCGCTCAATACCGAAATCGGACAACTGCCAGCTGTCATCTAAGTATGATATAATAAGAGCGTTGTAAATGTTTATATAAGATTTATAAATTTACAAAAATAATACTCACATTATCATATATCAGCGGCTCCACCGAGTTCGCAACACCGCCCAGCTCATCTGGTGGCGTTGTCGTGGTCAGACAAGCCAACATTGTGACCAATGCATCCATTTTGAGCATTTTGATTGTTTAATTTTTGTTTTTTTTTTTTTAATTACGTGGCAGTACGTAGCTACTGTCTACGCTACAAACGTTCTAATACTACTGTTGATGCTTTTTTCTAGAGTCTATCGAAAGCAGCTAATATTCTATCGATCTATCTAACTAACTAACTATCTATTGTATCTAACTCATAGATATGTATCTGCAACAAGCTTTGTAACTCTAGCTGTGCCTGCATTCCAAAGTGTCAGTGTGCATAAAGCAATTCTTGTTTTATGTGCATTCGTATGCCTGTTTTGATTTAATTTTTATTTCTGAGAATTGTAGCGAAATATTCATAGAACTTCCGTCTACACTGTGAAAATATTTAATATGCTTTGAAAACTGCATCAAATTAAAATGATAATAATGGCAAATTCAATTTCAATTGAAGTTTTTCATAAAAATTCCGTGAACATTTTGACAAACAAATCGAAATACTATTGAAATTGGTGCGAAATCGAAAGTCATGTCCGTTTGTATAAATATGGCGATCTAATAGCTACTGTTGAACTACTAATATCTTCTTTGATGTTTTTAAAGGAAGTGTTGCGCCTATTGACGATTTAAGAAAACTAACTCCCACTGTTTTCTTCGAAATTCGAACATCTGCGTGGACTCAATTTTTCATTTCGTTACTAAGGCCCATAAAATGCTGATTTATTTCCTACTTCATTTTGAAAGAAATACTACAAAAATAGATTACAACAACAACAATATGTAAAAACCATTTGTGAATTATAAGTGCTATTAAGTTTTAAGTGAAGTTTATTATTAAGTTCTCCCCGTAAAATGGGGGGGAAAATTGTCTGCGCACATCTACTCATTACACTCACATCTTTTTTTTTTTAAACATCTTTAAATGTTACAACAAAATATACATATGTTTACGCATTCATATGGGCTAATCCAGCGTTGCGGACATTACGTTTGAATGCATTTTTATTTTTGTTGGCACTCTGATAGAGTTATATTTATATGCATATATAATTTATCTATAGTTTTAAGTAGCTTTTTGCGAGTACATCCAATTGATATCAAACAACTTTTACCTCAATGGTTTCATATACGATGTAATTGTGTGTAAAAAGCCATTGTGGACGTTACAAAAAACCGAACTCGTTTTGGAGATCAATGTGCCTTTTCATTGATTTCATCGGATTTTGCAGTACACACAAAAAAAAATATTCATATTGAGGAAATGTTGGCCAAAAAAAGTTTATTTAAGAACGTTTGACAGGTTACAAAATGACGCACGTTTTAATGACAGCAGTTTTTGTGGTTATGTCGTAAAAACAAAATAGCAAATATTAAATTTTGTTTTAAACTTGGTAAAAAAATTGGTGAGACTTACGAATTGTTAAAAAGTTTATTATGATGATTTTATGAATCGTACTCAAGTTTACACGTGGTTTACACCATTGAAAAACGGTCGTGATGATTTAAATGATGGTCCAAGACCTGGACCTAACGATGCAAATTTCACTGTGAGAATTCTGGCAGAAAAGAATTAAATTCATCTTACTGTACACTCTACCAAATATTAACTAAAGATTTGGCTAAAAGAAAGGTATGTGGAAAGAAAGGTTTTGTTCCTTCCACATACCTTTGGATGATCGAAAAATCGCTCGTGTAGAGCATTGCAAAGACATCATTTCAACAGCTGAAAACGTACCAGATTTTCTTTATTCGCTCATAGCTGGTATTGAAACCAGATGTTTTAAATATGATCCTGAAACTAAGCAACAATCTGCAGAATGGAAGTCAAAAGACGAGCCAAAATCAAAAAAAAAGCGTTTTCAGAAGTCAAGAATCAAGATAATGTTGATAACTTTCTATGAGTCCAAGGCTATTGTTCACAAGTAATTGGTTCCAGAAGGTCAAACTGTCAATGGAGATTATTTTTTAAAAGTTTGACATCGTTTGTGGTCGAGAGTTCTACGTGTTATGCACGAATATTCCAAAGGAAAGCAGCAATTTTTATTACATGATAATGTACCACTTCATAAGACCAAAAAAATTCAATGAATTGTTTGTGAAAAAACAGATTTGTCTCATCGACCACCCTCCGTAATCGCCAGATCTGTCACCATGCGATTATTTTATCTTTCCAAAAATGAAGACAGCAATGAAAGGAGCTTTTTACGATGACATTCCAGCTATACAAGCAGCCGTGATAGAGATGCTGGTGGAGCATTCCAAACGTTGCATTGAGTTAAATGGATCGTATTTTGCATAAATAATAGCTTTGAAACATAATAACATGCTTATTTTATTTTCTAATTAAAAAGTTCGGTTATTTTTAGATCATACCGTGTATGTTTGTTTTGATCTATTTTCTGAACAGCGAAAAACACTCATATTTTGGCCGAAAAAAACATATTCGTTTGATATTTGTGAGATTAGATATACATATAGCCGATAATACGAGTAGTTGGAGCAACTTTAAAATTTCTATTTTAGTGGACCTTTTCTCTAAGCTAAGTAATCCTCCATCATGTCTGCTTTTAATAATACACCTAATCGAACAGCATTTCACTATAAAGCCTTATTATATATTTATTGTTCAAAAATATTTATTTGTTCAAAAATAGAAATCAAAGTACTTTAAAGGAGCGAATTCTACGACCAGGTTAGACTTAAACTAAGTTATGTACCTCCGTGTTCCGGTTTTAGCATCTGAACAAATTATTCGGATTCGGTTTCGTTAAAGTTCTCCGAATTTCGCTTTCAGAAGAATTTCACGATTTGAACTTATCAGATCTTAAGAATATGAACTTCCTAGTGCTAATTCAAAGTGAATTCAAATAGTGAAAATCTTCCGAAAGTGAATTATGGGCCATTTTATAGAATAACTAAAATTAAACAACGAATTTAAACCATATCACATATCAAAAAAAAGTTCCAAAACCTTTTGTTTATTGTGTATTTCTGTAAGTGTTTTTAACACTAGCGTTTGTTTACTTGTTTGATGAATTTATGTGCTATATTTTTATTACGAAAAAAGTTTCCAGCGATATGCTGTGACATTTATCGCTTCGAAAACAAACTCGTTTTAATTTCAAACGTTTTTCACAACTTAAAATTGTTAAAAAATGACTTTCAGTGTAGTATGCGGAATAAGCTTTTAAAAAAGGTCAACGGATATGATTCTATAGAAACGTCAACAAGATATTACAAAAACCCTACTTAATTGCACTCACTCACTCGCTTGTTCTTTCTCTTTCTTTTTGCGCTAAGCTTATCATAAATATTTTATACACTGCAACCGTAGAATAGAAGGGTATATTAAGTTTAATTAAATGCACGTAAAAGCCAAATGGAGTTGTAAACGCACACAATATCAAAAGTCAAAACGATGCACTGTGGCTCAAAATCCAAAAAAAAACTTTCCGAAAACAAAATAGCGGATGCCATATGCTTCACAAATTTTTGGAAAATGTAATACAATCTATTTGAAACTCGGTATAAAGCAGTTTTTTTGGTCGCTGATTACGATACTTATTTACAACAAAAAAATAAGCTAGAAAATTCCAGACCCATTTTATAGCGCCCGAATTTCGTCGTTTTTATCATATTACCTGTCCTAGAACGCTTGGGTTAGCAAGACGAATCTAATGATACTTTAATTATAGAAATGGATACAGCCGTTTCGATGATACGAGCTAATATAGATTATTACAAACATACTCATACCATCTACAGCGTATTTTGCAGTCGAGCATACTCGAGTGCAGCGTTCATGCTTGTTGGTTTTCAATTGCTTTAATAAATTGAATAATTAATATTATTAATAAACAAGCTCCAATGCAGCTTAGCTGTAAGTCGGGTATGCAAATCGAAATAACAACAACTTTAGAATTCAATTCAGAGCTTCAGTAGACAGTAGCAAAAATCCAGAAAAGCTCTAACTAAGCTCGAATGTGTCTCAATTTGAAGCTACAAGCTTTTGTAGCATTTATTAAACAACGTTCTGCTAGAATTGTCTTGCTGCGCTAAACTGCCGGTGCAGATACTATCTCAAATTCAAAATTTTAAAAATTTCAAACATTAAAGTTACATCAATCGCATAAATAATGTCACAGTTGCTTAAATTGGATGCCTTGGTCACCGTGCTGGCGTGCCTGACAACAACAAACGATGAACTGAAGCCAATAACAAGGAACTCACTGGAACCTTGGGATGTCGATAATGTAAGTTTTCTGAAGATTTCTCAAAGTATAAATTAAAATAAGCTAAATTTTCGTTTAAATTTTCTGACTACAGAGCACTAATGGTGCTAATAATGGTGGTGGCTGTCCGGTTTCAACGCTAGGTGGTTTGACTGCACGGTGAGTTTATATAGGGTATAAATAGCTGTGCATGGAATTAATTTCATTAAATTTCTAATTTAGAATACAACATCTTGCCAATGAAGTAAATATACTAAAGGATGAATTAAGCAGCGTACAGGAACAGATTTTAGATCTACAGCATCGTGGTACAGCAATTGCGCCGAGAATGTAAGTACATATTGCATTTTGTGTGTTTGATTTAATTCGTAGCGTTTTCTTTTTTTTTTTTCTTTGAGAATTGAGACAAAAGTTTTTAACAGATTATTCAAAGTATTGTTCAACGCTGGCCACTACTGTTTGCCATGCTTCTGGTAAATACACCATATACGAAGCATTAGTTTGGATCCATGCATATTCGGCATCGCCGTTGATGTTGATTGTTTTCCGGGCTTAACCCAAGACTCTTTGCTTTTGTTATAGTCGTAGCGGAATCACTTATCATTGTCAGTCACATTCGATATAAAAAATCCTTTCTTTCAAAAAGTTGTTTATAGATGAAAAAACGGTTTTCCACGTTTTCCACGTTTTAATTTGTCTGGGACTCAATTTCAATGCTTTTAGATAATTCCCATGATTTACGGCGTTCACCGACTATTGCAAGTCAACTCTCAAAGACTCAGCTTATTTTTGAAGCGTTTGACAGGAATCATCATCGCGCAATGACTCCAATTCTTCGAACTTCTTCGGCTGCCCAAGTTGTTCCTAGTCTTCCAGCTAAGAAGCACCACTTTTAAATCGAGCAAACAACTTCCAACATATTTGCTTATGCGCTTCATAAACTTCCACCAAAAACTCGATGACACTTTTCTTTATGTTAAAGTAATGAAGTAGAACTTCCCGCAAAAACACTTTATTTACGCTTGAACCAAATGACATACTTATACTAAAAACAACGCTCAATGGCAGTAGTTTTACGTGGAGATACTCTAAGGATAGTGGAATATTGAAATTACACTTGTCACAGCAACGCTAGAAACTAATTCAAACACCCAATATAGTAATATGCGCACTAAAAATATCATCTCAACTATTTATTCATAGCTCACGCGACGATGCACCGCTCTATGCTGCCACGGCACTGGCACTGGCACCGCCAGTGGCGCTGTTGCCCAGCGAACCACGCAATTGTCTCGAACAGAAAGAGGGCGTGGTGCTCATACGTCCCACCATTGAATCGGATCCGTTCTACGTTTTATGCGATCAGAAGATACATGATGGCGGTTGGATTGTAATTGCTAATCGTCTTGATGGCAGCGAGGATTTCAATCGCGGCTGGCAGGACTATAAGACCGGTTTCGGTTCGTTGACCGGAGATTTCTTCATAGGTCTGGACAAACTGCATCGCTTGACAAATAGCGATTACTACGAACTGCTGGTGACCATGATGAATAAACAGAATGATGAGCGTTTTGCACGCTACGATCACTTCAGCATTGGCGGCGAGAATGAGAAATATCTGCTCTATTTGCTGGGCTCATTTTCGGGTAATGTAGGCGATGCCTTGCGTTATCATTCAGGCAAAAAATTTACCACACACGATCAGGATAACGATGATAATGCACAGAATTGTGCGCGTCTGCATGCGGGTGCTTGGTGGTATGGACGCGAATGTTTTGAGAGTAATCTCTTTGGCACCTTCCAAGGCAAATTTGCAAATGAAATTGGTAACTATAAGGGCATATTGTGGAAGTCATTTGAAAATGGTCCAAATGGTTCACTGCGGCGTGTAAAAATGCTACTGAGACCGAAGAAGATAACCCGTGCAGCGGGCACATGAATCATATATATCTACACTGGTATACCTATAGTTATACCTCGCTATACATATACATATACATATACATATACATATACATATACATATACATATACATATACTTGTACTTGTATCTTTTATTTATTCTCACTTAAATTATAATTTTTAACTTATTAAATATGCAGCAAAACAAGTTAGTGATTCTATTCTTTGTATTAAATCATTATATAATTGGCATACAATAGCTATTTTCAATAACTTTGTGCATTAATGCAAATTGTCCCCTGAGATTTTTGTGGAATTTTGAAATACTTTTGTGTAAATTGCATCTTCAATTGATGCACAGCATTTTGCGGTCGACTGCTTTATTTTTTTTTTTTTATTATTTTTTTTTTTATAAGTAGCAAATATATGTATCGAACTTGATTGTTGTTGTTGTTGTTGTTGTTGCTGATATTGTTAAGCTTGAATTTCAGATACAAAAAAAAAACAAAAAAAAAACGTTAACTTCGGTTGAACCGAAGCAGAAATACCATTCATTGGAAATTTTAAATCACTTTGTAAAACATAAATATGGTGGTTTAGATAGAGGCAACCCCAAAAAGTGGGCGGTACACGTCCACTAGTAGATGTGTATGGAGCGACCAACTATAAGACGCCATCATATCGAATTTTATGTTGATATTGACGTTTTCCAGAAACATGCATAACAGTGCGCTGCGGCTTTATATGGGAAACTGCATCGCTTGACAAATAGCGATGGGAATACCTCAAAAAGTGGGCGGGACACGCCCATTTGTATATGTATATGTATATGAAGCGTTTGTCCATAAAAGGCGCCACATCGCATTTAAACCTTATATTGACTTTAATAGAGAAGTTTTTCTTACAAAAACACAAAAGTGGGCAGTACGTTTGTATGGGGGCTACCCCAAAAAGTGGGCGTGCCACGCCCGGTAGTCTATGTATGTTAAGCGGCTGTCCACAAAAAGCCACCACATTGCATTTCAACTTAATATTGACTTCAATACAGAAGTTCTCATACAAAAAGTCAAAAGTGGGCAGTAGGTTTGTATGGGGGCTACCCCAAACAGTAGGTGGGTCCCAACCAATAATGTATATGTCAAGCATCCGTCTACTGAAAGTTACCATATCAATTATATTGACTACAATAATAAAAAAAAAAATTCGTACAAAAAGTCAAAAGTGGTTTGTATGGGGGCTACCCCAAAAAGTGGGCGTGGCGGCTCAATCTTTATACTCTATTAAACTGCAATAAAAAGAAGTGTATGTTCAAAATTCCAACTGGATACCATAAAATTTGGTCGCCAAAAAGTGCCCAACTACTTACAGACAAACAGACGGACATTGCTAGAACGACTCGTCTCATCGAGCTGATCAAGAATATATATTCTTTATGGGTTCTACGATACCCCCTTTAATACGTTACAAACATCCATTTCACACTACTATGTATGAATGGTATAAAAACACGAAAGAACGCTGCAGACGAGTGTGCTCGACTTCGAGATACACTCTACCTTGTTTAAGGCTCCATATATTCAATTTTTTAGTGATCCAATGTGGACTTTCTATTTTATTAGGATTTATATAAGATGCACCAAATTTGACGTTTGAAGCGTAATTAACAAAAAAAAACCAAAACAAATTTTAATACAGGATGCGGCAACATAAACTTCCGTTTTTCAAAACGCAATAAAACCCATTTTATCAATCAGATTTTGTTTAATTTTAGTTGTTTTTTTTATAATATAGTCTCAATATCTAAAGTTTTATATGTGATGCACCCCATTGTCCATACATCAGCAGCTATGTTGGCTGCTCAGATATTGCACATCAGGACTTATAGGTTCCTTGACATAAACTCGCGATTGCATTAAACCCAACAAAAAAATCTGACAGAGCCAAATCGGGAGAGCGGGTTGGCCACTCCAAATCGTCCCTTATTGGGAAAAGGTGCTCTGGGAGGTATTCCCTCAAAACAGCCATCGATGGTCTTGAAGTGTGAGCCGTTGCTCCGTCCTTTTGATACCAAATCAAGTCCAATCCAAATCCAGTCTGAATTCACTATCACTGTGACCTCATTTTCTTCACACAAAAAACCACGGTCCCATAAACACAGCTGAGGAAATTGCACACCACACTGTGAATTATGGTGAATGCAAAAAACTTTTATGCAATTCGCGAAGATTGGTGACAGCCCAGTAGCGCATGTTCTGTTGCATCGCTTCATCGCTGAAAAAACAACTGCATCCTCTGGAACGATTTCGAAAAGCACCTCACATGCGTTCCTCTGAGAATAAAAGCCGTGTTCGGAGAGCTGCCACGCCTCCCTCTGCCTGTTACATACATTCACATAAACTTAGTATACCCTTTTACGCTTTATGGCTACAGGGTATAATTATAAAAAATCCAATGATATATGTAGTGCAGCATGCCTATCGAGAACCGGTTCTGGGCTGAGCTCTCGTTTTAATATTTTTTTAAACGATTCTTTGGGTTTTTGTAATGCAATGTGTCGTATGAGTAATATTTTGTTGTAAACGTTGTAGAGCTGCTTTAAACCGCAACTGCATTTTCAAGTGTTTATTAAATAAAATAAATGTAGCTACAATATAATATAATCAAAAAGAAACAACAACAAAAAAATGTTGACATTCAAGTAGCTACATTTTATTTTACACAATTTGATTTTTATTTATTTGAGCGTATAAATTTAATTCCCTACCAGTTTATCCACGTATTCCCCATTCGTATTCGATACAAAAGCAATTTTCAAAAGTTTTCAAATCTTTTGCGACTTAAAACTTTTACAAAACAAATAATCACTCAATAAATTGTTTGTTTTTGTTGATTCACAACGAGCACAAAACTATGTCAATCGTCATCGAATCTTGTATCTCCCATTGGAACTTAATGCTCAAAATAACAATTGGAAAATTATACAAACACAAAGATACATGGGAAGCTGTGTGGTCTGGCCCAATTTCGTATTGAGTCGTTTGCTCTATATAATTAAAATCACAAACAAAAATCTTTGCATGAATCGTTGGGTATTAATTTCAAAATGAATGAAGTTTTACTTGGACAGCAGCTGTAAAGCTGACTTCAGCAGGAATCGATTGAAAACACCTCTAGCAGACTTCTTATTTTGGTGTGGCGGTCTTTTAGAGATTATTTCAGTTTATGTCAAAAACCTGATGTGATGTGGTAAAATGGACTTTCGGTTCGGTTTTAGTGAGCCCAAAAACAACATGGTCCAGAATTTTTTTTTTTTTTTTAACTAAAGTTAAGATGTTCAAACTCAACTATTACGCAAAAAGCCTAGTTTGGCAAATGCTCAAAAAATTGTCACTCTTCTTTTCACTTGGTAACAAAAAAATATTGCAAACGAATTGTTTCAACCAATTCTAAGTTGTAATGAACCTGTTTCGATACAAGAAACGATCAAACCGAATGAAAAGAAAAAGTAAATGAGCAAAACAAACAGAGCAGTCTTTCCAATTCTCCAATACTCTTCAATAGTGTTTGTCGCGTCAGTCTCTTTCTCACTTTAGCTGCCACTCATGCGAGAGAATATACTCAAGCATTTTGCTCGATTACTCTCACTTGTACTCATTAGAGCTTAAAATTTGAAAAAAACAGTTTGGTTTGTGCTCACTGTGCTTGTTTAATCATGCGAAAACAAAAACAAAGCAATTCTATAAATGCCTCATTTGCCTTTGCAAGGCTTTAAGTGAAATGCGAGTTTTTAAAGTATTTCCCAACTATCTGCAATATTTGCACTTTGCACTTTGCACTTTTGAATTGAAATGGCAAGTCAGTAAGAATTAAACGGATTCGGGTGTATGATTATCTTCTCGCCATTTCCTAGTCCGTCCGATTTGTGTCACTCAGAATATCGGGGGTGCCACAGAAAACACAAGCGAAATGGCTACTAGTGATTTGCCATTTCGCTAAAAAAAATTCCAACATGCCACATCACTTCGAGCGATTTGATTTTTTTAGCATTTTCACAAACCTTTTCGAACTTAGCAGCATAGGGTAGACATCACGGAAGAATAAATTAGTCTAGTGTTAGTACCCGATTTATTATTGATATTTTCCAAATGAAAAATAGATATTTTACAGTGATATTTAGTTAAATGCAAATTAGTTGCATCTATGTGACATTATTTGATGTGACATTTATGTGACATTTTTTTTACCGCCAAACTAAAAAGTATACCTGGTAACTCTATCAACTGTGCGCTACTTTTACGGTGGAATTACAATCAACAAGTGAAAACAAAATTGTAAATTGTGAAAAATTAAGCAAACAATGGTAAAAAATGCCGCTTGTCAGACTCATTGCGATCGAAAAGTTAAGGAAGAGGCAACTCAGGAAGGAGGCAATAGACCGCAAGCGCCTCAGATGCGCATCGGACCCATTTGCGCAAGCAGACGCTGATAAATGTTTTCTGCGCTCTTCATAATTTATGCCATTTCTATGGCGACGTTGCCATATAACCGAACTAAAAACTAAGTTTGAAAATCTTTTTTTAATAAAAGTGGCACCAGTGATATGCAAATTGCTTGTCTGTCGGCTGTGACTGGCAAATTCAACTAGCGAATTCATAGTTGGTTTAGTAAAATTCTAATTTATTAATTAAAACATATTAAATTATTAATTGTTTAGATGTAAATTAATCAGAAATTGTACCCCCTATCTGCAACGATATGCCTTTTAATTTACAAAATATGTTTTAGAGGCGTATTTAGTCAAATCGCTAGCTCAATTACAGGCGAATTGCGAATTGGATTGAAATTGAAGTGAAGTTCGAGTGGAATGGATTCCTGTGGCACCCCTGTATATATTTCTTTAATAAACTCGTCGATCTTCTTTTAAGGGTTCCACCATTATATTTCTTTTCTCTTGCAACTGTTCAGATATTTCGAAAGCGCTTAAGTCAGTCTGTCGTTCTGCTTCGAAAGCTTTTAACAGAGTTTGAGGAGATAGTTTAGCGGCTATGAAAGTAGGTTGACGATATGCTTGCTCCTGATTTAAAGGTCTGTGCACATTTTTAAAACTGTAGGGTTGGACTATAAGGGCCAGTTTTAAGTGATTTCAGTTAAGCATTTCTTTGTGACGGAGAATTTCAAAAATTTTGATGTGTTGTACCGTGATATGTAACATAGAATCTGCACAAATTTGCTACCAGCAATAGTTATCCATCGTGCCGTCGTCCCAAAAGCGCGCACAATGTTTTCCAACTCTTGCCATGTTCTGGTGGAAACACTCACATTGTTCATCTATCTGCATCCAAACACGGAGGGTGTGATACACACCAACGCCATGAAATGCATCCACCATTTTCTGCATCAGTTAGCAGTCATTCTCATTTCTGTTGTTGTCCAAGAATCCACAAACAACGTCTTCACATGCCTCTTAAACTTCTATCTAGGTCTCGGTCAAACAATCTTAGAACTCGTTACCAACGAACAATTTCTGGAACTGCGGAACTACAAATATTACAACTTTAATTATTTTCGTAGACAAACTACGAAACTCTTGCTTGAAATATTCAATTGCATCACTATTCTAAGCTTGAATCAATACTCTCAGAAAATGTTTCATATAAAAAGTTTATCCTTGTATGAAAAATTGAAGACAGCTCAATATTAACCACTGAGCCAGCGGAAAGTGAGCTACAAATGGTCTATAAACAGCATTGCCAACATCAAAGTGCAGCAAATCCACAGGAAGTTCGTCAGATGTCATCAGATGCGAGCCATTGGAAGAAGTAAATATTTTGTTTTACTTCTTCATTGCTAAAGTTATAATAGATTAGTATTATTTTATTGTTGGCATTTCTAATGAAGGTATGCAGCTCTTTTTTCAGATATTTTTCGTGCGGCAAAAAAGTTAAGGAAAATAAGTAGTTTAGGTTAATTAACAGCTGATAGCTGAACTCAGTGGGGCCTCACTTTGGCATATGTTGATACCACACATTGTTCTTCAATGTTTCTCTATTCAACCAATTGATGGAGTGAATGTATCTAAATAGCCGCAAATCTTCATGGTGAGGTTCCCAGAAATCCCAAGTATCTCTATCTTCTACTCCCTAATGTGGAGCAGTAGCTATATAAGTGTTCGAATGGTTCCAGTCAGCGGGGGGTCCAGAGAAAAAAATCTCGTATGCATTTCAACTTCATAAACTCGCATAGAAATCCAAGCAGACAATTTACTGTCAAATAACAATAGTAAGGAGAAAAAAAAACAACAATAAGAACTAAAAAAATAAAAAGAAAACATAAATGGGAAAATAAGAAAAATAGCTAAGTAGCGTCAGGAATAACAAAAGTAAACAAGGAGCATTTGATATATCTACTATCAGCTTTCATTCGGTTTCGAATTTACCCCACTTTTCTGTCATTTCCCATTGCCCATATTTTGACTTCTTCGCATT
This sequence comes from Leucophenga montana, assembly GCA_035044765.1. Lineage (NCBI taxonomy): Eukaryota > Metazoa > Arthropoda > Insecta > Diptera > Drosophilidae > Leucophenga > Leucophenga montana. The sequence goes on along the minus strand of JAWNNQ010000845.1, from coordinate 106,049 downwards.
CGGAGTCGCACTTTTGAAATTTTCATAAAACTTTTGCTCGTTTGCCGCTAATAAATTATTTCGTATAAACTTTTTCCATTGTCGCTGCTGCTACCGCCGCAGTCTGTCTACCGTCTGTCCAGGGCCCACAGTCAGTCCACAGTCCACAGTCCACACAGTTCTCGATACTTGGTTCTGGTAACAAATGCAAAGAGCGGTGGTTGTCGAATGGTTTGGGGGTGCTTCTGTGGCTTCTTGACTTTAGTATTTGCTTTCGAATTGGTCGCTCTACTCTGCTTGCCGTTTGTTTGTTGGTTTATTCCTGTGTGTGTCCTTTGTTCATAAATAATTTGCACATCTCAATTTCATGAGAGTAAATCACTGTGCGGTCTGTCGCTCTGTCGCTCTGTTTGGTCACTTGGCACTTTGCTGCTTCCTGCCAATGCTGCTTATTGTTTCAATTCATTCATTCATACCAATTCAGTTCATGCTGTGCGACGTTGTTTGTTTAGTGGGGTTTTCTTTTCAAGTTTTTTTTTTTTTGTTTTTCTTATTTTTGTTGTATTTTGAATTTTAATACACTTCATATATTGTGTAAAGTAGATCATTATTGGTTCGTTGAAGAGTATGTAATTCGAGACACATCAAATATCACTTCTTTATGAACCAAAACACCATAGTGTAAAAGCCAGTCATATCTCCAATTTATATTTACTGAACGTTTATTTATCATTTAAACAGACTTGTCTCAAAAACTATCTTAAAATTTTAATACAAAACTGGGGTTGTATGCTTTTGTCGGTTGCAAGTAGATAATACTTTATACTGTATCATGCACACACACACACAGTTCATTGTATAAACCATCAAAAATTACGTAAACTATGTCCTTGTCCTTCGTTCCGTTACTACGTATACTACATACGAAAGCAAAAAACATTTTGTATGTATGGGTGTATGTACTTCCATTTGAAACTTTTGGGCATCCCTGATTTAGAGCATCAAACTGAAAAGGGTATTGCTGGCAATCTTTAAGTGAACTCTCAAATGCCTCACATAGGTATGAGCCCTTACTCGTATATTCACATTAAGTTCCTCCTCACTGACATTACAGAAGACATTAGCCTTTACAGAAGTATTATTCGCTCAGATGATTGAAGGAACAGTATGCTGACTAGTATAATAACCAATACCTCGGTCATGTGAGAACAAAGCACCCGATGGAAAATTTATTAGCAAACTTAATTCAGTGGCATTTCATTGCTCCATTTCTTCAGAAATAAGATAATCTGATTTGCAATAATATAGTAAAGTAGCAGTCAGAGACTTCATATTTTGATTCATGATCGATGAAGACAGTCAAACTATGTGCATCCGTCTGTCCGTCCGTCAGTTTGACTTTTTATAGCTCCTAGTTCCTGAAAGAGCTCACCTTTCGCACAAAGATATTTACACTGATATCAGCCTAGTAGATTCTGAGAGATATAGGTAGATCCAGAGATATAGGTGCTTATTTATGGCCGCGAATATACAGAAACAAATAGTAAACATGAGCAAAGCTTTCAGCGTACGAAATTATTGCAGTTTACCAAATTATTGCAGTTTACCACATTTTTCCATTGTTTTTTTATTTTTATCCCTCACATATCCATGGGTGTGAACACCTCACTTTCTGGAGTAACCCACACAAAAACCAGCTGCACGCTTTTGCGTTTATTGTACAAAAAAATGTATTATTGCCTTCAATAACAACTTCAAATTTGATACAGTGATACAGTAATACAAATTTGATAGACGCGTCGCATATATATCAGCCTCTCCACAATCTATTTCTTTCCAAACTACCGTGCTGGTGTTTGTGTGATGCAATGCTTTGGTAGCGAAGGAGAGAAACCTTGAATGAAATGTTGCAGAAGGTGATCAATTTCAGCAACTCTCCACATTCTTACGTCTAGAAATAACTAAAAACAATTTTCTGATAATTATGTGGACAATTTGAAGTATCGTTTGACCGTCGGGTGATTCTTAGGTTTATTTGTAAATTTTACGATGTGCGAATTTTGTTACACCTACATAGTATAAATAGCCAATGCCTTACCCAAACGTCCACAAGTCTGTCCACATTGTTGGAGACAGTGATAAACCCTACTCAAAGTATTTCATGCAAAGAGGTCAACTATGATTTTGCATGGATATTTCTGGTGTGTTTAAGGAGCAAGAACAGCATTACGAAGCAACGGAGTAGCGGTTATTGTCAGCTGTAAATATAGTTTGAAAGTAGTTATCTTAAATGTGTTGGAAATGCAAAACCATCAATCAACACCAAAGAAACGTAAGCGACAAATGGTTGAATTGTTGAAATGTATTAAATATGAAGAGCACGATTGGAAAGTTTCTTCCGCGCTCGCATATACAATTACACGAGAAAGAGGAAAGAGCATTGTGTGAGCTCAGACAACGTTTCAAATAAAGCTGTGGTGAATAAAGAACACATCATAATTTCACCATTACGCATAAAACTTAGACTCTGCAAAAACTTCGTCAAAGCTTTAGACAAAGAGGGTCAAGTGTTCAATTATTCGAGATTACTTTTTCCAAGAATTTCTCTTTCTAAAACCATGGAAGGAATCTTTGACGATCCACAGTTAAGTAAACTGCTTGAATATGACGATTTCTCCTTTTTATTGCCACCCAATGTGGTTGCAGCCTGGAAGTCGTTCCGAGATATGTTCTAAAATGTAAAGCAATCTCCGAAAAAAAGAAAAAACAAAAAATTTGTATCTCGGGGACATTTTCAATTTGATTTTCGAGTTTAGCGAGGCTTAATGCTTAAGCAAAATACAGTGAAATTAGATGTACAGAATTTTTTTTTTTTTTTTTTCATTTTGTAAGCCGTTTTCGTTTTGTTGACAATTTCCTGATACTTTTTGGTCAGAATATAGAACCAGATAACTCATACGAAATGTTTGATGCAAATGAGGAGCTTTCGACAAAGTATAGCGTATCGCGAAGTCGCACACAGGCGACTGCAGCGTTCTTTAATGTTTTTTTTTTCTATTTGTTTTTTGTGCTATACAATTTTTTATTTATTGTTTTGACAATAGTTTTTCCCACCTCGATAAAGTCAACATCGTCTTTTGGTTTTTTTTTTTATTATTGGCCATTGTTTTTCTCATTGCTGCTAGTATTATTTTTTTTTTTTTTTCATTTTTTTCTTTTTTTGTGGTCAAGTTATTCAAACAGTCGTTTCAGTTGACAATTTCTGGCGTAGTTAAACTTTTCTGTCCCAAGAAGTTTTTACATTTCCTTTTCTAATATTGACTACATTGGAACGAAGCGCAGTGTTTCGTTGAGAAATGAGATACATATTCCTAAATCATGTCACATGCAAAATTAAAATTGAACTAAACACTTGTGCAAATTGATTTGATAAGCATCTTATGTATGTATAAGCATCCATATATATATATATATATATATATATATATATATATATATATATATATATATATATATATATATATATATATATATATATATATATATATATATATATATATATATATATATATATATATATATATATATATATATATATATATATATATATATATATATATATATATATATATATATATATAAAGGAACAGTAGATATATCTGCATATATCGTAAATTGCTCTCAAAAGTATCTACTTGTAGAAATAAGTGCAGCAATAAAAATGCAAAATGCCACATTACACTAAATTCTCATATTTCGTTAGGCAGACAGAGTAGTGTAGTAAGTTGAACATGATAAAAGTGGTAAATGGGCCATACAAATTGCTACAGACTGTTTGCTAGCTAGAGTTGTGAGTTTTGTGTAGTTATACGTTGTATAGGCTGTCCGTATATTCGTCCGTCATCAGTCTGAATGACTCAGTCGGTAATAAATTGCAATTCCAAGTCACTTAAACTGCAACAAATAACCAAGAGCTTTGGGTAAGAGCACACAATGAGTGACAGCAGCAGCAGCAGCAGCAGCAGCAGCCTGAAGCAATGAACGCCTGAAATGTTCCAACAAAACAAGCCAGCGTTCAACGAAAGCACTATCTATGAGTATGTCCAACACCCATAACCTAATATCAACCGAACATACTTGTACGCGTATAGAGAGTGTATTGCAGTCCATTCCACTCCACTCCACTCCTTTCCAGTTTAGTTCAGACCAGTCAGCAAGCCATCCTGACAGGCTAGTCGACATTCAGTCAGTCCAAATATCAAAATGTCACATTGTGGCAACGCTGTCCTGATGGTTGCTTGGTTGATAGTCCATTTCCGGTGCCGGTGGCTTTGGTGTAGTTTGCATATATATTTCGTATATATAATTTTTTTTTTTTTTTTTTTTTTGTTCAGCGAGATGCACTTTTCTATTGTAAATCGATTCCAGGTTTTCTTGCAAATAGTTTACCTAGAAATTTTTAAATATTATTTGAAAAACTTCATTTTGTATTTGTTGTTAAGTGTGCAAATATGTTAGCTAAGCTCTAAAGATAAACTTCATTTCGTTTCTATACTTTTCCAAATTTTGTAAAGTTTCTAACCTCGAATGGTCGAATTTATTTCAAAAAAAAAAAAATATAAGTCAAATTGTGAGGAAAGGAGATGCGCTGCATCTCCTCCTTATTTCATATTGTACCCTTTATGCTTCTGTGTACCAATTCTCCACTTTCTGTCTCAAAAACGGCGCACAGTGGTTCAAAAACGTTTTACGTTGGACGAAATTCTGTTACTTTTGAACCGTTCAAGATTTTAAAGATCTGCTTTTTCTTTTAGATTAGGAATCGCGTAAAGTCTCATATACTTGTACGTACACTGAAAAAAATAATTTAAATTAAGTAAGTTATACCGGAGATATAAAGTCTCAAAGTCAGAATATCGTAGCAGATTTTAGCTGTCATATAAAACCTACATTTTTCATGTATTTTCGAGAAAAAAAACTCGCATTAATTTTAAATATTTCGGATTTTTAATAACAGAAACATATTTTCTTAAAATTATTTACCTTCGATAATTGTTGAGAGATACATATCTTACACATTTTTGACTAATCCATATCAATAGAATCCGATTTCCACAGATACCAGTTGTAGCCATGTCCTTCTGTCTCTTAGTTGTTGTGCATTTTTTTGGAGCTATAGTTTTTAGATATCTGGCTGAAAGCCGGTATTTAAGCTTCTTTTGGATACAAGTTTATAGAGTTTTGGAAGAGCTCCCATACTGCTGCTGTACATAAATATACTAATGCGCATGTCTCTCTGCTTTTTTCGGATACACGCCATATGAACACATCATCCACTTATGTGTTTTTGTATGAAAAACGTCTTTATTTAAATCAACATCAGTTTGAAATTTTATATGGTGGCTTTTTATTAAAAGCCGTTTCACTTATGTTAGCTAATAGAAGTCTTCTCTCAGTTTTTGGGGTTATTAGCATTAGTGCAACTTTTTATAGGTGAAAGAATTTTTAGAATCGATTCGGTAGTTTTAGAGATTACTTCTTACATACAAACTTATAGACTTACTAACTTTATATAGTGTAGATAAATCAGTTAGCACTGTTAAAAACTAATACTTAAATGGATAACTAAAACTACTAAGGTATATATGTAACAAAGTTTCGAACACATTTTTCTCCATTTCTTCTTACTTACAGACAATTGGTTGCAATTTTATATACACCAAATTTCATACATTTGCGTTAAACAGTTAAACACGAGCACCCAGCCCGAGAATTTTGCTGTCATTTCGTGAAAAAGACTATCTCTTTCTACTCGCGAGTTACGCGGCGCCCACCACTGCACTACATTCACCAGTGCACTGATTAGTGATTAGAGTTGATTTCTTTTGGAACACACCGATCATTGATCATGTTACTTAAATTTCATTATCATTAGCTTTAGTATGATAGCTTAGAAATTATCGGTGCAGAGCTTGGTTTCCTTATTTCAACGACGGCAATTTTGAACTGAACGCCAAGGAGCGTGAAAATCGGCCCAGGAAGCTTAAAGACCATAAATTGCAGACTCTTTTGAACGTGAACGATACACAATCGCAAAAAATTGATTGCCGAGCAATTGGGTGTTACTCAATCAGCCATTTCCCTACGAGGAAAAGGTTCAAAGAATCGAAAAATGAATTGAACGATGGGCAGATGAAGTGACTTCAAAAAACATGCGAAATCTTACACGCCAGACAAAAACGAAAAGACTTTGACTGGCGATGAAAAGACAACGTCGTACTCCACACAAAATAGCTTCGGATGGAAGACGATGCTGTGCATTTATTCGAATCAGCAGGGTGTGAACTTTTACAACCTGGTGACACTGCCAATGCGCACCGCAACAACTGATGAAGTTACACCGTGCTCTGCGTGAAAAAGTGCCGGTTTATTAGCATAAACATGACAAGCTGTTTTTAATGCACGGCAACGCACCAACACATACGTTAAGATTTGTCCAAAAATATTTGGAGATACTCAGCTGGGAGATGCTACCATATGCCGATTATTTACCAGACCAATTCTGAGCGGTGTAAACGACCAAAAAAAAGAAACAAATGTTTTTCATTATTTTTCCTTTATCAAAAGATACACTCACAGTTAAATATTATGCCCAGCTAACAACCATCGAACTCCAATTTATGAAGTAGATAAAAAATATTGCATTAGACTTGTACGAAACTTCTTCAAATTTCTTTGGAATCAAAACTTAAAGATTTAATCAAAATGCAATTGCATGTTGCAACTAATATAAGAAATTAAACAAAAATAGAAAACGTTGAATTCAATAAATGTTCAGCCAATACTTTAAACGATTAATGCATGAACTACTTGTGAATTATTATAAAAAAAAACAGAAACAAACGTTATCTTCGGTACAACCGAAACTACGAGTATAATACCATTCACACCAAGTTTCAAATTGTGTACTTGGTAGCTATAAAAGCTATAAATAAAAAAAAAAATGTCTATAACCTAATAACCTAAAAGTTTATATGAGTTTATAAAATGCGCAACAACCACCAGATAAACAGATGAACGAACATGGCTAGATTAACTCGTCTCGTCGAGCTGATAAAGAATACCTATTGTTAGCACATAACTTGATAACGACTCGACTGATTTATACGAATAAAGTTTTTAGGGAAAGAAAAATCGTTGAAGTTACACCAAAAATTTGAAACAACTGAAAATTTTGAAACAACTGAATGTGCTTTTTTCTACATCATAACTCAGGAATCGGTTGATGGATATGCGTAATTCTATTTTTGTTTTGTAATTTTTTTTCTTTTTTAGACGGTGCCACGCCCCATCATAAAAGAAAAAACGCAAATATGTCATATCTCAGTAACTACTTGGGGCAGCTGATTGAGATTTGGTACATATGCAAATTGCGCCGAGAGAAATAAAATCCGTTGGTAAAGTGAATGATATCACGTCTTCCCATATAAGAGAGAGAGAGAGAGAGAGAGAGAGAGAGAGAGAGATCATCGAGTACTTCTGGGAAAAGCTTCGTATGATTACATTATATGATTTTTAAGCGGAAGTACACTCCTTTTTACTGCTTTATCACCCATGAGACGTGACTGTTGTTTAATCTCCGTGAACGCAATGCTGGCGTTCGTTCGTGCCGATGTTATCAACATACGCGAATAACATAACTTCCTTATGGAAGATCGTGTCCGACCGCTCTACGTATGGGCATTGGCGTAGGATGTGCTCCATCAAGAGATTACAAAAGTTGCACGATAAAGCATTACCCTGCCTAAAACCTCTCTTTTTATAAATGGGTTCGGACCACCCTGGATGGGGATGTTATTTTCGGTCCTGAAAGAAGGATAGCCTCCAAGTCTATTGTTAGAAATACGGAAACAGTTTGTCTGTTCTGATACAAATTACCTGCATGGTAGGAGTACTAGGGCCTCGTACTCCACTCTAAAAGAGTTCCTGGATAAGTACTAACCCCAGGTTCAGCTTGACAGTCAACATAGCGATCATAGGCGAAGTTGTTTTTTTTTTTCGTGATGAATGTTGACCTGGGCTATTGGCGTGTTTGACTACAGCGGGTCAATCGCCCTGTCCGCCCATCCAGCGAAGAGACTAAATTTGCGTCTGGCATGAGAGTATCGTCATACAGCGATGCCAGATTTACGCAGTTCAGTAAGTCCTGCTCGCATGGGAAGAAGTCGATTTTTGACTACTCTACCAGTGCGACTCGCATAGCCTGGATTTCGGCAGGCGAAAACTCGTATTTGGCCGTTGCTGTTGTTGCCGGTTCAGAGTCGCTGTCAGTCGACTCACTCTGCTCTTTTAACCTATTCTTCTGCACATGCACTGAAGTTCGCGCAAATCTATAGCGGTGTCGCCTGGAGGTCTGGTCACTGTGACGAGCTTCTGGAGCCTCCTTTAGCTCCAACCGCTCTAATTGAAATTCTTGCTTACCTAATTATTGCCTCGGATTTATTGTCTCCGACAGATTCCTTCGTCCTATACGCGAGTTGTGTGGCAGTAGTACAGAGGTGTAACACGAGAGCTTCCGTATGAATATAGCCTACGGCTGCAAATCTAAACCCAATGTGCACGGAATGCATAACCCTCTGAGTTTGGGAGAGAGCAACAAAAATATAAAGAGATAAAGAATAAAACGATAGAAAATTTGGGGTGTTAATTTTTTAAAAGAATACGACACCCGAACGTCTTGTCAGAACTGTAGTTACATAAATCCGCTAATTGCCTATTCGCTTCCGCTTATTCAAGTGCTAACCATCTTTCGCAATTGATTCGGAGAGCATCTTAGTACAGGTTTAGCCTGGAGCAAGTACACTGAACGACAACTTGTTCCGCTAGTTTAGGCAATATTCGCTTAAAGCAGACATTCGTGGCCACTTAAGAAGCTTTTTTTTCGAAGTTCTCCATAAGCAAGGATTCAATTGTAACACCTTTGCTCGTGTTTTAAAGCCATTTCGTGCAAATCTAAATTTCATTATAAATGGAAATAAACTCTTCATTTTGGCAATAAAACAAATAAAAAAGAACTTTTGCAATAACTCCGTCCGTGCATTCGAGCACGGTTTGTAGTTTTTGCTGCATGCAACATGTGACAAATTTATTTTATTTTTTTTCATTTTTTTTTTTTGTTGTTACTAGTTGTTTCCGGATAGTTATCCTGGCTTGGCTGTCCTAACTTGCCAATTAAATGTCTCCGCTGGTAGCTGCATGAATTTATATGAACTCTTAAGCTTTTATGCTGCTTCTTTGTGTCGACTTTGTGTAAGTTTTATACGTAGTGCAGTGGTTGTTATTGTTGTTGGCTGCCAGCATAAATCCTGGTAGCGCATAATATGATTAACAAGTTCAAGCATACTCGTACACACACACACACACACACACACTGAGCTGAGCTGAAGTGAACTGAGTTGTGCCATACATAAACATCTACACAGCTTCTGTGGTGTACTATGAAGTATGTGTAAGTTTGGAAATTCATAGAAGGTAAAACAACGAAAATACTTAGCAAGAATGAATGTTGCAGTCGAGTGTGCTCGACTAACGAGATACGCTGTACATACATAGTCCAATAGTCTTCATTTGAACTATACGCTTGTATGGGAAAGTTTTTTAATATTGATTCCATCTGAACTTATTTGGATCAGATACTTCATAATCGTTAAGCACGGTTTTTTCAGCTGAATGCAAGTTATCATGATTAGTCTAGTACATTCATTTGCTGCTCAAACGAAAAAAACCGAAAACAACTTTTTCCGGCTTAGTGGCTTTCAAATATGTGCATATACGGATAAATTGACCGTATTGTGGGCGTGGCAACCAAAATATTTAAGGCAATGCTCAAATTTGAAGTTTGTAGACTTAATAGTTCCTGATATCTTTTGTATCATATTGTACAACAACGGATGATGGATGTACGGACAGACGGACATCGCTACATTGACGCCGTTTCCGATGCTAATCAATAATATAAAGGGTTTTCCAATAGGGACGAGTATATGTTAAAATACCTATTAATTACATTATATTAGGGAATATGAATGAATGACAATGACTCTGACACTTAGATCAGGCTGAATTTGAACGAAAGCACGGATTATGTTTATTTTGAGAGCTCCGCTCGTTTTCGGCTTATTGACAAAGACAAACGACTTACGGAGACACCAGAAGAAAAAGTCAAATTGCACAATCTCAATGGTCAAAGTTTCCATTGCCTCTGCCCTCAAAGCACTCGTGCAGAATGTGCATTGTGGGATCAACTATGTGGCACGTAGCACCATCCTATTAGAGCCACATCTCGTCCATATCATGAAATTTGGGCCACAAATAATTAATATTGATCGATCGATCGATCGGAAACGCTCTCTGTTGATGATGATGGCAATGCTATCGTCGTTTTCGAAAACGTACGGACTGTCGACTGCCACCGACGGCCCACAATCCACATCAAACAGTGACTTTCTGCGGATGCATTGTGGTGGACCTCGTGTGGATGGCATCGTCCCAAATCAGTTAGTTTTGCTTGCTTTTTCAAACAATTCCACAAAAATAGACTTAGTATAACTAAAAAACAACCATTATAACTGAATTTACATATTGTATTTGCATATTAACAAGTATGAGTTTTCTAATGTTAAAATGTTGGCCTGTTAACTTTATGTTAAAGTTAGCGAACCAAGAATTTTTTTTTAATTAGACATGAGTATAACATTTTTATTAAATGCTTTAAAAAATGCATTACACATACATATAGACTTTTTCTTGTACTTTTTCTTATTTACAAAAAATTTGTTCTGCTAACTTTTTCTAAAGTTAGCAGTCCAAGCCATTTCACACTTAGTTAAATTAATGAGAGTAAAAAATTAGCACATTATTATCACAAATATTTCACATTAAAAAAACTTTTGGTCTTATCAACTGGGTCTGCTAACTTTATTGATGTAAAACATGCAAAGCAGAAAACAGTGCTTCGACGGGGTTTGAAAACCGGTTCGAATGGAATACTTTAAATATTCTAGTGTAATGCATGCCTGCTATATATGAATGTACTTTAAATAGTCTACGAAAGCCGGTTTTGTATACTGCGTTACCAACTTAACAATAAACTGGCTAAATCCTTTTTGATATTATGTACGTAGTGTATAAAAAGTAGTGTGAAATAACAAAACGCTGCCAACATTTCTCTTTATATACTCGTACATACCTTCATATATAAATAGTTATGTACCTAGCTAGATGAGATTTTTGTGGGGGCTTTGGATAACTTTATGTTTGCGTGTTGCGTCGACTTATCAACAGCAAATTAATTTAAGCGCTACATGCAAACTGAACACATCAACAACAACAACAACAACAACAACAATGAAAACAGGAATAGTAATAATGAAAAACAATGCGGTCTAGTTGCTTGTACTACAATATACACTACAGTTAGTCAAAAAGGATTCGTTGTGTGAAGCATAGATTTTTATAGGGTTTATAGGTAATATAGAAGTCAGATCTGCACCGATATGCGCTACTATCTAGGATTATGTGTGTTGGTCACGAACATTCCAGACGGAACAAAAATGCCTTCTTACTAAATCTTTTTGGAAGGACGTTTTCCCTTTCAATTTCCCATACTTTTTACACAGGTCATGGACGTTTTTTAGTATGTTTCATTCGTAAGATGAATTCGCTATGAGATTCATTTTAAATCTTCAGTCAGGTCAACAGGATGCGCTCTGCGGAGCCGTCTGATCATAATGACTCCTGCCCTCATGCGCCTGCTGAGTAGGCGCCCAGCTTGTTAATAAGGGTGATAAGGGGTCACCGCAGCGCGACAGAGCACCAGACAGGTGAAATTATGTCCATGTACTTGTTCACCTTGTTCCACAGAGACAGCGTGTTTTTGTCGTTGAGGAGTCAGTCCAGTTTACGTATGCTGGCGCTAAAAGATTGCACGATGCTGTTGAAGTGGGTCATGAATGTTAGCCGCCTATCCAGATAGACCCTTATATATTCGTGCCCAGGCTAGTGATCCAGAAGCTCATCCTAGACTTAGACTAATGGGCAGCCATCCCTGCGCAGTGAGTGTATAGTTGGAGTATATCAATAGCTTTGGAGACCCTGGCCAGGATGGCTGTATCATCAGCAAACTTAGCAACCATGAGGTCCTGCGGGTCATCCATAGAAACATAAGACCATATCACTGGAGAATAGTGAGTAAAGCGTAGGCACATTACCATTGATTGTTCCCACTGTTGACTCCGCTGCATTCAGAACAGAGGAGAAGGTCCTGTCGGTCAAGTAACTCCGCACCAACAAGACCAACTGAGGCGGCAGCAAACACTTGAGTTTAGACATGGGCCCATCATGCCATACTCTATAAAAGACCAGCCTCTTATCCAGATAAGCCGCCATTACATATTCCTTAGCCTGATACTCAATCAGAATGAAGTTCACCAGCCTATTTAAGTATTCCGACGTTCCTTGGCATTTGCGGAAGCCAAACTGAAAGGGTGATATGCTTCGCTTTAGCTTCTCGTTCTCAAGTAGTCTTTTTACAAGGCATTGCTCGTAGATCTTTGCCACGGTGTACAGCAGCATGTCTGGACTGTAAGATCTCAATGCCGAGACACTTAGAAATGTGCAACGCTTCACGATTTTGCGTGTCGTCCTTGCGCAGCGGATCGTATGGTTCCAATTTAAACACATGTTCTGCCAAAGCAAGAACTGTAATTTTATATACTCTATATGTATTGTTTGCACCAGCTTCTAAATATTTGAATCTGCTGACTTTATCTATTACAGTCTTCATAAATTTGGCGTTCAGGCAGACGGACACAGAATATTTATATAGCAATATTTTGAGCTGTTTCACGCCTTCTTTTGGCTGTTACATACATTTGCACAAACTTAATATACTCTACAGTGTAGTGGATATAATAACAACAAGAATTTGTTGTCGAAAGTATACAAAGAGCCTTTAGTCAACACGGCTGCTTCCGTTGCCGCTTGAAATCTTCGCTATGAATCAAAATGAGTTGACGCCGTGTTGAACGTTGCCTTTCAACGCTAAGCGTCAAGCGCCAAGATTTCTCCTTATTCGTGACTACATTTGCTCCTTTCTGCCATGGAGGTGACGTCGCGAATCGCACAAGTTTAGTTAAGTAGTACCGAAAAAACTTTTCGCATATTTGTTTAGCAACTGTCTGATATAAATCATATGCAGTACGAATATACGACAGAGTGCACCGGTTTTGCTTGCCTATCTGCTCGCAGGGCATGGCTATCTCTTGACTTGCGACACCTCGACTCTGAGACGCATCACTGCATGGCAATTGTGATGTGGTTGTGTCTTAAATCAAATTATTCTTCAAAATTTTCACAAATCTATTTTGCAACCTGATTTTGCTCAAATCAGACTTGGAAAATCAAACTGACGAATTCCGATGAGGCATGCGTGTTATAACCGAATCGCAGGTTCCACGACCCACGAAAACGGGGGTGTTTTTTTTTTCTTAATTGAAAATACTGCGAAAAACGCGCTAGGAAAAAGTGTGTTGCTGGATTTGGATTCAGCGATCATTAATTCACCGAACAAAACTTATAAACTTTCCTATAGAACGCGTCTATAACCAGTCTTCTCCATAGCCTTCCCTCAATGAAAAATAGGTCAAAATTTTGTATGGAGCTCTCCCTCATTGTGGTCTGATCTGATTCTAACTGTGATATTTTAATTGGATTGATGAAAAATATACAACTTAGCTACTTAGCTTAATTAACATTAAAATTTCAACAACAAAAAAATCATATACATACTAAAAAATAGGTGGTAGCGGATTAAGTAAGTCCAAATATCCAAACTTGAAGTTGACTCTCTTAGAGTCACCAAGATCTCGTTATTCAAACAGACGGACAGACGAATATGTCTAAATCGTTTAAACTTTTGGTAATGATCAAGAATATATTCCTGTTACATACATCTGCAAAGACCTTAAAGTATGCGGTGAATTTGTATGGGGGCTACCTAAAAATGGGCGTGGCACATAAATTTGCATACTCAATGTGATTGAAACAAAAACCAGTTTCAATGCCGGATTGCAGGCAAATATCTAAAAAATTTATACTAATAAAGAGACAGAGCAATACAGAGAAAGACATCCGGATACATCTAAATGACAAAAAGCCGTATAATGGGCACGTTGGACGCAGCACTCACAAAATTTCATAAACTGTTCATAATCTGTGCACATTTCAGGGTAGTTTGTAAGAAAAACTTCTTTATTAAAGTCAATATTAAGTTTAAATGCGATATGGTACCTTTTTATATACAGCCGCTTAACATACATAGACTAATGGGCGTGGCCCGCTCATTTTTTGGGGTAGTCCCCATACAAACCCACCGTGCAATTTTGTGTTTTTTACGAAAAAATTCTTTATTTAAATCAATATTAGCTTGAAATTTGATTTGCTGGATTTTAGTGGACAACCACTTCATAGACTTATACAAATGGGCGTGATCCGCCCACTTTTTGAGGAAGTCCCATATAAAACCACAGCTCGTTTCCATGCATTTGTATGCAAAACGTCAATATCAACTTGAAATTCGATATGGTGGCATCTAACACATCTACTACATCGCATCATACACATCTATTAGTGGGTGTGTACCGCCCACTTTTTGGGGCAGCTCCTATTTAAACCCCCACTTTTATGTTTTAAAATACTATTTAAAATTGCGTGTGAATGGTATTTAGAGCTTCGGTTCAACCGAAGTTAACGTTTTTCTTTTTTGTTTTACATAGTTTTGAATCGGTTACAGAACTTCAAAAGGTTTAGTTTTTCTTTCGAACTTCTGTCAGCGACTCTGCCAACGTATTTGTTGGCTAAGCAGTATGACCACCTTCATATGGTTGTCAGTATAGAAAAATAGTTTTTGTATTATGGGATACTTTTGTTTAAGGTTTCATTTTCAACATGTATTGAACTATCATAATTTTTTCAGATCTTGTAACGGTATTGTCATTTGTGCTCAGTTTGGTTTGTGCCATCTGATCATGTATAAACGTGTTTCTGTTCGAAAATGTTACCGTGCGCTACATCCATTTTACGGTCGACACAATCGTCCATCCGAGCGTCTTTTCGTTGGACCATGTGTCGTTTTCGCACCACGTATACTCTACATAAAATGTGGTCGAAAATTGGATTTCCATAAAATGGTCAGGATTTGAACTACTGGAACGTTCACAAAACTATATAAGAAAAAGCAAAAGAAGGATTTTTTACCTTTAATTTTAGTGCATACTTGGCTATTTAAATCAATCATAACTTGAGATATACACAATAACATTGGAACCACTCTGTAAAATAAAAAAAATACCGAAATTCCATATCTCAAAAACACTACCATGAAACCAGTTTTAACTGCGATTTTTAAGTTTAGTGAACCAAAATGCATAGAAAAATCATAGTGAGATGCATATAAATAAACTGGTCTTAGTGACAGTTGTGGAAATATTATCATCCCAGAAGCTTAAGTAATTGCACAAAGCGTTTAAAGAATCATTTTATAACTGCCAAATGCATAAAGGCTACAGTTTTCTATATGTAGTAGTTTTTGTGCTTTATTATTTTTATTTGCATTATATTTTTGCATTGTATAACTTTGCTTTTGAATATTTATAGAAATTCGTTTATAGCATTTGCATCGATAAAGACTTCAAATGGCAAATAAATATTGTTGTGACAATTCTATGAAAAATGATATATCACAACTCAAACAGAACAACAACAACAGCGACTGTAACAACAATAACAAAAAGGATAACTAATACCGGAACTTGAATAAGTAAACAAACAGCAATGGCGACGATGGCGACGATGGCGACGAAGGACGCTCTGGCGGCAATGATAGCGGTGACAATGGCTGCTTGAAGCGAACATAAAGCATTGAGTACACTATTATCCGCTTAAGAATAAATAACATTATGTCGCATACAGTGAGTTGAAAAAGTAATGCAGGCTTGTGGATTTTTATCTTTAGTTATAAGAGAATACAAAAAAAAAAACAAGAAAACACGTTAACTTTGAGGGAACCGAAGCTTAAATACTCTTCACACTTGCCCCTTTTTGTTCAGCAACGCTGAAGTTTTAGGGCATATTTTACTTAGTTTGGGTACGCTGAATTCAGTGGTGAAAACCGTTTTGCCAGGTGAGCAGATGTCTTCAAGCAAAATATTATTTTGAAAGTTTTTTGGCCAAAATTGGGAAATTTGTAACATTTTGCTGAGTATCTCCGAATCACTATCAGAGATACGATCAGAGATTGTTAATAATATTCCTCCATTAAGAACAACTGAATCACGGTCCAACTTTTGAAGTGTCAGCTTGAAAATATTTATTGCTTACAAATCATCAACAAATCTCCTGTTGCAAGAACAAACTATTCCTTTAATAGCAATCAAAGCTAAAATTAAAAGTTATGCGAATAGTTTTACAACTCACTGTATATCTTCCTTGATGCATAAAAAAAAAAAAGTTAACGCGCTTTTCCACGTCACTCGCCACAAAAGCACCCAAAGAGATTCATACTAGTGCAAAATGGAGACAGAAGAAAATCATAAGAACCCATATAAAAATAAACAAAATGAAAAGCTTAGAAACAGAAAGAAAAAAAAATTGTGCGTGTGTGAAAGTGTGCGAAATATTAAGAAAAAACGAGATAGAATGCTCAAGAGGCGGCAATCGCATTTCAAACGGAAGTGAAAATTGCTAAAATGGCATAAAAATACAGATCGGAAGTGCGACGGCATTCAAGGATTACAATTCGGTTGGCTTCTGGCTGTTAGCTCTGTTAGCTGTAGTCCTTAGTGACGTTTGTGAAATCAAGGAAGATGGTATGGAGATGGTATGGAGATGGTATGGAGATGGCAAGGAGAGCTACTTACTATTTACAACTTACTTCCTCACGCTTCATTCAATCCGATGTTCTATGTTTGCTGTTCTTCTTGTATATTTGCCTTAAGTTGTTGATTCAATGTATTGCATGAGTTTTCTTCGTTCTGCATTCTAGATACTTGTAGTCGGATAGATACATATTGTACTCTATATTATTATACATACGCAAACATACATGCATAAATAATATACTCAAGGAGTGCGGCATAAAAAAGGACACAAAGAGATAAAAACACCGATGCATTATACCCTTCATACCCACTTCGAACCATACTAATTTATATGACAATATGCACTTTTAAAACAAAATTGTTATTATTAAAAAGAGAATTATTTCCAGGGATACTAAATTCAGTTAATTAGCATCACTTGGGTTCTATTTTATCGAGATTCATAAATTCATTTATTTACTACCTATTAGTATTATTTTTGAAAATTAAAAACTTTGGAACGTATCCAAAGATTTTCTTCACAACTATCTCATGTTCCTACGTAAAAGTTCGTTAAAAATCAAAACCTGGCAACATTTAAACCTTTTTTAAATAAAATGTTTGGCCTTTAGTTGCTGAGGTCGTTGATTATGAATCTGAAATCAATTTTATCATATTCCATCTGAGTATTGAAAAGCTAGAATTATCTTTCAAAAACTGTAACCAACTTTTCGAATTTGGAAAATTTGAATTCAGTATCGTAGTCAGCGACCACAAAAACTACTAAATACCGAGTTCCAAAAGAGATTGAATGTTTTTTTTTTCAAAAATTTTTACACCATTTTGAGTCCGCTATTTTGAATTCGAAAAAATTTTACAGCAGATTCGTAGTCAGGAATCTCACAAATTTCGTTTCGTTTTAAAAACCTTTAATCAAAAAAGTCAGCCATTTTGGATTCACCATTTTGTTTTTGAAAATTTTTATATTAGATTCGTAAACAACGATCTCAAAAATATATAATATGGGATACTGTACATCGGGTGAGTTGAGCCATGTTCTGTTTTTTTAACATAAAATATCATTGGATGAAGATATAAAGAAGAAGTTTCAACTTTGGAAACATAACCTTAAACTGAACTTCGGCATCATTAACTGACAAATATATTCAGAAATATAATATTTAGGCAAAAAAAAAAGTTTCGAATGATTTGAGCCACCCTAACAAATCAGAAACAGGCATAATTACTATATGTAAGTACTGTAAAAATGAAATAAAAACGCACAATAGAAAATAATCTTGATTTGAAATGATCTAATGTGAGGTCGACCATTGACCAAATTTTCAATTTACGCCAAATCTTGGAAAAGACCCATGAGTACAACAAAGACACACACCACCTATTTGTCGTTTATAAGGCCGCTTTCGACACGCCTATAAGAACGCCCTATCTGAACTTGGTATCCCAGTAAAGATCGTTGGTCTTTGCATGCTGACGCTAACACATACCCAAAGCGTCGTCAAAGTAGGAAAGAACCGCTGAGAACCCTTTGACAACAAGAGAGGTTTCAGGCAGTGTGACGCTTTATCGTGCGACTTTTTCAATCGTCGATGGAGTATATCCTACTAAATTCCAGCAACTGCACTGTGCTGGTTACCTCATCCGAATGAACCAGGAAGCTCCAGCACTAAAGGTTTACGACGGAAACCTGAACTTGATTGGTGGACGGCGTCAGAGAGGACGTCCGAGCTTAAGATGGCAAGATAAGGTCTATGATGACCTGAAGAAGCTCCGGATTGCCAGCGACTGGCGCCGGCGCGCACTAAACTACACTGAACGGTGCGCTTT
Organism: Leucophenga montana; assembly: GCA_035044765.1. Classification (NCBI taxonomy): domain Eukaryota; kingdom Metazoa; phylum Arthropoda; class Insecta; order Diptera; family Drosophilidae; genus Leucophenga; species Leucophenga montana. The sequence goes on along the minus strand of JAWNNQ010000845.1, from coordinate 87,306 downwards.
CCTACGTGCGGCCTTGACCGATAGACGGTTGTAGAGCCACCTAAGTAAGTAAATAATGTGATGCTGATAATGAATTTATTTGTTCGTATGCAGGCATGATAATAACCATAAAACGACGTTGTTTATCAATATCGGCATTGTTTGCTTCAAATGCAGAAGCATCTCAATTTTCGGCTCTGACTACGATCAGCCTTGACGAAACAATTTAGTTTAAATGGCGAAATTAAGTGGCTCAAATCACCCGACTTCACTAGCTCAAATCCAAATTTTAAATAATTTAAAACAACGATTTTATTATAATTTTTACTAATTTACTGCAAGCAAGTAGCAACTCTGAACTCAGTAACCGATCAGACTCAGTGCTCTTAAAGCGCCATCTGCCTGCTTTGTACAATACTACGTGTTGTACTTTTATGCATAGTTTGTCCGTCTGTCTGCCTGCCTGTCTGTCTCCATAAATAACAAGTAAAACCAATTCTTAAAGTGTAGCATAGTTACATTGGAAATGTGCCGCAGGTTCTGAAATGCTTTATAGGTGATATAAAAATATTTTGTGAACGTGATGAGAATTTATCGAAGAGAAGACACATCAGCAACTGCAACAGCAAAAGCAAAGGCAAAAGCAACTATTACTAGAACAATAGCCGCCAGCACGGCATAAGCAATTGCATATACTTGTGCACACATATATCCATCCAGCAGTATCTTTTCTATATATAGTATATACATATACTATGTATCTAGATACATACGGGTATATGTGTTTAGACTGTCTCATGAAAATGCATCACGCTAAGTTAACATCATCTAAGTTGGCTCCATTTGTAGCAGTTTTGTTATAAAATATTATAAAATGTCAACGCATTCGCCACTTCGTAGTCTCTACATCGAGTTTCAGTTTAATATCTTTCAAACTATTTGTGGAAAGTATAAAATATCCTATCGAGAATAGTGTATATTTTTGGTTAGTAATAAGTCACCGTCTGTGCATCGATCCGTATATGTATTTACAACGCTATATAAAATTGACAGATGCACAGACATCACTGAGAATATGAAGAAGATACTTTTATAAACTAGTTGGAGGCGATAAAAGAAACAATGCCGCCAATATAGAAGTATATCTAGTACCACTAGTTGATGACGGTAGTCTTGTAGAGACACCGGTGTAAAACGAGGATGACTCAGTAATTAAAAAGCTAAAAAAAATGAAAGTGGCAGGCTCCGAAAAGCTGCCAGCTGAGTTATTCAATACCGGTTTCGAGAAGTTGGTAAAGCGTATGCACCAATTCTTTTTGAAAGATATTATCAATGTTCTATATCCTATCTTCATGAAATGTGACTCCGCTGTCTGCGTAAACTACAATGGACTAACTCTCCTTTGAATTGTAAATAAATTCTATTCTATTCCGCGTACTGTGTAAACGGCTGCAGTCATACAGTATCAGTGTGGCTTTAGACCAAAACGGTCCACCTGTGACCAAATTTTCATTCTACCTATTTATCGAGCATAAGTCCACTTTCTTCATGCCGATAAGAACGAAGTTTTTCAACGCACTGTCTGAACTTGCTATTCCAGCAATAATGGCATGTAAATAAAGTGAAGAGTAAATAAAGCAGACCAAGGTGCGACAACCAAATGTTTGTAAATGTGAAGATTTTATGAACGACTCTAAAGCAATGAAACAGCTTGGTCTGCTAATTTTAGAAAAAGTTAGCAGATCAACATTGAAATATGACGAAAAGCATAAATGTTAAAATGTAATTTTGTAAACTTAGCCTTGTGCTCTAGTTACATTTTTTTTGCTTGTGTCTAAATAAAAAAAGCGGCTTGGTCCGCTAACTTTAGACCAAAGTTAGCAACCCAACAAAATGTTGTGCTCATTAGAACAAAAGAATAATATAATCATTTTCAGTTAGCCTGAAATATCAAAAAAAAAGAAATTTAATTACAGCGCAAAATGTTTACAAAACTAGCATCCCTCGGTAGCGGTAACAAACACAATCGTGATATCACATCAAGTGAGTGTTTGGCGATGTTTAAACGTGTAAAGAAGAAGAACTTTTTGCGATGTTTGGTATCCGTGAATGAAACAAGAATCCATCATATTAAAGCAGACACCAACAAACAGTCGAATCAAGGAGGAATTCTGCTGGAGAATTAATAGCAGAGTGTGTTTGTTATGATTAGCTATATTTTAATAACAGTGAAAACTGCTACTGCTTCTTTTTTAGTAGCTGCTATTTTAAACTGCTTTTGCGCTTAAAATTCTGAGTTCTTTTCGTATAATGCCGAATAGCAGTTTTCTGTTTGTAAACTGTGAGAGCACTGTTCCAAACTGTTATTTTTCGATAACAGTGAAAAATAGCATTGACTGAAAATAGCGCACACCATTAGTCTGTTGCGTAACAAAGTGATAGACACTCTCTTTAAATATATGTATGCATGAAGTCATTTCTGTATGCATAGCTTTTAGCATAATATTTGGCAAACAATTTAAAGTCCTTTTGCAAGAGGACCATGCACCGAATTGCTACGTATTAAATGCTTATGCAATATATTTTTCAAAATTTTCAGTTTATTTAAAGGTTTTGCTAACTCACCTAAAGAAAAAGCCCGCCCTGAATCCACCAATGTCCATATGCATGAAGTACCCTCTGCTCATGACGCTCTACTCCTCTTCACTGTTTTGATTGGTTCTGCATAGTTTAGGTTGATTGACTTTTAGACTGGTGACAAAGTTCCGTTAAGATACCTATTATAGTTGATATATAGTCGAAATACTAGTATCAATGTTGTGTGGTTTCTTCTTTTATCGTAACCTGGCCAAGTTGGTTTCGAAATACCACATGTGACTACGCTGGGCATTTGCGGTGCTGATGGTTTTACCTCTGGTAAGCATTTTGTATGTTGCCAGGTAAGCACGGCCAAGGAATCAGCTGTGCGATGGTAGCCTGTCTCGTGAACACGTCTGGTCTATAATTTTCATCGATTACACCGTGCAGAGAACTGCGGTATTCAGTGATGATAGCTTCTCGGATGGCTGCAACCTCCACGCTCGACACTGAAGTATTTTGGAAGTTCGAATAGAGCTTCTATTCGAGTTGGCTATACCATTCTAAACTAAGGGTGATTTTGACGTTGTCTTGTAACACAGTAGTCAGGGTGTTTTGGTAGATCCCTATAGTTATGATCGTTGAATGGCCCACTCTAGCGTTTGTTCATGCATTGCTTTCTCTAAGCGATAATTGTGGTGATTTATTTGTCCACTAAATCTAAAACGAACTAATTTTTTTACATTTCCATTCAAAATAAAATCAATTAAATTTTCACTTGAATTTTACGTTAATTTATTTACATTCAAAAATTTTGACCACTTTTGGGTCATAATTGCAACGTAGCTGAAAATTTTGTATTTGTAAGTATTTCTAGAGTAAATTCGTGTATTAAGTATTAGGAATAATAATGCATTCTGTTGCACAAAAATATTGTTAATTCGCCCTTCGCCATTATGTGAAGATTTTTATATTGTGTTTGTATATGCTTGATACGGCATATGCCTTTGGGAACTTGTTGTTCTCCAATTTGGTGAGATTCAGCTAATCTTTATCGATAGAGTTGGGCTTGTCAACCTTTAAAAGGATATTATTGACAAAAATATTTTCTATTTTGAATAATTCAATGATGCTCACTTACCAAGTCGAGTTGCAGTTTGTCGCCAACCTGTTCCACCTGCGGTGTGGACACATCGTCCTGCTGCGGCTGGATTGCCGCCGAGGCGGTGTGAACAGTGTCACCGACCTGTTCCACCTGCGGTGTGGACACATCGTCCTGCTGCGGCTGGATTGCCGCCGAGGCGGTGTGAACAGTGTCACCGACCTGTTCCACTTGCGGTGTGGACACATCGCCCTGCTGCGGCTGGATTGCCGCCGAAGCGGTGTGCACAGTGTCACCGACCTGTTCTACCTGCGGTGTGGACACATCGCCCTGCTGCGGCTGGATTGCCGCCGAAGCGGTGTGAACAGTGTCACCGACCTGTTCCACCTGCGGTGTGAACACATCGTCCTGCTGCGGCTGGATTGCCGCCGAGGCGGTGTGAACAGTGTCACCGACCTGTTCCACTTGCGGTGTGGACACATCGCCCTGCTGCGGCTGGATTGCCGCCGAAGCGGTGTGCACAGTGTCACCGACCTGTTCTACCTGCGGTGTGGACACATCGCCCTGCTGCGGCTGGATTGCCGCCGAAGCGGTGTGAACAGTGTCACCGACCTGTTCCACCTGCGGTGTGAACACATCGTCCTGCTGCGGCTGGATTGCCGCCGAAGCGGTGTGCACAGTGTCACCGACCTGTTCCACCTGCGGTGTGAACACATCGTCCTGCTGCGGCTGGATTGCCGCCGAAGCGGTGTGCACAGTGTCACCGACCAGTTCCACCTGCGGTGTGGACACATCGCCCTGCTGCGGCTGGATTGCCGCCGAGGCGGTGTGAACAGTGTCACCGACCTGTTCCACTTGCGGTGTGGACACATCGCCCTGCTGCGGCTGGATTGCCGCCGAAGCGGTGTGCACAGTGTCACCGACCAGTTCCACCTGCAGTGTGGACACATCGCCCTGCTGCGGCTGGATTGCCGCCGAGGCGGTGTGAACAGTGTCACCGACCTGTTCCACTTGCGGTGTGGACACATCGCCCTGCTGCGGCTGGATTGCCGCCGAAGCGGTGTGCACAGTGTCACCGACCAGTTCCACCTGCGGTGTGAACACATCGTCCTGCTGCGGCTGGATTGCCGCCGAAGCGGTGTGAACAGTGTCACCGACCTGTTCCACCTGCGGTGTGGACACATCGCCCTGCTGCGGCTGGATTGCCGCCGAAGCGGTGTGAACAGTGTCACCGACCTGTTCCACTTGCGGTGTGAACACATCGTCCTGCTGCGGCTGGATTGCCGCCGAAGCGGTGTGAACAGTGTCACCGACCTGTTCCACCTGCGGTGTGAACACATCGTCCTGCTGCGGCTGGATTGCCGCCGAAGCGGTGTGCACAGTGTCACCGACCTGTTCCACCTGCGGTGTGAACACATCGTCCTGCTGCGGCTGGATTGCCGCCGAAGCGGTGTGCACAGTGTCACCGACCTGTTCCACCTGCGGTGTGGACACATCGTCCTGCTGCGGCTGGATTGCCGCCGAAGCGGTGTGCACAGTGTCACCGACCTGTTCCTGCTGGGGCTGGGGTGCAGCCGAAACGGTGTCCGTGCGCTCATGTTGAGCTGCAAGGTGATCTTCGCTGCCATTCTCGTCCGTTCTGTATGCCAACGGAACGTATGACGGACCATGAGGATTAAGAGCGCGCAATTCTGCACTTGTGTATCTCAAAACATTTTTATTATTTAATGGATTAAATGGATCCATTATACGATATTTGTGTAACTCGTATCTCTGAAAAACTAATATTGTATATGATTTTTATTTGGAGTAAAACTCACAACGAACTAGATTAAAATTGATTTTTGATTTAATTTAAAGATTCGTGACACTTTAGCAAACGACTACTTTAAAATGTACAAAAATGTTGTTATACAATCTTATATAAGAGCTCTCCGTTCAGTTGGTAGTATGGAATTGGTACTATGTTCCCTCTTGTCTCGCTATTCTATTGAATTCGTAGTATATTTTGCAAGTGACCTTCACATATACATATACCACATATCATCTATCAGCGTGAAGTAGTTTGCTCAGGCATAACGAATTTCGGTTTTCTCTTACATGGGGAACATAGCAACTCCCATTTTTCTAGTATATATTTTTTTTTTTTATTTCGTCAGGGGTCCGAGCTTCGTGGAATGATATTTTCACCTAAATATCGTTCTACCTCAACCAATCCACAGGAACCTCTGTGACCTTAGTTTTATACGTTGCAGCCATACCATCAACATTACTCCAAAGCGTCTTTTCATTTGTATTGACGGGATTTGAATGAAGTATATATTACAACGGCTGTAGTCTATTGTTAACGGCTGCTATCAGCTTTTATTTTGTGGTTTCCATTAAGGTTGAATCGGTAAAAGCTATCACGCTTGGATACTAAGAAAACATTTAAATCAAACACCTGGTGTTGTCAAATTAATGCTTTGTAATGCCATTTTCCGGAGAGGATTAGCTTAAAACGGTACAAAATACCATTCGAAAGTGTGGGAGATAGTCGGAATCATTGGGCTCCCGCAACAGGATATGGGCTCCTTACAAAAATCATGGGAATTGAGGTGGGACCAGGGTATTTTAGGTGGTCGCATGATTTGTATATATTCCAAGTGGCATATCTTCATTACAATTCTTTGGGACTAACTACATAATACAGGAAACCGCCATCAGTTTATGGAATATCTTCTTTTTTGTGCCATTTTCTGGAGAGGATTAACTTAAAATGGTGCAAAAAACCAGAGAAGAGTGTGGGAGATAGTCGGTATCACTGGGCTTCCGCAACAGGATATGGGCTCCTTACAAAGATCTTGGGAATTGAGGCGGGAACATGGGATTTTAAGTAGTCATCAGATTTGTACATATTCTAGTGCCAACCATTGCTGATTGCAGCGCCCATTCCAAAAACCCATTGGAACATGTATATCCGACATAATACTTCCCGGGATTGACCAAGTGGCATATCCTCATTACAATTCTTTACCAATGATATCAGTTGCCACTTGATATTGATACAATATATCAGTTGAGCGATAGTCAGTGATTGAATCACGGAGACTGAATATCACGAATCACGAATATCAGTTGAATTGCAGTTAATGGTATGCATGATATATTACTCATACGTCATGAATCACAGTGGCACTAAGAAGAAATAAATGATATTCAATCACTGACATTAACAATAGCAACTGATATTTTTGATTTTTCAGTCGCCGTGATTGAATCACAGGTAGTGAAATATCGCTCAAGTCTACTACGTATATACATCTTCATAGTAGCAGAAATATCAACAAACACGGGGGAGGGAGGTGCTGTGTTAAAGAAACTCAAAGTCTTCAGATTTCATTCATTAAACTAAATATAATGCATAGAATTTGGACTTTTGAATCGAAAGCGTTTCCTGCAACAGAGCCCACCAGCGACCCATTTTATAGCTTTTGTCCCCTTTCCCCCATGTCCCCTTATCGCGCTGCATCCTCCCCTTCCGCTGCAACAATCTGCATCAGCACCTCCCCTGTTCTCTTGCCTTTCTTCCCCTGTCCCTTCTATCCACTTCCACGGCTGCCCAATTTCCCTTTGCCCTCTTTGACCCCTTTGACCACTTTACCCTTCCTCCCATGTCCCTTCCCACCATATCGTCTTAGTTTATATTAGCCAGTTATAGAAATCCCCCGCCCATTGTGGAATTTTTGTATGAAAAACTTTCTTACTGTTTTCAATATCAACTTCAAAATTGGTATGGTAGCTACTTATGGCCGAACGCTTTACATATATATCAAATGGTGTGATCCTCACATTTTTTTGGGGTAGCCCGCATACAAACCTCCCGCCCACTTTTGCATTGAAATTTGATATCGTGGCTTTCTAAGGACGAACACACCATATAAATATGAAGGGAGGTGTCCCGCTTACCCATAAAAACCACCAGTTGACCTTTGTATTTTTGTATAGAAAACATTTTTATTGCGGACAATATCAACTTGGAATTGGATATGGGTGCTTCTTATAGATGGACCACTCATGTATATACAAATGCTTATGTATCCTCGTTTTGAGATGTAACTCAGCGCAAATCATTCCCCCTCCCCGCCCCGAAATTTTGAGATTTTGCATTAACAACTTTTTCATTACTGGGCAAAAGCAATTTAACTCTTGATATGGTAGCTTTTTATGGACAAACGCTTCACATAATTATAGAGAGGCATGCTCCGCCCACTTTTAGGGGTAACTCCCAACAAACTTTCTACCCACGTTTAGGTTTTTAGATTGTAGAAATATTTATTTTTTCTTTACACGTGCTAAGCTCCCTGCTTGAAGCTAAGATCGACAAGACGAGAAAACGTAAATTTACTGATGCAAGGTCGAAAGAAATGCCAACACCAACACAGCAAGAATTTCGTTATGCGATTCTTTATGGATTTTGGCATCAACTCCAGCCAGTACAAATATGCAATGAATGCCAAACTGTGAAACCTGTGAAACAAATGCGTCATCTCTTAAACATGTTTGCAAGTGGTTTCGAAGATTCAAAATTGAACAGGTCGGCCAAAATCTTCGACCGACGATCTATCTATCTATCTATCTATCTATCTATCTATCTATCTATCTATCTATCTATCTATCTATATATATTACTCTCTCTTCTTCTCCAGATTTTTCTGTAGCTTACATTCATCTTTTCACTCAAGTATCTGCTTAATATTCCTTCCAACTACATAATATACTCGTATATGTATAGAAGTCCTCTGTTTTTAATATTATTGTGTATGTTGTTTTATACTACCTCGTCTCATTTAATACGTTCACACATGTCCATCCAATCTTTGTATGTTTGTTTGTTTGCTTGTGTCTGTGTGAATGACTCTGCCAGCGCCAATTTTAAATGAATATGAATGAGTTCATTATTACCAGCTCGCGTGCATTATAAAACTTAATTGCCTGCAAACATATACGAGTACAAACCAATGAATACAAATACATTTGTATCTATACATATAGTATATACTCGTATGTCTGCATTTACTCTCCGATTCGCCATTTGTCCGTCTGTCCGTCAATCTGTCCGTCTGACCGCCCGTCTGTCCGTGTGTGTGCATTAACTTATTTTTAAAAATTAAGTGAAAATAATTGTGCTACACTTTCACGAGCTTAATGCTTCAAATCTGCGGAAAACGAAATGAAAATAATAAAAATTACAGCAAAAAAAAAAAATATATATACATATATATATATATATATATATATATATATATATATATATATATATATATATATATATATATATATATATATATATATATATATATATATATATATATATATATATATATATATATATATATATATATATATATATATATATATTATATATATATATATATATATATATATATATATATATAAAAGGCAAAATTACACTCAAGCTATTGAAATGTATGAATACAATGCAGTAGGGTACATCTATAGCACATACACGAGTATGTGTATACAGTGTAAGCAAAATGTAATGCATGCATTTTTTTATATGCACATACATATAGCATTAAGCATTACAGAAAGTTGATGCCATTTACTGCAGTGTTGGGCACTAGTGTTGTGTGCGATATTTAACTTATATTAAATTCAATAGCTGTTAAAAATCGCTGTGAATTCAAAATAGTATTGACGATAATCGCTGCCAAATCACTGGTTAGCTCAGCTGTTGCCAACGTTGCGGATCGGATTTTCGTATACATCGTACACACAACTCGCATGAGCGCATCGTCTATCTCTTTTTACTCGCGAGCTGCGTGGTGCCCAACGCTGATTGGTAATTAAGCACATCGTTCAAACAGTTGATAGATCTTTGTTATAGATGTACAGATGTCTGTCCATCTGACCATTTGTTCGTAGAACGAAATCTTGTAGACATTAAGTTTGGATATTTCGACTCCCGCTTAAGGTAAAATGTATAAAGAAACATGCTAACCCCACTATAATCCGTAGCCCCCCCCCCTAAAACACAGCTACCTCTTTTAATGTACCGTCAAAATTAAATGGTCTGTTAATTGTTCATTGAATTTTAACAGAACGTTGATAAACTGACCATTGAATGAATTAGAGCGGAGAAAAATAATCCAAAAATGCGTTATGCTATTGTTAAAATAATAAAATTAATTTAATTTTGCATTGCCAATAATAATCTTGAAGCTTACATTAAAGAGCCACTCTTGCTTGGTAGATCTGACTATGCAGGTCCCTAACCGCACCTTCAATTAGACTTTTTGTTTTTTTATTCAAAAGCCGAACTTTAAGCCGATCAGAGCTCGCAAAATATGCTCAACCAAAATTTTCTATGCTGTCTGCTCACCGAAAAGACAAAATAAAATGAAGCAGACTCGCTCACTCTCTGAACAGAATACTTCTTTTTGATTAGTTCGTGTTTTCTGTTTCATGTTTCTCGATGAGCGATACCCACGAATCTGTCTTACGATAATAGCTTGATGGTGACACTTTCGTTCGACTCTCAGCAACTGAGCAAAACGGTCCAAGTGGAAGCGTAAAGTGTCTTTTTTGTTGTTGTTGATTTAGATATTTCATCGCAGGTAAAGCGTGGACGAGTGAGGTAGAAAGAGAAAGGGCGCTAAATTGTGTGCATATGTTAAAATATAAGTAACACACATAAATGCGCAAAAGACACTTTCGGCAAATTTTGCGCTGTAAAGTGTCTTATATGAACAAATGCATAAAGTGAGCGACAGAAAACTCCCGTTGCTTGAACAAAGACCACGATGAGAATAAACAGAGTAGAAATGTATTTTCGATTCTATTTCAAATTTTTTTTTTTTTTTCGGACTGCCTGTTAAAAAAGACCACTTCTTGCAAGCTCTGGTTTTAATAGCGTTGTCCATACATCCATCATTAGGTATGCAAATTTTTGACGTAGACAAGTACAAGAAATTGAAATTGTACCATTCTTTTATAAGTTGGTGAATACTAAAGAGATCCGATCTAAAACAAAGTTGATTGTTAAACGGAAATTGATTGTGAATCATTAACAAAAAAATTTTCATGATGCAGATCCTCTGCATCTAACTTTGAAGACATTTCGATGTACTGAACCAAATTTCTAGGCAGCGACAAGACATAAAGCCGCCAAACGTTGATGGACTCAATAACTTTCAATGTGATGGAAGTACATATATGGAAAAGAGGCTGACAGAAGCTCAGTGACATTTGAAGAAGGGACGATTGAAGAGGAAAATTCAGCGATTATTTACTGTGAGGCATCGTCTTAATTTGGCAACTCATGTATGAAATGAATGCATGCAAAAATGGGAGAAGCACTCAACGGAGTTTGCATTTGTTGTGGAGATGCAATTGAAACAGAAAAACTCAGCTGAGGGAGAAAGTTAAATGCGAAAGGGAAGAAGCTCAAGGCAATGAGGTTGCCTCATACAAACCACGACGCATTTTCAGCACTTTTTCGGAATGATAAACTGTTTCGTAAAACGTAATTTTAACTTGAAATTTGATGTAGTCACTCTCTACGGCCAAAAGATTCATATAACTACATATTAAAGGGTATGTCTCCTCCACATTTAGTGGTTTATTTTATTAATGAGTTTCTCTTTTATTTATTTGTCAAATTAGAAAAGCATTCCAATAATTTTGCAGAGCACTGTAACAAAGCTGTTGCAATTGAACTATCTATCTCTGTCATGAAGCTGCTAACTCGTACTCCCTGCTAATTCTGTTCTGTATCACTTTCTCATCGGTATTTTGCGCTTTGTGCAATTCTGCCCTAAAATAAGAATTAATTATAGCGCAGCTAGTAGTTACATTAATTTTAGTTTCAACTGATTATAATCAACATTTTACAAGAGTATCAAACTTCAAAGCACAAAAATTTCCTCAAAATTTATGTTACTGTGTACTAATACTATTTACGAGGCATGCCTTTTATATTGTGCGCCTTAATAATGTACGAAGCAGTTTTCTATAATTGAAAATAACTTCAACTGTTATTCAAAATACTTGTATCTCCAGGAAGATAAATACACTTTCGAAGCACTTTTGACACTCAGAAGTGTGTATCTCCGAAACGAGCTTCTTCAGGCATCGAAAACCGTTTAACTGACAAATTATTTTTGATGTACGGGCACAAAAAGAAGTCAAATTAGTGCGGATGACTCAACAATTCGATGTTCTGTGTGAACCGAAGTCTGAGCGTACGCATTGTGTTGGTGGATAATGATACATCTTCGGTGTTTGGGTTTCCTTAATTCTCCGAACTCATTGGAAGTCAGTTGAGTGGTGATGAGTTCCAAAGTTCTTTAGAAAATTTAAAACCACAGTTTTTAACACAAGCTGAGTGGAATGATTTAGTGATAGAATTGAGTTTGACTAAAGAAAACGCAGAATTGCTTGGTTCTAGACTGAAAGAAAAATATTTATTAGAATCTGGAACATCTATTTACCATTATATAGAATAGAGATCAACAGTTTGCTCAATTTTTCAAGCAGAATTAGGTTTACTGCCATGATATTGACCGTCTAAAGCAGGAATTTGGCCTGGAGTACAAGAAGCAAGATTGGAGACATTTTCTAGACACATCAAAAACTAGTTTAAAAGAAGTTCTATTACACAATGGAAATATATATGCTTCATTGTCTGTTGCTTATTTAGTTCATATAAAGGAAGGATGCTTACGATTAAATGCTATGTGGAGATTTAAAAGTTATCTCCATGCTGCAGGTTAACAAAACGGATTTGCAAGTTTCCGTGTTTCATATGTGAGTGGAACAGCAGCGCAAGGGATCAAGGCTACGAAAAATGTTGACACCTGGCGTGGTGAACACTTTGCATAAAACTTTAGTAGACCCAAAAAATTAATCTTCTAACACCACTACGCAGAAAGTTGGGCTTAATGAAACAATTTATAAAAGCTTTGCACTCAAGTGCACTGTTTAAAATTGAATACATATGATTACTTGTATTGTACTTGTGTAGTTTAAATGTAAGTGAAAAACATATATATGTATCTGTATTTATATAAATGTCTCTATATGCAGTTCGACATGGTGTAATAATGTTTTGAAGAACTTAACAAACCGTAAGATTTGTTGCTAGAACATTAACAGGATGTTGACAACTACGAATACTGTACTCTGGTAAGTGTTGAAAAGTGCTTGAGTGCTTTCATTCGTAATTTGCAACTCTCTGTGAATTGAAGCTCAATAGTTACGATGTACTCTAAGTACATATAAAATCAAATGCTGAAGGTCGCAGCAGGTCAAATAGCTAAATTTCTCTGCAGATACGCTTTGCTCTGCTCTGTTTGACTTGACAACATTTCGCATTGGAAGTGTTTATAGTAAGTATATTGTTGTAACAAACAAAAGGAAGCGCAAATATTGTCTTTATAATATGTAACTACAGAATATTGTCTCCACATATCTTATTCTTTAACTGAAAAATTTCTCAATACAATAACAGCAACAACAAAAAGAACAAGAACAACAAGACAAAATGTTAACTTCGGTGACACCGTAGCTTTAATACACTTCACAGTTACCCTTTTTGCTCGGCAACGCCACACAGTGTAAAATTTTGCCAAACTTAATTTAGTTACAGCTGTAGTTTATGAGATATTGACTTGAAATATTAGTAAGCTTTTAATTTCGATGCAGATGTTAAGTGCTAAGATGAGCAACATTGAATAAAAACTTTCACTGCTTTCATTCGAACATGCTCGATGCAACCAAATAGATAAAAAAAGTGTTTTTGTATGGGAACTATACCTTCTGGTGAATAAATCGCAGGCAGTTTTTAAACATGTATTACTTTTAGTTATAATCACATAAATATTTCAAAGATTGAGTGAATAGAACGGACAGTAATACACTGACAGACACACAGACGGACTGACGGACGGACGAACAGACAGACAGACAGACGGAAGAACATGACTTGATCGGCTCGTTTTGCCATGATGTGTGTGAAGATTATAAAAAGAAAGCAAACTTCTTTACAACAATGCTGCCTTGAAAAGTACCATATATGAGTCAAATGGAACAAAACCAATACAACTTATACAAAATCTAAAAAATGAGGGCAGTTTTGTATGGGAGTTACCGTTTAAAGTGAGATTATCATATTCATTTCAATAATAGTTAACTGAATAGGAAAAATCAGAGTCTAAATAACTAAATTTTAAGTCTCTATCTTTTATAGACTGCAAAATATTTTTGTTGAAACAGACGGACATATCTATATCAACCCGTCTTCCGATGCTGATCAAGAACATATTTATTTTACCACGCCTCCTTCTGTCTGTTACATACATTTCAACAAACTTAATATACCCTTTTAGCCTATGCGTAAAGAGTATAAAAATAATAATAATAATAATGATAATAACATGTCCAGTCAGCGTGTAATTCAAATAAAGCTCAAACAACCAACAAGAAAAATCAAAAGAAAACCAGCAGCAGTCAAAGCACAAAAAGGACATTTCAAGCAAATTGAAACGTTGATCCTTTTGGGGATTTTCAGTTTTTGTCACTTGTCCTCAAATTGTACTCCTGTTGCTGCCGTTATTGTTGTTGCTATTGTGACTGGTGACTATTCGCCAACGTCATTGAAGTTGTTTGCTGCTATTGCTGTCGCTGTTGTGATTTGGTCGCTTGTTAACTTTAAATGCTGTAAATGGCTTAGAAAATGTCAAAGTCGTTTTAGTCGTTGTCACCAATATCATAGTTGGTCATCATTGTCACACGCACACACGCTTACACGTAAATACGAGGGTTGTTTGAGAAATTTGTGAGTAGTGTTTTGAAAGTTAGCAAACAAAAAATAGGATAGAAACAGTCTTACTATGTCGCTCAGTTAAAGTAGAACCACACAGATTTAACGCTGCAATATTGTACTAGTTGCGAACTATAAATGATTTTAAATGCTGAATACAGTCAAACACAAATGCACTCTAACTTTTATATTACACTAATATCGGTTTTTCACCTCAGAGTCGAAATTTTGACCACCATAAAGCTTTTTTATTTAAAGCTGAGCTGCCACTAGTTCAAATTTGTTCTTTCTCACAAGCAGAGAGTAATAGATTTTTTTGGACGTTCGGCACGTAACTGTGTGAGCATTTTTATTGCCATTCATCGTATGAACTGTACTTGCTATTCAACTCGTCTTGTCTCGTCCGTCTCCTTTTCACTTTAGCTGGCGCTTCGTTTGCACTCTACAAGCGAAAAAAAAAATTTTTTTATAAACTTTACTATAATTTACTTATAAACCTTGTGCGTGGGGAGTACAACTTGGAGTGTTCAAGTCAGTAGATTGGCGCAAAGTGGTGTGTTCTCATGCAACAACTGACGATTTCACCAAATGGTGAAAGTTAATAAAACCCAATTTGCTTTGATACTCGTGCTTTCTAAAATAGATGATTACATTAATTTCAATAAGCTGAAATGGGGCAAGGAATTAACGATCGTTATCGGTGCTTTGATAAGCAAATTTGAAACGAACGATATTTGGAGTCAATGTGATTGGTGCCTCTATGTGATTGTTCGCCCCATGCCAATGAGATCGTAAATCTTACCAAAAACAAAAAATTGCTTGGAATTAGTTCCTCCTCTGCTATCTTTCTGTACGACTATCAGTAAACTATTTACAAATACGAGCGCTCCTAGAGCCAATTGAGGATCATCCATTTAACAATATCGAAACATTCTTTCGAATCATCGTACTTTAATATAGATTTTATCGATTTGAACGAATCGAAACATCAAACAGAATCATTGGGTGCATTCAGCAAAGACTTCCGACTGACTAATGACTGTTTTATGCTGACACATTTCGATGCCTGCTATATATACTTACATATATATATATATATATATATATATATATATATATATATATATATATATATATATGTTTCTACTCTTCATACGTACTATGAATAGTATTACAATTTTATCGCGGATTTTGTAACGCATTAAAGGAAGCATCGGATATCCCATAAAGCAAGATAGTTTCGACCACGGTCGGAGAGACGGTCTCTCTGCCCATCTGTTTGAATCAAAACAAGCCTCTCACTTTTTAAGATTTTGTTATATTCGTATGCTGTACATATGCCACAATGGCTGTACGACGCCCACTTCTAAGGATAGTCCAACACAAACCCACCGATCACTTTCTTGATTTTGTATGAAAAACTTTTTATCACTTTCAATACCAACTTCAAATTCGATTTGGTGGCTTCTTATTCATATATTAATGGACGTATTCCGACCACTTTAAATTGTAGCGCTCATAAAACCTTCCGCCCACTTTTCACACTTTTTTCTACATTCAATACAAACTCTAAATTCGATATGGTGACTTATTCTGGGCGGAGTTTTCAATACTCAAGCTAGCCATGTCCATCTGTCTGTTCCCTGTCTGTATGAATCAAAAATTGGATCTCAGTTACTAATATATCGGTCTGAAATTGCGACTTCTTATGTCTCTAGGCTGAACATACAAACATGTATATATACAGGGCGTCCCAACACGACTGCAGAATTTAATTTTGCGCAATTTTTCTTCCGTACAAGTGGCAACTCTGAAACTTGACAGCTGACATCTACAATTGTAGCGCTACGTAATAGAATAACGTGGTATCATTGTGAATACCATTAAATAGTGAGTGACGGAGCAAAATGAAGTGAATGTCCATTTTTTCGAAACAAATCATCTTCACCGACAACAAACAAAATCGCCGCAGAAAATCCGCACGAGATCAATGAGAAACAAATATATCCAACGGGCAACTAACTGGTGCGGATTGGGACTTACATCTTTCAAATTGATGAAGGAAATGCAGAGACTGTGAAAGGCATTCGTTACTGGCACATGATAACGAAGTTCTTGTGGCCTCAACTGGACGGTATGGATCTGGACGATATGTGGTTTCAGCAGGAGGGCGCCACCTGCCACATAAAGCATGAAATAATCGATTTATTGAAACGATTTTCAGACCGAATCATCTTCCAAAATTCCGATGTCAATTGGTCAGCGAGATCGTGCGATTTAACAATGTGCGGTTTTTTTCTTTGGAGTATTGTCAAATCTCAGGTGATGGTGTGATCTAAAAATAACCGAACTGTTTAGTTAAAAAATTTCACAGCTAATACTCGTATTTATTCAGAATACTATCCATTTAACTCAATACAACGTTTGGAACGCTCAGCCAAATTATCCTTTTTAAACTCGCTTTTTGGGATGTTCTTCTTCTTTCATTGCAATTTTCATTTTTGGGGAGAGTACATATGTAATTGCACAATGATAGATCAGACGAATACGGAGTGTGGTCGGAGACAAGTCTGTTTTTTTCATCAAAAATTCATTGACTTTTTTGGTTTTGTGAGGTGGTGCATTATCATGTAATAAAAACAGCTGCTTTCCTTTGGAATATTCGGGTTTAACACATAGAACTCTTGACCACAAACGATGTAAAACTTGTAAATAATATTCTCCATTGACAGTTTGACCTTCTGCAAAAAATTCCTTGTGAACAATACACTTGGAATCATAGAAAGTTATCAACATTGTCTTCATTCTTGACTTCTGAAAACGGAATTTTTTAGGGTATGGCTCGTCTTTTGACTTGTATTCTACAGATTATTGCTTAGTTTCAAGTTCATATTTAAGACACCATGTTTCATAACCAGTTATGATCCAATCAAAAAAAATCCGGATCATTTTCATCCGTTGAAATGATGTCTGTGCAATGCTCTACACGAGCAATTTTTTGATCATCATTTAACTGATGTGGAACAAAACGTGCACAAACCTTTCTTTTACCCAAATCTTCAGTAAATATTTTGTAGATTGTACAGTAAAAAGAATTTAATTTTTCTGCCATCATTCTCACAGTGAAATTTGTATCGTAAGCGATTATTTTCTTTACTTTTTCCACTAACTCAGCACGATTATTTTTCATGAGATTATCAAACTGCCCTCCTGAAGACAAACAATAAAATGTACACAAAAGGATGCGAGTTATTCTACTGTCGTTGAGTGTGGCACGTGGAGCATGCAGCATGTGGCGTGTGGCGAGACAAGAATTCTCTTCTGCTGCTACACTTCAAATTGGACACAAATAAAAATGCTATTGACATAGTTTGTCAAAAAAATAGCAACAAAACAAAAAGCAAAATGAACTGAACTGAAATGAACTGACACAGTCACACACTGCCATTTAACGCATATATTTTATCTGTGCGTTTGTATCTGTATCTATATATATTGCTAGCTAGCTTTGTATCTATGTATCTATGTATCTATTTATCTATCTATCTATCTATCTATCTATATATCTATATATCTATCTCTCTATCTATCGACGAGAGTACTATGTGCGCGTATTGCTTTGAAATAAGCTTGATGGCTTTGTTATTGCTTTAACTATTTGCTGTTGATTTGCTTTGTGTAGCAAACACAGCGACCCAACTTAATATCAACTCACACTCGCCTACCTCAGAAATCGTTGTTGCTACTTTCTTTCTGTTATATCAAGGCTGCTTTTCACTGTGTCCTTTGTCATGCCCTCGGGATCTTACTAAAAAACAACAACACACACACAGCAATAGCAGCACCAGCAGAAGTGTATAAAAAAAAAAAAAAAAAACTTCAATATTGTATATTGCCATCCAATGAAGTGTATTAAACGAAAGGGACAATTCAGCACCAGCAGCAATCATTGTTGACAATGATGAAGTGTTGACAAATGTGTTAAGGGATTTGCGGTTGGTTGACTTTTTAGGAACTTCACTTTCTCCTTACATTGTTAAAAAGTCTAAAAAAGATACAATAAAACTTAAATTTTTCTTCATTTGAAATTCACACGCATTTCATAAGGCCAAAAATGCCCAAATCATTCGAGCGTTTATCGTTGCCATAAATCCTTTATAAACTACTTACCTACTTATACTCGTATAGTAGCACTTTTGAAGTAGGTTTACTTACCTTTAATAAAATAGCTAGCAACATTTTGTATCTGTAAATTATTTAATGGCTAAAATTTTAGTTGATGAAAAGGCTTTCAGCGCTACCTATTTGAAAGCTCTAAAGGATATTCTATTTATGTGTATGATTAAAACATTCGCTTAGCCATTGCTACTGTGAGATATAATCAGCTTAGAGGGTTTTCTTTTCATATTTTTTAGTAGAGTATGTACGAGTAACTACAGGTACTTAGATAATATCGTATAAAATATAAAGCAGCTGCTTAAGCTGGCTAAATGAGATCATTATGCAGTCGGTAAATAATTATTGTACTAGTAGCTTGTAATAAATAAATGTTAGTTAAATAAGTTATAAACTGATGGTGAGTCTACCGTTTAAATAAAAATTCAAAGTAAAATTTATTGAAAAGTAATTTATTTCAATATCCGCTTCAGAAGTAGCGAACAATTGAAATGTACTTCAATCTTCTATATCTTCTCAAAGATGTACGGACTATTAGTAGTACATACATGTAACCGTAACATTTAATTCTATACTGCTGCTCTTTGCAAGATGCTTCAACGGTGAGTTCAACATAGTCGGAGCCGGTAGATATGTAGATGAGCATGTAATTATAAGATCTGTGAAAGAAATATGCGATACTTTTAAGATATTACTTCATTCACAGCAATCAAGAGAAAGCAGAATCTTCGCTGCTCATCTGCAGCAATAGTCTTAACTCCTTTCTATCTAGTGTCGTTTGTAAGCTAACCATTCCTTGTCCACTCAGCTCTCCTATCTCAGCGGTTAGACTGAACGTAGTGAAAGTTGAAATAAAATCTCTTGATGATAAAAAAAAAAAAATCCGCCGTGTATGATGGAATTGATGCAACAACTTTAAAAGCACTTCCACGAAAAGTTTTCTAATACTGGTGCTTCTTTTTTTAATACATGCTTCAGGTTTGGCGACTTTTCAAAACAATGAAAATGCGTAGAAATAATTCCTGTCACCAAGACTGCAAAACTAGAAAATGAGATGGCTTCGCACCGTTCCATCAGTTTGCTGACATGACTCTCGAAAATATTGGTTCCACCATTAGATATTCAGAAAAATACTTTAAACATTTTTGAAGTAGCGTATTAAAAAAATACTAAAGGCTGACTTAACTCTTAAGTGTTGTAATCAATGTGAAAAGTTTGTTATTCAATGTTTTGTTGTTTGTTGTTGTTGGTTGTTTCTGGTGTTCCAAAATATTATTTAATGCTATTAAAAGTATATAAAACGACGTTCTTTTTATTTTATTCAATTCAGTTTATATACATTTTTTTTTTTTGTTTTTTCTTAAAATTTCTACCATCTAGCTCTCTAGCTGTCTCTTTCTTACTTGAGAATTTAGTCGCATGTGCCCCATCGCCCCTCTCTGAGTCGCTATGCAACACATTTCGCGCTGAATTGCATTAAATGCATGGCCAACAAAATTTTAATGAGTTTTTCGTTTAATCCGCAACTCTGAATGAAAATGGTGGCAGCGGGAATTGATGCGGCGACGGAAACAGAAACAGAAACGGAAACGGAAACGGCGGCACTATGTCAGTTTGTGAAACCGACTTGCATACACTATCTCCGTCTCGTTTACACTTTAGCGCCGCCGGCTTGAATATGGAAGAGTCCTGCTTCGCTGCCTTCGGCATTCAACTCACACACACAGCAGAGATATTTCAATTCTTTATCATTTTTCACTCATTCAGAGAAAAATATTAAAAATAGAAGATGAAAATACATATTTGCAAGAAGAACCATTTTCATTTTTTGTTTCGCTCATTTTTTTTTTTTTTATTTGTTTTTTTATTATGTAGTTAAAAATTTTTGTTGACACCCTTCGAACATAGTTGAATAGAATGTATTATAAGTTTATGGAAAGTTTGTAACAAAAAAATTTGTTAATGGAGATCATCGTTTTCAGAAAAACAAACTTTTGATTTCAGCAAAAAAAAATTGATTTATTGGAGAAACTTTATATTTTTAAATTAAATCGTGCAGTCTTTTTACGACAGCGTATATTTTTTCGATTTCTTTTTTGTAGTACCCCTTTTTAATATTGAAAGCTGGATCTCGTTTTTCAAACAAAGAGACGGACAGACAGACGGACATGTCTTTATCGACTCGACTTAGGATGCTGATCAAGTATACATATGATTTATTGAATCTGCCCCGCCTTCTTCTGCCTATTACATGGAATTGCACAAACTTAGCATACCCTTGACCCTCCAAGACAATGTAAAAAATGCTATAATTTAGTAATAAGAGAAGTTTTTTATGTCTACCTTCCATTCAACTTTCCGAACTTTTATTACACTCTTGTTTATTTAGGGTGTTCCAACAAGAGTGCACGATTAAAATACGGCGTCATTTTTTTTTCCTGACAACTCTTTAATTTGGCAGCTGACATCTATGATTGTTCCGATTACAAAAAAAAATAACTCCCCAATATCAATATGAAAACCCGATTTTTCGAAACAAATCATCTGCACCGATGAGGCGCATTTTAAGCTGAATGGGTTCGTCAACAAGCAAAATTGTTCAATTTTGAAGCTCAGAAAATTGCCAAGTGATTCATTAGAAACAAATCCAGCCGCAACGAGCCTATTTCTCCGAAACTATCAGAGGTACGGCAAATGTATCCATATACAAAATCAAAGTACATTCCTAATTCGTAGGAGTAATAGTTTTCGAGATATAGGGCCGGAACCATGTGCTGCACAAAAAACCGGATTTTTTCTGGTGCGAATTTTGGTCAAGCGGCGCGATTGAGCCTTATTTCTTTGAAAATTAACCCGAAAATACAGAGACTGTGAATGACATGCATTACAGGAACATGGTTATGAAGTTCTTGTGGCCTCAACTGGGCGGTATGGATCTGAACGATATGTGATATCAGCAAAAAAAAATTGATTTATTGGAGAAACTTTATATTTTTAAATTAAATCGTGCAGTCTTGTTGCGATACCCTGTAGTTGTAGTACCTCTTTTTTATAATGAAGTCAATAAAGTCTTACGGTTTTTTTTATTTTATGTAAAATTTAACATTTCAAATTATTATTATTTTCACTTTTTGAAAATAATAATTGGCAAAACATCCCCTTTGTCGGCATTTCCCCTAATTTTTTTTTTTGTAAAAGTTTCTGGTGATTTCCTCTTGTCATACATTCACCTCACGTTGTGCGACAGAATGAATTTTTTTTTTTGGCATAAATCTTACTCTTCAAGTCAAATTTTGTGAACGAGATGGCTACCACTCGAAATCCCCACTTCTCGAAATCAATCGTTTAGGCAGCATTCGCTTCAATAGTTCTTCATGTATTATAGTTTTCAACAAGTTGCAAAAAAGTCGCGTATCAGTCCGGCTGCCATCACCACGTTCTCTTGAAAAAATATACTAAAAATAAATACTGAGAAATAAATTGAGAATTCTGATTGCGTATTGACATACACAGCGTACAGGGTGTGTCGTCAGTCATATCACACGACCCCAAAATATAACTGATTTTGAAAATAAAATTTAACGATTTCAGCACCATTTTTGGTGTCTGTTATGCTAGAATTCATGGTAAAAATTATACTGATTTAAAGTTTTCAGCATGCGCTGTCAGCTGGTTGTCATTTAATGCGAATTAAATATCGAGTATTACCGAAAAATTTTGATGATGCGTACTCACCCTGCGTGTTTCTTTTTCCGCTTCTCCTTAGCGGCGCTTGAATAGCCGAGAAACTTCAAGGCTTGCTACATCAATAAATGCAAAATTGCTTAGCGAACTTTTAACAATTCGGCACTTCAATTTTGTTGTTGGATGTTGCAGGCGTTGCAAATTTCAAGAGCTGCGAAAAAACACGCAGGGTGAGGAGCAAGCATCGTCTGACTCGACTGTTAATGTATAATACACAAATTACCTATTTAGCTCAAGTGAATGAATGTAAAGTGTATTCAAAATTCGGTGTAAACAGAATTGAATTTTTTTCTACTTTACACTTTTTTCCACTTTTGCTTTGCTGCAAATTTGCTTTATGTCCTTAAGCAATGTTTGCTATATTTTTTTTTTATCTTTTATTTTTTTTTTTTATTCTTTTTATTATTATTTTAGTTGCTGCCATTATTGCTGTTGTTGCTGTTGTTGTTGTTGTTATTGTTACGCTATTTGTTATAATTTTCCGCTCTTTTCAGCCTTTTAATTTGATTCTGTAAATTTTCACTTTGTCCCTTTTGTCCTAGACATACATATTTCATCTATGTATGAGTAGTGTATGTGTGCAGAGATACATTTGTATCTGTAACTGTCTTTCTAGTACTCATATTATTGCCAGTCTTCTTGCATGTTGTTCTTGTAGTTTCGTTCAACATTTGTTGTTGTCATCATCGTGGTTGGTGCTGCTGCTGCTGCTGCTGCTGCTGCTGCTGCTGCTGCTGCTACTGCTGCTGCTGCTGCTACTGCTGCTGCTGCTGCTGCTGCTGCTACTGCTGCTGCTGCTGCTACTGCTGCTGCTACTGCTACTGCTTTCGGAGCCAGTAACAATGATTTGATTTTGTTTTATATCCTTGCATTTAATTTTGCTGCTGTGGCCGCTATTGCTGCTGCTGGCATTTTCATTTTAATCCGCTGCCGGCTGCAACTCAAACTATAGCAAAATACAGCCCGACTGAATGCCATCAGGCAGCGCAGGATCAATGTCTTCAACATCAACATCATCATCATCATCATCATCATCACCGTCAGCGACATCACCATCGCCATCGCCATTGCCACCTGGCGCAGCAACATCAGAAACAGCAGCAACAGCAGCTGTCAGCCTGCAGCTATGTACCTTAGCTTTTTATACCCTACAATTATAGTGTGAATGGATATATTGACTTTGTGCAAAGGCATGCGAAAGCGCAAAGTAGTGAGTGATTAACAACAAAAACCGTAGTCGATATACTATCCTGGTCTATCTGTATTTCATTGAATTTAATATAATATTTTTGCTTATCTATATAACTATCCTCATTTCCGTCTGTCTGTCTGTCTGTCTGTCTGTCTGTCTGTCTGTCTGTCTGTCTCTCTGTCTCTCTGTCTGTCTGTCTTCCTGTCTGTCCGTCTAAACGTCTATCTATCTGTATACTGTCACACATTTTTAATTATAATGGCCATAACCAGTATTCCCTTCTGTTTTTATATAATACCTCTATTTTCTAGAAGTATAAATGCTTCTGGCGGAAGAACACCTTTTGTTAATGCCTCCATTATACGGATATGTTCTTTGTGGAATAGGAATAAGCAGGTTTTAGGGAGGTGGGGAAGGGGAATGGGGTAGAAAAAATAAAAGTGAGTGTATTTTTGCCTTCCATAAGGGAGATCAAGCGGGTGAAGCCTTTTGAACCTTCTTATATTCGAACCATTATCGAGCAGGTTGATGGCGAGGGTGTTGGTGTGCCTGTTGAGTCGATTTTGATGAAAGCAATTTCCTGGGGAACCCAAAGTACCCCGAGTTCCTCGTGTAACACTTTATTGGTATGGAACAGGAGAGCGTTGGAAATAATTCTGAGCGCCCTGTTTTGGAACTTTTGAATTATAGAGCAGTTGCACCTTCTGGCAGTGCCCTACAGATCGGTATTCCGTACGTCCATACAGGCTTTATTATTGCTTTATAGACTAGAAGCTTGATCCCCAGCCTGAGAGTTGAGCTTCGACCGATAAGCCATAAATGTTTTTTTAACCTTTCGTTGAGCTGTGTCCTTTTGGTGAGAAGGTGAGGACGCCATGTTAACCTTCTGTCAAGGCCCAAGCCCAGATACTTGACTGTAGCGCTGCTTCGACTAGTTGCTCCGTCGAGATGAACTTGGGGACAGTCTCCCCTTCTAAGTGAAAAAGTCATTTGAGTGGACTTCTCAGGGTTTACCACAATGTTCCACCTCTTGAGCCAAGTATTGGATATGTCGAGCTGTCTTTGAAGGATTACTGAAGCCGCCTGTGGGGAGACGTCGGATGCCAGGTATGCCTTGTCGTCGACATACGTAGCGGCCAGCAGTTTTCCTTCCACGATGATCGGCATGTCGGCTGTACAGAGCGTGTAAAGGACGGATCCTAGTACTTCTTCCCCACACCTGACAAAGAAGTTCCTGCGCTCCAGTTAGGACCTGATAAAGTTGTAAAACGGTGCTGGTAGAGTTGACGTAAGTTTTTGAAGCAAGCCAGCCTGCCACACCCTGTCGAAGGCTTGCTTTACGTCCAGAAAGACGGTCGAACAAAACTTTTTCTTCTCAAATGTCTCCAGTATTCTCTCGACTAGCCTATGGCATTGTTCAGGCATGCCATGGCATGGAATTTATTATATGCTTTATTATTATAAAGTTACATATATATTCTATTAATCCCTGCTGATTCATACAGTTTTAATTAGTTAGATACGTATTTGGTGTACCCACTTTCTGGTATTCTATAAAGTGATATACATACTCTTAAGCATTTCATTTCAAAAAACCCTTAACTTTTCCATAAAAGCTGTAGAAGTTTTTAACCATATGGTGCAGCGATACATTAATATTGGTCCTACTAATTAGAGCCCTGCATGTATACGGCCAAAACGGCAAATGGTACATTCACACTAAATTTAGTTTGAATGCAAGTGAATTGAATGAATGAGTTTCCAAAGTTCACAATCATTATAATTCTAATTCATTCGAAGTTGAATTTCATAAATGAATGAATGAATGAATGTATGAATGAATGGGATGCCAGTATCTTCGAATGTTATGAATACGCTTCATGTCAGTGTGCCTGTTTCTCTCTCTCTCTCTCTCTGTGTTTCCTTCTTTCTTGCAGTGAAAATTCGGAATTTTAAAAGAGGTAGGCGTTTTGAAATTTTTTTTATGCAGAGTTCGTCAAATTACATTTTAGAATACAATAAGTAATTGTACATTAATTACTTTCAACTCAAGTAATTAGTAAAAACTATATACATCAACAGCATATTTGAAAATATTTTATCAGAGTTTAAAAACACTCGCTCACGGTCTGCCCATTTCACTCAATTCCGTCGCTTGCTCGTGAGCATGACCTCACATGTCAGGGAGTAGCTCATAAGCAGCATTTAATTGAGCTTTTTACAGCCAATCCTTTCTAGTAAATTACATCATAACTCAACTCTTGCAGCAATGCGTTGCGGTTTCCTCCAGTATTGTGTAAGTCATTTGATCAATTGATCAATCCTGGGAAGAATATTGTGGGAAATATATATTCTAATGAATTTTTGGAATCGGAATATGGAATGGAATATATACAAAACTGTTGACTAAGTGGAATTTCTTCCGCCTCAATTACCAAGATCTTTGTAAGGAACACTTTTTCTGTGTTACGTGAGCTCATTGATTGTCTTTTTTAAGGGTTGTTCTAGCAAATAGCCACATGGCGCTTCACTTCAAAATCTCTTTCCATCTCTCTCAATATCTCTCAATATGTGTTTCCATCTCGTTTACTCTACTTATAAGCAACTAGCTACATGTTGCTTGCTACCATCCGAACACCAGTTGGGGTACATAAAGCCTACGGCTGCTAAAAGTGTTCATGTTGGTATCGTAAGCGACCGACAACTAAATTTATTCGAACCATCAATGCATTCGAATGAATGAATGAATGAATGTTTCGGTTAACCTTGCATTCATATCGAAATGAATTGACATTTCATTCAGTCATTCAAAGTGAATGTTAGTATTGGTTTTGTTTTAGTGTTTATTTTGGTTTTAAACTAGTATAATAAGATCATTTTTTATACAGCGATTGAGTATATGAGTACATTGATGCATGTTTCAAACACTTCACTAATGTTGGGAAGAAGGCTAATTGGGCTTAATATTTTTAGCTCACTGTTCTTGGTTTTTTTCAGAATGCGTATAAACTTTATCATTTTCCAATTGATAAGGAAATATGAGTTCTTCAAAATAATGTTAAATAAAGTGCAGTATTCTAATATTATTTGTCTTGGAATGTATTATCAAGTGGCTACTCCCTTCTTCTTCTCCTTCTATATTGTTTGCTAGGCTGTTGTCACATTTAAGCATATTACTCAAGTGTATTCAAATCGCAAAATCGGCTCATAAGTGAAAAATTTACCATTATATCGAATACACTTTCAGTAAATCTTCCCGAAAATGAGAACCGGAAATGAATCTATTCCAATCTGTGTTTCTATAATTAAATTTAATATCTGAAGCTTAATTGAAACATGTAGATGGAGTGTTTCGGTTTTCTTTTGATGCTGCTCGTATAATTTGTTCTGCACTGGGGATCACTATCGCACTCCAATCAGCTAGATATAGGTTTATATATAAGTTTGAACGCGGAAAGGTCGCCTGTTTGTGTTAATTAAAACTAGTCCCTCAGTTTTTTAAGTTATTGGTTTGAAATCGGTTATGGAGACTTCTTCAGTTCCAAGTCTGTACATAAGTCACAATAAACATTCCACGTCTACATTTTGGTGTAAACCCGATACCAACCCACCGCCCACTTTTGTGTTGTTGTATGAAAAACTCAAAAGGGTTTACGTTTTTCAATACTATTAAAAATTTCGTGTGAATGGTATTAGAGCTTCGCTTCAATCGAAGTTATTAATTTTTTCTTGTTTCTTGTTTTTTTTTTTTTTTGCTCTATATATTGAAGCGTAGCAGAGTATTTCACCTGCCAGTATTGCAGGTGATATACCCATTCTGTAGCAGTGTATGTGATTCTCATACAGCAGTAGTTGCTGTTGTTGTGGCTTAAATGACGCTGCTGCTGCTCCAACTCCTCCTCCTCCGGCTGCTGCGGGTCAAAGTTCGCCACAGTTTGTAGCGCTTGAGTTACTTGCAGATACTTCAGTTTTGGCTAAGCGCGTTTGCCAAAAATCGCTTGAGCGAAGTTTCTACTGCTGCAGCTAGTATTGTTGTTGCCGTTGTTGCTGTTGTTGCTGATGTTGCTGTTGTTGCTGTTGCTGCTGCTGTGGTTTCACTATTTACCAGTGGCGTTTCACTGTTGTTGTTCTCGCTGTTGTTGTCTACCGCAAGTGTATGCAGTTCTTCAACAGCTGCTTCTGCAGCTTTAGCCATTGCCACATCTACTGCGATTGCTGTGGCTAAAGGCAGCCACAGCTGCCTCTATTTCCACTTTTGGCCACATGCCCAACGCGATTTCTTCTGTCCTAAACACAAATATTCATGCATACAGACATAGATACAAATGTATCTACACAGTCATTCACACACTACTGTTTGTTCTGTTGCGTAGACAAATACTACACAAACACACACACACACAAACTCACACAAACGTAGATACACATTTGTACGTTTAGATACATCTGCGCGTTTTTGTCTATTTGTGTGTTGGCGGTATTTATCTTTGCGGTTGCTTAGTATACCGCTCAAGTGGATCAAATATTTAGCCAAATATTTGCACTTACTATGCTTTCAACACACACACACACACACACACACTCTCGCACACACAAAACTATTAGTATTACATATTAACTGGTAACGCTGGCGTTTACTTAATAGTTTATTTTTTTTTTTTAAGAACATTTAATGTCCAGTTTCTGAGTTATTTAAGATAAAAACAGCAAACAAACAATGGCTTATTTAGTACATTGAATACTTAATTTTAATTGTGAACTACTTCTGTTTTTTTACTGCGTTTATAAGTGAGTGGCAAATCACTTAGTACGTACAATACATAGTTCCAGTATAACCCGAAACAAGTTATGGTAAAATTTTGTGCAATCTGCATCATTAAGTTTGTATTTGACAGCCATTTTGTACAAACATAAAAGGCAGACAGACGTACACCAAGCAGGTGGGTGCCAAAATTTAACTCAAATGCAATTGTGTGATAATCTAAACGTAGCGTTTGATGTTAATTAAACGCAATGTAATCAAAAACGCAGCCAACACTAACTTCTTTACTAAGTTATTTCCATGAACCATTCGACAGCATGCCTGACAGAGTTGTACCAATCATGAGAAAAGATTTATGTCACTCAATATCTTAAGCGAGGTTCATTGAAATGAGAAACTCCGGCTATTTTTTGATCAGAATGTATGCATGCATAGAAAGTCTACCCGCCAGAAAATTCTGCAGTTGAAAAATAGCATAACAAACCAAATTTCGCACAAAAGTAACTTATAGCGCAACAGCCAATACAAACATATGTACATATGTATCTGTGAGTTTGTATCTATGGCAAATGTATCTGCAGAATTTGTGCAACAATTAACAAATCAATTGGCAATGGTATTTCTACGCTCTACGCTCAAGTTGCAAATGCTTATGCAGCTAAAAGCGTTTCTGGCATCCAGTGATCCAGTGCAACAGTGCAACAGTACAACAAAGTGCTTTGGCATTCAATTGTTGTACTGTATCTATTAAACGTTCTACAAATATCTATCGTTGCTAAACAATGGCTATGTTACAATAACTCAATATGCTGCATATGCATTCAAATATGCAAGAAAGACATGCATGCCAGCCAGCCAGCCAGCCAGCCAATAAGCCGATCTAGTTAGCGCAGCTATTCACCTCATTGTGGAGCTCTGTACAAAGTCATTGGTAAGTATACAAATACAATATCTACATGCGTACGGTATACGAGAGTAATTTGATAAGTTATTGGCAGTACAAATTAGTACGGTTTCGTTTTTCCGTATACGGTTTTTTTCATGAAGAATAACTATGTCATGTCTTTGCTCGTATTCCGGCCGTTTTTCTTGTAAGGCATGGCTCAAACGAATCAATTCTACTGGAATCGCCAGGTTATAGCACCTTTTTGGTCCCATCAGATACACAACATGACCTTCGAACCATGAATAATCGGCTTTGGTGTTGATGTTGAGGAGGATGACAACGATTGACCGGACATAGCGTAGTATTTTTTCTTCTTGACGTTATAGTAAGACTATCCATTTCTAATGTCCAAGCTTCTGACAAGAATTCCGATACCGAGATAATCAAAGAAAACAGTCAACATTACTTTGATTTTTTATCGACTTTGACATGGTTTTTATGGTTTCGGCCCATTTGGTAGATGCCATTCCTAAGCTTCTGACCTGGTTTGCATGTCAAACTCGTAAACCCATGCCTCATTATCAGTTAAAAATGCGTTTAATGAATTTGGACTCGTTCTACCATAACTTCAGCAACCTTTACCTGATTGAGTTTCTGAAGGATAGTCTTTCAGCTCTAGTCAAAGGCTACGTGTTTCAACAATAGTTTAAAATGCTACTTTCAAACTTAAATGATTATTTTCAGTGACCATTTGCTTTACGTTAGCAATGTGAACTTCACTTGAAGACGTTGACGACCGAACAGAGCGAGGTAAATCTTCCACCACATGAATTTGGATAATATGTGAATATATTGCAGCACAAGAGTGATCAAAAGTAATAAATGAAATAGTAGTTTTCTTTAGTTTTCGGATTGGTGTGCTTTCTGATTGACATTCTGTCCGTCTGTCTGCCTTTTATATATGCTTTCATTGGCTGTCAAACACATACTTAATGTTGCAGATTGCTTAAAATTTGAACGTTGACTATTTGCAGTTGGTAGTTGACTGGAGTAGTGTTTCATTCAAAGTTACTACGCGGGAAATTCAAAAAGTCAGTGACTTATCAAGTTGCCCTCATAGATACATTTCAAAACGCATAGCTCGAAATGCGTTACATGCAACTGGCATGCGGTATTTGCTGCATTACTGTCTCTACTGAAAATCGAAGATTTACTAGTACGATACTATAAATATAATATATATACATATATATATATATATATATATATATATATATATATATATATATATATATATATATATATATATATATATATATATATATATATATATATATATATATATATATATATATATATATATATATATATATATATATATATATATATATATATATATATATATATATATATATATATATATATATATATATTTGCAGTTACATATTTTGATACAATATAATAAAGTATCTAGTATCAAAGCAGACATGGCTATTCAAAGAATTTCATAAAATAAACACAAAAGATACAAAATCGACAGTAAGCAAATTTGCTAAATGAAATTTTCAATTGCGCGCGCCTGTGTAAATAAAAATAAAATATATATAGCAAGGCTTTTAGATACCACAGAGTATGAGGTGATGTTTGGGATGGGTTGATGTTGGTGTTGGTGTTGGTGATGCTGATGGTGGTGTACATGAAGAACTCGCTGTGGCATGAATAAAATTTAAAATATTTTCCAATTAATTTTCACGTTCTTCATTCTCAGTTGTGAACGCAATTTGTAACGATTCGGATTGCTTTGGTTTTGGTTTTGATTTTGATTTTGATTTGGTTCGTTTCGAATCTATTCAATGCCTGTTTAAAAAAAAAAAATTAGAATATTTTCGGTTCGCATTTCATTTCAAAGGGTTTTGAAGAGAAAGCCAACAAACAGCAAGAAATAAAAAAGAAAATTCGAAAAAAAAGATGACGAAGAAACGTTAATTTCAATCAAAACGAAGCTTTAATGCGCTATATCAAACTATATAACGGGATATTGCAATTTAAAAAGCCCGCTTTAAATAATTTTTTTTTTTTATACCAAATACACGTAGTGTTAAATGGTATACATATTCCGTTTGTCTGTAAGTTTATAACGCATGAAAATGAGACATCTTATGGAGACATAAAGTAACGGGATTTTCAATAGGACCATACAACATGCAAATTTTGACGGGAACGTTGGCAATTTTACGTGCGATATTGTTCCTGAGCTTTTCTAATGAGCTTCTCTGAGCTTATCTAATAAATAAATTAATTTGTTAATTTGTTGGGACGGAAGAAATCAAAATATTATAACGGGTTATTCATTTAGACGTTCTTTTTTTTTGTAATTTTGAATAAAACACTTAAAATAGAATAGGATGTCGGTATCTTTATTATGACCCAAAATAAACATCTCTGACATTTACTTTTTAAAGATAATTTCATTCAAATGTTTTCCGCGACTACGCTGTAGGTGGTCCATTCCAAAAGGTCCACTTTTCGATCACTTCTTCATCTGTGAGATGCTTCGGTTCAGCCTATGTAGAAATGCAGAATTGTTTTGATTTCTTTAAGTTTTGTCATTTTCAAGTTTTTGTCCCATTCTACGTCACTATGGACAATCTTGATGAAGACTTTGAAAGTTTCATTTAAAGAACATTCAGATATAAGGTGGTCGTCGAAAGCGAATACAATTAAACCACTACACGATATGATAGTCAACCCAAACAATCTCGACAAAAAATCATCCACCAAAAAATTGCTCAAGAACATTGATCTAAAATTCACATTCTTTCTTGACGTCTGGCATCAGATATTAAGTAAAGTTGATTGCGGGACCAGAGCTCTGCAAATGCATAATTTGTTTTTGGAAGAAGCTACTCACCTAGTTCAGGGTTTCCAGGTAATTCGCAATGGAGAATTAATAGAAAATTACCATTTACTCTCAAAAGCAAATAAAAAAAAAAAGATTATATTTGTACGAGGGAGAAGTTAATGGACCAAATATTTCAGTAAAGGAAAGAATGCGCACCAATATTATCCAGACAGTGGTTATTTGAATGACTGAAATAAATAAATTGGAGGAATAAGAAATTGTTGCATCTTCAGGATCTTCTTGACGGCGCCGTTAACTATATCAATCTGTGAACCAGATTCAGAAAACTCAAACTCATGAAAAATTATTTGAGATCAACAATGGACCAAGAGAGATTAACCAACTTACCAATTTTATCGTTTGGGATTGAGTTTGCTAAAGAAATTGATTTGGACGTTGCAATTGATAAATTTACTGTCATGAAATCGCGAAAAAACGATTTGTGAATTGTATTTGTTAAGTGTAGAAAAATAAACATACCTGTTTACCTTCAAAATGGTGTTGCCACCATTTACAATGTCGAATTTAGTAAGATGTTTATCAAGGAAGGGAGGAGCCGAAAATTTTACAATTTGGCTTGGGTTCCATAAAAGCTCGTTATGGCTTTGCCTCTATATCTGTTGCATTCCAATAATGCACATTATGCTTATTGACAAAGTCATTCATGAATCAGAGTTTTCTTGCTTTTGCAGAGTCCAAACGGCGAAGCTTTGGCGCTTCAAATGATTAAGAGTTCTTGAGTTTGTTTGTTAAGTATAAAAATCTAGTTCTCGGAACATATCTGTACTATAGTCAAGTACAAAAATCTCAGAAAGTCAAATAAGTCATTTTTGTCTTGAAGTAGTAAATTATTGTTAAATCAATCGCTGAGACGAGAAAAAATCATGAGAGTAAAATCAAATTTGCTCTCTCAACTGCTCCAATTTCTTCGCTCCGATAGTAAATGTCGGGTGCCTCTTAGATGTTGTAGTTAAGACGATGACACTTCACAGCACTGTTCGCCTGTGTCATGGTTCGATACCAGTTCCCTCCATCAGAGAAACGTTTTTATAAACCGTTTAAGTATAACACACACAAAATTAAATTAAAATTTTCATAAAATAGAACAAAAATACAACAACAACAAATTATGTATTTTTTTTAGCACATTTATACTCAAATTAATCCAATTTTTTCTTTAACTAAGCTCATTAGAGCTTGAAGATTGTTAAATTTAACAATTTCGGGTTCTTAAACCAAGAACTTTTTACTTCGTTTAGAAAAATCCGTATTCACCACACTATTAATACCGCTATGGATCAATTCAAGTACGGAAATCATGATTTTTTTTTTTTACCGCGACATGTGTTCAGGAACATCCATTAGTGAATATTTTGATACAAATTTATCCACTATAGCGCTCTTAAAGCTGCGACCACTGACTAAGAATTTCCATGATAAAAATGTAAATCTTGACTGACGTTGAGAGATCCTGAAATAAAGTTAAGGCTTCTTTAATTTTAAAATACAAAATTATTATGTCCCCGTGGATAAACTCTTAATATAAATACTCGATTAGCTTGAAGAGTATATCACATATCCATTTTTATTGTAAATAGCGTATCCATATTGACATACCACGCCTACTTTTTTTGTAGGTCCCTTCTGACTTCTTGACTTCCGGTCGTTTGTGACTTATTGACATAGAACTGCAATTTAAGGAAACAACACTAGAAAAAGTTTAATCGCACGATCTCGATGGCCAGTGCAGGTCACCTCTGCGTAAGATAACCATGCCCTCAAATCGCATGAAATTGGTAAACATCGAACGGAAGTGCCCTCCGATGATGTTTTCAAAAAAGTACAGATCGCTTATTACACCGGCCGCCCACAATCCAAACCAAATAGTGATTTGGTGGAGCTTGTTCCAAATCCGGACACGTTGCCGCAGTTTACATTAGTACATATTGCACGGTGCTGTAACTTGCCATGGTGATTTGGCTTTCGTGTCTGAAAAAAGAAAAAAAAACCGTAATCACGTTCGTATTGGAAAACCCTGTATTGCATAGTAAGTTCTACGCTGCTCACATCAAGGTATTACAAACTTTCCGCCAAACTAATAATACCCAGTTTTACACACTGTTTGAAGGGCATAAAGGCGAGTGGAAATCGAGTTGAGAAGTAGTAAACAGCTTTGGCAAACTGCCTAAAAAATAAGACAGGCAGGTGTACCGCCATTTCCCGGAGCTGCTTCCCTCTGCCTGCCTCACGGCACACGCTAGCGTATGGCACATTGAAACTAATAACTTTTGCCGGTTTTTGTTTATTCATGAGTTTGATTTCTACGCGCTGGACGCTTTACGTTTCTGGCAGGACAACGTGAAGTTTGAAGCGTAGCGATGGAATCTGCTTAGCAACTTTCATTTGGGCGCACGGAATGTGGCAAGTAAGTGCAGACATACATACAAGTACATAGATACATACGTATTCAACTTAACTCGTCTACCTGCAGCAACTTCTCCGGACCTTACGGAGTAAAATGCTGTACGCATTCGGTTTCTTCAAAGTAGTTGACAGCGAGTGTTTGTACAAGACTTGAGTCAGATCGATGCGACTCATCTCATACAGTATCTTGCTCACTCTCTCCCTTGTTCCTTGTTTGTTTTTCTGGAGACCACACAAAAAACGTTTTTGGCGACCACAAAAAAGACACCATAAGCCATAAGCAAGCAGTTGAATATGACGCAGCATTCAAAAACTTCATTCGCAAAAAGGTGGAAATGGTTCTACTGTCATGCATCCGAAAGATACATTGCCAGAGGAAGGATAAACGGAAGGAAACCGCGCAGTCATTGAATCCGTTTAACTGCTGCTCAAAAGCAAAATGAAGAAAAGTCTCTAGATGAAATGAAATACGGAACATAAAACAAACAACAAAAAAAACAGAAAACAGAAATGAAAACAGAAATCGCCGCCAATTCCATCACAGCCGTCAAGATACTTTCAAGTTGACTTTGCTTCCGTTTCCGTCTTTGCGCCATTGCTTCAGAAGTTGTGTGGTATAATTGTTGTACTCTTTCTATATATTTTGGAGTAGTGTATCATAAATTTATTAGTCTGTTTGTAGCAGAGTTTTTATAAGATACAAGCGAGCACTTTAGCATTGAATGTTATACCTATATATTATGGAATGCTGCATGAATTAATTCATTAACGCTGTTTTTTATGAATATTGATTCGTTCACATTCAAATTCATGGATGCAACATTCATATCATTCAATGCATGTGAATGAATGAAATATTAATTCATTTCACTAATACAACTGCTTATTACATTCGAAAACGTAATTTGCATAACACATTTACACTGCAAGTAGTGCATTCGAATACATATTTAACATTCATTCATACATTCATTCATTGATTCATTCACTAATTCATTTATTCATTCACTCATTCATTCATGGCATTCAACTTCATAAGCATTCGAATGATTTAAAAATTAATTAGAATGAACGTCAATATCTTGAAATCATTCATTCAATTCACATGCATGTGAACATTCATTCAGATTCATTTTAATGTGAATGCATAAATTGCTGTTTTGACTGCATTCGTGCAGGTCTGCAATGCATAAGTACTACTAAACATAGATATAGTTATAGAAGCTATCGCCCAAGACTTTAGAAGTTACCGACGCTAAGTACAACTGTATTTATTAGACCAAACGCACTCCATTTACCCACTTAACAACATGATATCCGCATTTTACCGCTTAATGCGTCTAAAAGTAAATACGGTACTCAGATGGTGTACAATTAAACGAAAGTCAAGAGCAAGCTCCGAAAGCATCCATCATTGTAAGTATTGTAGTTCAGTCTGTAAGAAGCACTCAGAGCAAGCCATAATAAATAATAGTAATTATATTTAAAACTAAAGCAATAGTTTTAATTAATTGGCGCCCGAGCAGGGACCAATAATAAATATATAAGTATATAAGTCTTTAAATATTAAAAAACGTTTTTCTCAATTTTGAATGATATCTTTTAATGTATAGACCTCTCTTAGATATATATAAAATTTATAAATTTAACTTTGCTTGATTGAGTTGAAACAAA
Source organism: Leucophenga montana (assembly GCA_035044765.1). NCBI lineage: Eukaryota > Metazoa > Arthropoda > Insecta > Diptera > Drosophilidae > Leucophenga > Leucophenga montana. Next base: position 51,063 of record JAWNNQ010000845.1, on the reverse strand, counting down.
ATATCCGTATATGGAACCACCACTAGAAAAAATTTTATTTTGTAGCGTATAAAACTTTCGATTTTAACTAAATTAACGAATTCTCTTGCTGCTTTTACTATTTCAAGATGTGCTTACTCGAAACAATTTCAGTTTTCTTTTTAAGAAAAGTGGTTGGAGTACAACTCCTTGGCCATCAGTCAAGTAAGAAATTTTCTTTTGAAGCCATTTGACTTGACTTGATGTTGATGAAACTTGATTTTCACAATCCCTATGGCTAATTTCGGTCTTATGACCCTTTTCACGCCTCTGACTTTGATTTTACAGGCGCTTGCTTCACATTTATTCATTTATTCATCCATTTGGTGCGTAATTATTTCATTTGTTTGGAAATTTATTAAATTTTTTCTTAGTTGACGAGGTAAGTATGGTTTTGTAGTTAGTTCAGTGGGTGGATGCGACCTCTGAAGTGCAGTCAATGGCGTAAATATTTATTGCAAGTTTTTTCTGTTTTATATTTTTTTGTTTTGTTTTTATAGTTTGGTTTCATTTAATTGACCATTGTTCGGTTGAAGTTTTGTGCTAAGTTTAAATTGCAAAAGGGTCAAAGTCGTCAACAACTTTGCTTTATGCAAATAGGGCGTTGATTAAAAACAAAACCATAAAAAAACCTTAATTTATAGGATAACGTAACCATTGAATGCCAATACTAAGCGCATTCATTGATTCTGTATTTAAAGCTCAAAAGTTTGTGGTTTGCTATTCAAAATGATGCAAAGAACGTTTCAAACTGAACAAAGTTGTCCTTTATTTTACATTTAAACATTGACGTTCTCAACAAATATGAAGAAAAATGAACAGATGGTTTTGACAGTGACTTACTCATCGTGCAGTGGTGTTCCGTGAATAAAGCATGGACTCACTGCTGCCCAAATTCGATAGTTTTGTTTATTGACTCCGCCAGAGAGTGTAAAAAGAACTTCGTCCCTCATCAAAATTTGGTTCGATAAAATCAGACGTGTATAGACTCTTAGATAAAATGGTATTTTTTTCTTTTGTCAAAATCGGCTAAAAAATGGCAGATTTATTCAATGTTGGCATACCGAAAGTCTTGAAGGTGCGAACCCTGTATATTTTTGATCAGCATCAAAAGTCAACTTATCTCGCACCTTACTTATCATAAGCTTTTAAAAAATCATAATTAAGTTCTTTCAGATGCGTTTTTTTTAGAAAATACTGAGAAAATTATGACAGCAAACTGTCCTTAGGCGAAAATTGTTTGCTTCGAATGTAGACTTATAAAACACGATTGTGTTTATCAGTGTTGGCTAGCGAACGAAGCGACCTTTAGTCCGTTAAATTTATCGAATCACTTTATTGGCAGTTGATGACTTTGAGACTTTTGCCGAACTCCTCAAGTACTTAAGAAAATGCATATCTAGACCTTACATGAGTTACTTGTTGACAAAAAGGAGTCACATTTTTGCGTACATCTTTAGAAAGTTTTTTGTATTGTACGGGTATTTCAAACTGCTTTCATCTATTCACAAAATTTGATCCCAAATTCTAAAAGCTTCTTTGTCGATCTTTAAAAGCTTAAGTTTCCTCTTTATAATGTTAAGGCCGAAAGACAGACAGACAGACAGACAGACAGACAGAAAGCAGTTCGGTGCGGAAATTGAAATCAAATGGCATTTAATTAAAATAAATGATTCCCACAAAATAGCTCACATACCAATACATGCTCACTTTGTGCCAATATGTCACTATTTTCGAGTCAAAATTATTGCTATAAACAGTGAGCAACCACAGTGCACAAATGCAACAGAGCAAGAAATATGAAAAACACAAGCCATTTAGCACGCACTTATCGAACAGCGAAGCATGTTGCACCCTGCTAACGTTTTTCTCTTTTTATGCAGCATACTGTATACGCGTATGCATTGAAAGACACGGAAAGAGAGAGAAAATATGCATTTGCTTAGGTTTGTTGCTGTTGTTTGCTGCTGCGTCTGCTGATCCCGCTATTTCGCTTTCTCTCTTTACCAACACTGTTGCTGATCTGACATTTTGATAACGATTTTGTACATTTAGCAGGCAGTTAGCCATAAATAGCTTCTTCGAAACTTAACATTAATTTTTTGTACTACTTTTTCGGCTAAGCAGCTAGTAGAGTAAGCATAAGCTTCTACGCGAATATAAGATACTGTATAGTAGATAATAATTCCATAACCTCAATCTGAAAGCAGTTTCCCTAGTATGGCCTCTATTTACTCAATTGAGTTGAAAAGTCAAAAGTAAATGGCATTACTTTATCCAAATAACATATTTTAACTCAATTGAGCATATAAGCCCCTGTTTCGGCTTTCAAATCCGCATAACTTGTTCGATTTCGTTAAAATTGTGCGTATTTCACTATCATAAGAATTTCGCTATTTAACTTCACTTGAAAATAGCAGTCTAGAATTCATATTTTTAAGTTGTGATAAATTCAACTAGCGAAATACTTTAACGAAATCAAAACCTAACAAATTATTCGGATGCGAAAGCCGGAAGACGGAAGACGGAGGATAAAATCGATTTCGAGAAAGAAAGTCCTTTAACAGTCTATGAAAAGCGTATGCTAGATTGCATCAAGCGTTGCTATATGCAGATGCATTGGATTCAATGTGGTCTATTTTAAATGGAACATAATAAATTTTGATGATAAAATCATCAATTTTGTGTATTTTATATAACAATTCGCAGTACTTTTTAACAATTTTAGACGGTTTAGTTCAACAAAATAGTTATTATGCACACAATCTCTAAAAGTATGTTAGCTATTTAAACAAACACCCGAAATACACGTATGGTTGTATGTGCAAATAAACGGACAGCTGCCAATGTCTGTTTAAATAGCATTACAAAGGCTAAGCGGCGTCAACTGATAATGAAGCTTATCAGAGCGGATAACACTTAAAAATAACGCTTATGCAGACAAACACACACACACACACACACACACGCACACGCACAATGAAGTATTCATATATGTATATGGCCGCATATATAGCCGCAGAGAAATTTGCTGATGCCAGCATAAACATGAACAAATACATATGCAAATAGGCTACGCCAAAACCAATCGATAAGCGAACGGATGGAAGGAAGCAAGGACAACTGTCTGATTGTGCGCTTGAATATCGGTCTGGATGTTTTTTTTTGTGTATTTTTGTATTTTTTTTTTTTTTTTTGTGGTGTGCTGTATTCAAAATGAGTAAGGGTATATTAATTCTTTGGGAATGTATGTAACAGTCAGCTTCCATAGAGTTGTACAGCATCGGTAAAAAAAAAAACTATCTATGCACAAAAGCAACTTTTTGCAGGCGTTGCCCGTAATATCCTTTGTTAGTTTATTACTTGCCGTTTATTAACAAAAACGAAGTGTGCGTTTCATCTTTTCTTCAAAAGACTTTCGTGCTTTTCTTTGTTTGTTGTTGTTCTTGTTGTTGTTTTTTCGGTGGAACATAAAAATTATACCTACAATATACACATCTAACCATCATATACATGCGTATTGACAATGATGTCTACGAAACGAGTAAAGTTTACGAAGCATTTTACTTCAAATTATTATAGTTTCGCTATCGTTTTATAGTCACTGCACTGGGCACTGCTTTTAATCAGTAACACTAATCGTTCCTTGCATAGAAAACCTAGCTGAAGAACGTGCAATCCAATCCATTATAGCCAAAACTTCACAAATACACTTTAAAAAACTTCAAAGAAGTAGAATATAATTGCCATCGAAATATAATAGTAGCCCTTCAGTATATGGAGTCAGTATAGAGTCTGCTGAGAAGTCGTGAATCACTAGTTGCTTGGTACCCAACACTAGTTCAACTTGTATCCAGTTAAAATGGCTTCGACTGCCACTCTCTGCATGCACTAGCCACTTCACTTCAGTTGTGACTGCCTAGTTACCTCACTAGTGGGAACAGGCTAAGGATCTCTATAGTTGCTAACTGACTAGCATAAAAACTAAAATAAAAACATATTTATTTGGTTTTTATATTTTTAATGTGCTATTTTTTTCCAGTTTCTTCTTTCCCTTTAGTGCCAGAAACTGTTATACTAACTACGAGTAACGGCGCTGAGCATAAAGTCTCTACGTCTTAGCTATTTCAGCAAACAGTTACCGAACTCAACGTTTTTCTGTATAACATGTAATTGGTTCTTCTTGACTATCGTCGCAAAGACAAAAAAAAATTGTTGTTCTTTTATTTATAAACTCCTGTTATAACATTTCTTTTTTCTATGCAAAAAAAATGTGTTTTGATATGCGAGATTTTGAATGCTTTTGTCCTATTTTTGAAAATATCTCGACTTAAGATAAACCGATTAGTTGGCCCCAATAGATCAACTGTCTAGCATGCTGGCTAGCATTCCAGAGCACGTGAGTTCAACCCCAATTCCATGGAAAATTTGTTTTATTTTTCATTCAATTACCAATTTTTTTTTTAAATATTTTCATACGCATCATAGTTATGCACAACCCTCTATACCATCCACAACCGTCAAAACAACCAAATACATATCTGAATACACTTTATCATATTCAAAATATTTAAATCTAAGCATCCTTTCGGCAATTTAAAACGGAATTAAAGTAGTATGAAGTGGATGAAAACATCGGTTTCACTGTGGTTAGCGGTTTTTATTCTCTTATTTATGGTACAATTTTTTATTAACTGTTATAGAAATAAAAAATAGTTTATCCATAAAAAAATTCGCCTCAGATGGGACTCGAACCCACAATACCCGGCTTAGGAGGCCGATGACTTATCCATTGGGCCACTAGGGCTTGTTGTTTTTCAGTGTCTGGGAAATTTTATTAGTATTTCTTACTCGATTTTTCTTATGATATCGATTATTTAGGTAATCCGATAACTCGATGTTTCCTTTATGCGGGGGTGTCACAGAAATCTCTAGACAAAATTCCATCTGGTGATTTGAATTTCATGGATAAATAGATTTCATACAAAACAGTATTTAATGTACAAACGAGGTTTGTGCTACGCAGAGTTGGATCGGAATTTGAATGAAAGAGATTTCTGTGTGAGAGAGAGAGAGAGAGAGAGAGAGACACCCCAGTATTTGTGCATGGCATAGAAATATACAGTTTCTTACTTTTTTGCTTACTACACGCGAACTATTGAAAAATGCACATGTATGCAGCGGTTGAATTTATTCTTTCTCTTTACAAAAATTAGATTTGCTTTCCGTGCAACAGCACTCAATACCTCATCATTCCCTTTCTGATGTGTACCTAGAAAGACAAACGAAAATGAGTAATTACTTCATTTTGTTTGCAAATATTGCTTCAGTTTACTTACGTAAAAACTATTTGCGAATTATAACTGATAATTAATTATCATTATTATGTTTATTTCAGTCCAGTGTACCCAAAAACAATTTCGTGTGAATGGTATTAGAGCTTCGATTCAACCGAAGTTAACGTTTTTCTTATTTTATGTTTGCAGTAGAGCCTCTGAAAGTTATTGAAGCCTTGCAGCATAAAACAACAACAACAAAAACGAAAACGAGAACAACAACCACGACCGACAACAACAGAGCGAGCAACATCATTGACATTCATTGGATTTTGTGGATATGCAAAATTTGCGAAATTTCACCTGATGCCGCCGTCGATTGGAAAGTAGTTTTTCCACAAGTTGCGAGCAATGTATCTGCTTCAATACTTAGGTATATCTACATACGTGTATACACACACACACACACACACACACACACACACACACACACGTATGCAAATGTGTAATTGTGTTTTTATATATCGTATTTATGTGAAAAACGTGAATGGCAATACACACATACCTATATACAGAGAAAAATAAAGTCACAATACACTTATGCTTATGTATTGGGTATGGCAATAAGTTACTGACTGACTGTTATGGCTGTTCCCCAGTAACTTCCGTATATCTTTCAAAATGCAATTTAATGGTATGGTTCCCAAAAAAAATATACATATGTATGTACCTATAAGTTTCATCTCAAGTGCAATTCATAGTTTACGTCTACTTCGGATGGCTAAAAGAAAACTGTGAATTGCTTATAGCTGTGTAATGTAAACTTTGTATTGTCATTTTCGGTACCCATTTTGAATAGTTGTATTTTTGAACAATCGTAATGTGTTATTTCCGCAACCCGCAGCATTCGTTCAGTGTGGAAAAAGTTATTGATGACCATTCACTTGGGAAAACGATGCTTTTGAAAATGGCACAAACAGTTCAGAAGACAACAAACCGCCAGAACTCATCGCTGGCTATATTTCCATACTTTGAAATAGCATTCATGCGAAATCCGAAGAACTATGTTACTACCTTCATCTGTTTACCAGCCGTCTGTGTATATCTGTGGTTTAATATTATAAGTTAAGTTTTATGTTCCTCCACTTTTTCTTCTCCTCGCTGTGTTATATGTTAAACTTTTTAATGAAGTTCTGCTTCACGCCGAGGTTGTCGCTAGCATAGAGTAGTAGCGTGGTGCGTGGCTGTAAGTAGCAGTTTATTTTCCTAATGCTCAAGCAGTCGCCTATGCTACTCTTACTTCGGTGAAACTTTTCTAGAATAGATCGTTTCCGAAATTCCGTGAGTCGTATAGATGTGCCAGCCAACTGGCAAGGCCAGGATCTTTCTCTTTATTACAAAGTGCTTTAGCAACCTTCAAATGGAATGTGTTTTCAATAGCATCATCAATTTCCATAAAAGTTTATAAGGCTGTCGTTTTGGCGTGCAAAGCATCTTGAATTGCATAATTCAATTGGTATAAAACAGTTTTAGTATATCTACACCATATATTTAGCGCTGATATAGCTAACCATAAACTAGTCCAAGGTTTTGAGCATAAGCGAGGTGAAACATATCGGTCTGAAGCCCATAGAATGACGTGGATATTTTTTAATCGACTTCGAAATAAAGACTATCTTTGCTTTGCTCCAGCATTTCTAAATGTATTCGAGTGCCAGAATACTGCTAAAGATCATTATTTAGAAACCTACTAAGAGGTTCATACTTTTCTGTAGAATGTCAGAAAATAATCCGTCTATTCCGGGAGACTTATATGGTTTCAAGTTGCTTATTTATGGGGAACTGCAAGCCAATCAAATATAGAAATTCTTCAACGATATCAGTCCAAAACGCTTAGACTTATTGTTGACGCCCCCTGGTTTGTGGCTAATGACCAAATTCACAAAGATTTAAATATTCCATATATTAAAGATGATACACGTAGAATAAGCACAAGGTATGTTGAGAGACTACATGATCATTTAAATATTTTGGCAATAGGCCTACTAGATAATAGCGATACAACTCGAAGACTTAAAAGAAATCATGTGTTAGATTTACCTTTTAGAGATTAAATTTTGTATATATTGTAAATAAACTCTTAATTATAGAATTTTGAATATAATAGCTGTTCTCACTGGAGTACAGCTATTTCTGTTATATTATGAACTTTCAACTAATTTACTTATTGTCTTATTGATAGATTGTAAATTAATACTAAAAAAAAAAAAGAAGTTGCTTATAGCACAACTTACCTTATCTTCAGAACGTATGTATGTCGCTAGCAACTGTCCAGTTCGCCTTTCTGGAAACGTGCTACTAATAGTGTTCAATGGAGTTATTGAAGTACAGTCTGGAAAGTGAGTATGGACTGCTTTCTTCCTCTTCTGGTGATAGTTACATATGTAACCGATGAATTACAATAAACCGAGAATAGTTAATCTTCGCGTGGACAATCACCATATATATAAACTAAAGGCTTCAGCATTTCTTCCTTTTTTTGTTTGTAATTTGGATACTGTCCTACCTCGTAGGCAGATCTTAAAAAGTTTTATTTAATAATTATTTATCTAAAACTATATGTAGATATCTTTTCCGATGTTCCATAAGGTATAAATGATCTCCCTTCAGCAATCAATCATGATCATACGCAAATTTATGCTGATGTTGTCAAATTATGTTCGTCTTATTCTGATGTTTTTCTATTACAAGCAGATTTGAATTCATTGAATTCCTGGTGTGAAGCAAACTATCTTAACCTTAAATCCATTTATAATATCATACTTTTTAAATAATCTTAGCCTTTGTAGAGAATTTCGTTTCCATAAGTTAGGTCTTCTTATGGATCCAAAATTAAGCTATCATATTGTGCATGGGTCAAATAAAGCAGAAGATGTTCTTGGCTTTTTAAAGCGTTGGTCTAACGAATTTCATGACCCTTAAACAACTAAACTTCAGTATACTTCACTTGTTCGTTCGATTTTAGTATGAATCTTGCATCTTATCCTTGGAATCCACACTATGCTACTCATCAAGATCGTATTGACTCAGTTCAAATGCAGTTTCCGCTTTTTGCCCTCAGAAGCCTCAATTAGGCTTCTGATGTTCTTGTGCCACAATATGTGGATCGCTTGAAACTAGTTGACGGTCGATGCTCTTTGGCATCTTTCTTCATACGAAAAGTTGATTCTCCTCACTTGCTCTGTGGTCTTTATTTCTTAATGCTCACGCTTATTCGTATCATAATCACATTGTACAACAAATTAAGCTTGCCATGACTCAATTCGGTCTCTCTGTTCTATCTATAACTATAAATTCTCTCATTTATTTTATTTTTGTTCTTCTTTGAACTCTACAAAAAAGCTGTCCTTAACTCTTCTTCCATTGCTGTGAGTCGAGGCACAGTGAGTCTACTTGGTGACCAAACAGAAATCCTCCAACAGGTCTGAGTGGTCGTAACTTTCTACTATTAATGATAAGAATTTAGTGTTAAGAAGTTTAGAACTGTTTAGTTTTTATATAGTTGCATTAACTAAATTAATAAAATGCCCCTTTGGATGTGGATTTTGATTATACTCTGTGAGTTTTTTCCTATATTCCTACGACACACCTATGTGTTTGAAACTATTAAAGATCTTACGCAACTCTTTCCCTTATTTACACAGTTCCATGTTCCACCAGTGTGTATCTTCAGAAGATCTAGCTTCTCTTAGTTGGTATAAATCTTTTCTAAACTAGATATATGCAAATAAGTTCTTTCGATTTTGTTTTTTTTTTGGAACCTTAACCTCCAATTTAATAGCTAGTAGCGCTGCATAAGAAATAATTCACTTCCGGACAAACCGGAAGAAGCATTTAAGCTGACATTTGTCAGCATTGCAAATATTTCACACAATCCAATAAAATTCAACGAGCATCAGTGACACCAAAAAAAAGAAGGTAAAAAATGTATATATATATATATATATATATATATATATATATATGAGAGCTTGAAAGAGTGCCACGATGTGAGTGAAATACAGTGAGGCGACAGCTTGCAACATGTTTCCATGCGACAGCATACAATTGTAGTGTGCCGCGTACACCCTCCAGTGTGTCTGTCTGTCCATCCTGACAGTCTGTGTCTACCAGTCTACCAGTCTTTCCTCAACTGCTTCGAACAGCATTCATTCGGGTCGCTGTATGCAACAAAAGTGCGCTGTGCTTATTTTGTATCTGCTCGATTTGAGCCGCATTCGGCCATGGTACTGAAACTGAATAGTTACCCACGACCGCTGCACGTAACTTTATTAAAAAATTTATAATGAAAAAAAAAACAAAAAAAATACACATTGTAAAAAAAACTAAAAAAAAAAAAACGGGGGAACCACGTCGTATAATATGTTTGCATACATCAAAATGTCGAGCATATGTAAGGTCGCGCGTCACTCTGGCATATACATATGCAAGGTCCGATATGAATTTATGTGAATTTATGAATTTATGCGAAAGTTTTCAGTGCAACATTCAATTATCGCTGCCACCTAAAATCAGACAGGAGTTGTTTGGATTTAGAGATTTTACAAATGTGACGTTTATTTTCAAGGTAAATCCAACATCGGGCTGAATGTCGTCAATTCATAGCTCATACATCTGCTTCAAATCACAATTTGTTGATGCTGCTATTTGACAACCCCTCAACACCTTCGTATGTCCATTGATGTTATTGATTGAATTCCACCGAATTACAGTCATCTCATGGAATTTTCTATGGAAAAGTTTTTGAGATAAGAGATTTTGAATGTTTTTGTCCTATTTTTGAACATATCTCGACTTAAGATAAACCGATTAGTTGAATAATAAAATTGACAGAAAATTTACTTCAAGAACTTGGTCAATTAGCTCGATAGTTACGGAGCAATACGAAGAAATATATTGAACATTTTATTTTTTTTTCTTTTCTGTAAAAATTTAAATCGAAAATTCATTAAATCGACTGCAGAAAAATCGAAAAAGAGAAAAAAGTTCTTAGTTTATTATTTTTTTTATATAATTTTGTCCTATATAAATTGTAGACTTAAATCAATAAATATTTTAGGCGTCAATAGATCAACTGTCTAGCATGCTGGCTAGCATTCCAGAGCACGTGAGTTCAACCCCAACTCCATGGAAAGTTTGTTTTATTTTTCATTCAATTACCAATTTTTTTTAAAATATTTTCATACGCAACATAATTATGCACAACCCTCTAAACCATGCACAACCGTCAAAACAACCAAATACATATCTGAATACACTTTATCATATTCAAAATATTTAAATCTAAGCATCCTTTCGGCAATTTAAAACGGAATTAAAGTAGTATGAAGTGGATGAAAACATCGGTTTCACTGAGGTTAGCGGTTTTTATTCTCTTATTTATGGTACAATTTTTTTATTAACTGTTATAGAAATAAAAAATAGTTTATCCATAAAAAAATTTACAAATTCGCCCCAGATGGGACTCGAACCCACAATACCCGGCTTAGGTGGCCGATGCCTTACCCATTGGGCCACTAGGGCTTGTTGTTTTTCAGTGTCTGGGAAAATTTTATTAGTATTTCTTACTCGATTTTTCTTATGATATCGATTATTTAGGTAATCCGATAACTCGATGTTTCCTTTATGCGGGGGTGTCACAGAAATCTCTAGACAAAATTCCATCTGGTGATTTGAATTTCATGGATAAATTTCGTAGCTGTCACAGAAATCTCGTAGATTTCATACAAAACAGTATTTAATGTACAAACGAGGTTTGTGCTACGCAGAGTTGGATCGGAATTGGAATGAAAGAGATTTCTGTGTTAGAGAGAGAGAGAGAGAGAGAGAGAGACACCCCAGTATTTGTGCATGGCATAGAAATATACAGTTTCTTACTTTTTTGCTTACTACACGCGCACTATTCAAAAATGCACATGTATGCAGCGGTTGAATTTATTCTTTCTCTTTACAAAAATTAGATTTGCTTCCGTGGTGTGTACCTACTAGAAAGACAAACGAAAATGAATAATTATTTCATTTTGTTTGCAAATGTTGCTTCAGTTTACTTACTGATAATAGAGTTTAGGCATTGAATTTTAGATTCTGCAATTTTGAGTGCAACATTTAATTATACCAGCCTACTAAAGTCAGACAGGAGGTGTTTGGATTTAGAGATTTTAATGTTGAATAATGGTTATTCTAAGAAGTTCCATTAGCTACACATGATGGTTTTAGATCTGGAACGTGTGGCAGACCCTATAAAGTATATATATATTCTTGATCAACATCGAAAACTGTGTTGATCAAGCCATGTCCGTTGGTCCCTCCGTCGTTGGTTTGAACAACGAGATCCAGGAGACTACTATAAACGGTAGAGCCTCCGAACTTGAACTTTTAGATTCTACTGATACGTACACAGATCTTTTTTTTTTTCTCTAGGAAGAACCGTTTTGTAGGCGTCTTTTCATTCTGACTCCTGACTTTCTCCTACATACCAGGAGGCATCCGGCTAGCTGGTTAGTTCTTTCTAAATAGTTTGAGGTCTACTAGTTAATGACGTTCCCGATTTTAGAGAATTTTAAGTCCTTTTCTAGATTGGATGTGCGCATGTACCAGAGTGCTCCTGTTAGTCTGCGGAGGATCTTCGCCTGTAGGACTCGTAATTTATTCAGGTGAGATTTTATAGCAATGCCGTACACTTGTATCCCGTAACGTCAGGCTGGTGCGATGATGCCCTTATAGATGTGCACCTTATTGCTCAACCAGAGTTTGTTTGGGATTTCACAACCGATGTGGATTCCAAAGGTAGCCTCCTACATATTATCCTACATATATCCTGTGTAGTGGTCAATCAGCTGGTCTAAGAACATTCGTCATGTCGCAGTGTGTACGTTGCATACTGTTGCACATTTACCTAGGTTTATAGCAGTATTCCACCTTTTAGCCCATTTCCCAAACTTGAAGCAGTATAGCTGGAGCATATCAGTTGTACACGCACGTGTCTCTGGCAACGATGACCATGTAGTCAAAGAATGTATCAGTAAGAAAGTCCAAAAAATTAATTAAAAAACATTTTTTGTATAGAATAATTAATTTTTAATGGAACAAAAAAAATTTTGTGGTCTCCAACTCACGTATTAGCATTAAATTTATTATTTTTTAAGAACATAACAAAAAATCTCCCGCCCTCATATATATTCATGATATAGCAATGATATTCATGTCTGGCGAGTATGGTGGCCATTCAAGCAATTGAACATTTTGGTCGCTTATCCACTGTTTGACGAATCTCGCAGTATGGATGTGGGCGTTGTCTTGTTGGAATATCCATGGAATCGGTCCAATGTGGGAAAATGTGGAAACGCCTTCTGTAGTACAGTTTTGTACACATTCGCATTCATCTTTGACCAAACAAATTGTAACCCACATGTTCCATAATAGGATATTGCCCCCCCCCCACACCATTATGCCACCTGCGCAAGTGTGGTGTCGACTTAAAAAGCATTCTTCTTTACGAAAGTCATGGTACTAATAATTGGTCCGTCCAGATTAGACCTCCTTTCATCAGACAACATGACAGTGTGCCACTCCTTGACCCATGTCATGTGATTGCGAGCAAACATTTGGCATACAGCCTTTTCGCGCATCATTGAGAGGTGGTTTGTTTTTAAGTTTCAATCTCTCATTCTGTGATGACGAGTCGTCTGGCTGCTGGCGTTGTCTCGTATTGAACACCTACTTTCATATTACTTCCATATGTCGATTCATTGCGAATAAAATTGCCAACTACATTTTGGCCTCGGCCGACTTTGTTAGCGATGTCACGCTGATTTATTCCAGATTCAAAATAAGCCTTTATTTGGCCTTTTTCGAAGTCGTTTAATAGCTTCCCATTTTATTAAAAAACAACGGCAATTACTTTACTTTACAAAAATCGATGCATTTTCTCAGCGCTAATAGATTACGAAATGAGCTCATTGTCCATGAACCTAAACTGAAGAGCCAAAAAATTGTAGTAATTTTTGTGAATATAACGAAGAAAGCAAAACTCTGAATTACCGTTTGAAAAATCCTGCTATTTTCGCATGCAAAGTTATATGTAAAGAAATGAAGGTTTAAACTTTAAAGCAGCGGTGGCCAAGCCCTTGCTCTCGTTGCTCTGTGTGCTCAAACCGTTACTTTTGCATGCTTGCGATTTTCGACGAGACAACAACAACAACAACAACTTTCGGCACAGTCGAAAACGAAACAACAACCACACATGATTTTCAGACCGTCATAAAAGTGTTCATTTTGCTATGATTTATGACTTCTGCAGCGTCTTGTACACTGAGTAAGAAAGCGAAGTAGGTTTTGATGTGTTACGATTTTTATGGTTTCAATAACATTAAAAACATTAAGAATTTTAATTTGTATAAATTAGGAATTATTTTGCTCTCTTGCTATACTTGCTTAAACGCTTATAAACTCAAATTTATATTGTAGGTATATAAATCTATTTTGCCTTTTTTGTGAATACAATTTTTGAACTTTATCGTATTTATTATTTCGATTCAGCTTAGGAATTTCAATCAATTTAGAAAACAGTCACTCTATATTTTTTAAATATAAAAATAAGAGATGGATTCACCATCTTCGTCTGAATCTCAACAGAGAAATGTGTTGCGTTGTTCGCTACACAAATTAAGCGCTACTAACCAAAATTCGCCGCAATACGTAATTTTGAATATAGAATTGAATCCGGTAGACAGCGAAGACTCGGCTCAAAATGAACACGAGGAATTCTCTTTTGATGTCAATATGATTCCATTGCACAATGTTGTATTGGAGTACGCAACGGACGAGCAAGATAATGGAGACAACACTGCTCCAGCTCAGGACGAGCGCGTGGATACCAATTTGGCACAGCAGCAGGAGGTTGTCGAACCGCCGGAGGTCGAACCGCCGGAGGTCGAACAGGTCGATGACTTGGTAAGCCATAATTGAAATAATCAAAATAAAGTATTGCAAAACAATGTTTTTGTGAAAAATTTTACACAGGAGGACAACGACGATAACAAATCAAATGATGTCAAAGGCCGTGCTCTGTAAACCTCTAAGTTTTACAGCAATATAGATCGGTACCAAATGTGCCAGTTCATAAGCAAAAAAATTGATTACAAAACTACCAAAGATTTCTCTAAAAAAAACTATTGCTTCTAATGCGCATGTTAATTTGTTAATTTATGTGAAATACGTTTGACTTTGAAACAAAAACTAAGAAAAATAAATTGAGCAGTGGAAATTAATTTATATCTTTTACAAATATGTATATCTAAATCTGGTATGGGCGCAAAACTTCAAACTTATATACAAACAAATACCCGCAGAGAGTTCGCCGCGGCGGACACCCATGCTCGCATCTGATCTACATACTTAAATATAATAAGAGGCCTCGGATACGATGCCCCGTTGTTGATGACATGCAGAACAATGGCTGAGAGTGAGACCGAGCCAGCGTTGGAAATACCAAGTCTGGTACAACATTCGGAAACTTTACAACAACTGACACCAAGCATATTGCTGCGCCTTCCTACGTGCGACCATTACCGATAAACGATTGTGGCGCCAAATAAGTACTTAGTTTTTTGGCGTACACCAGTGCGCCTGTTGCTAATACCAAGTATGTGGCGGTCTTCCCAGACAAACGCTTACCAGGTCGCCCTCTCGAAAGGGGATCGTACACGCGGCCTCATTTATTTATTTATTCAAAGATTATGATTTATAAAGACCTTTGGGCAAGCACGGAGTGCTGTTTCCACCGTAAACCCGTAAACCACATTAAACAATGCATTTTTGTGGATGTAACCGTAGTTTGAGAATTTCTTTGCGCGGCAATTTTGTTTATTGATGTATCCATTAAGCCAGAAATGTGCTTCATCACTGAACAAAATTCGGCACGAAAACAGCGGATCTTCATTGAGGAGCTGTTGCTGAGCCCATTGACTGAAATTAAAGGGGCTTACAAAGTTCAAGTCTGGGTTGAATTTTGTAAGCCCCTAAACCAAGATCCTGGCGTAAAATTCGCCAAGTTTTGCCATACGAGAGGCCAAGATGCTGCGAATCGATTACTCACCATACTATTGATGCCCCTATGGATCAACTCAAGTATGGAGGTACTGATTTTCTCCATCTTTGTAACAAGCAGCGCACTTTTGGTACAGTCCTCGTATGTTGGCCTATATTTTAAAAAGTTTTTAAACTTTAAAATCAACTCTTTCTATATAAAAGTGTGCGGGCTAAAGAGTCCTTTGGCAGTGGTCCGCGGTGTTTCTCTATTTGTGTGTGTGTGTGTGTTCTGCCTGTATGTGTCTATATATACATATATAAGTTGGCTTTATGCATATTTGAACGCTTTGTGGCTGCACTGAGGGCAGCCAGTAGACGAAAATCGATTACATTTACAATATCTGCGGCAGCTGTGTGGTTGCATCGACTGTGCGAGTGAGAGGCCGCTATAGATACGATATATTAATCTATCTATGTATATAAGTATATAAATTTAATACAAATTAGAGATATAATTGCACTGATGTTACACTACTCTACTTTAAATCGCTTTAATGCATTAAATACGTGTATTTGTTTTGGTATGTCTATTGGTTTGTCTGTCCATCTTTCTATCTGTCTGTCTGTCTGTCTGTCTGTCTGTCTGTCTGTCTGCCTGCCTGTCCGTTCGCCTGTCTCTCTGTCTGCCTCTGTCTCCAATTAAGCTAACTTCATTACTCAAATTTAAATATGCTCTTTGTTTTTGTTTTGATTGTTGTTGTAGCTTTGTTCTTGAGGGAGTTTATCAACGGCGACTGCCTCAAATTTAGCCATTGTCTTTGGTTTAAATCTTCACCCGCTATTGTCTTACAGAACGACACGACCCCTAATGACGCAGCAATCTGTCGTTGAGCTCATGAAATTAGGCTTGAACTGCACCGCCCAACAACAAGAGAACGCCTTCTTTTTTTTTCTTTTTTTTTTTTTTTGCTCTTTTCTTCTTCAGATCCAGTTGCTTCTTTTATATACATATATAGAATATGTTATATAGTATACACTCTGGTCGCAACGTTGGCATATTAGCTACTTTTCGCATAATGCAAGGTGATTTGTTAGATTTACTCCCGACACACACACAGACACAGGCATTGCTCGTCGCTTTTGCTCTGTCTCAAGAGATGCTAGCGTAATCTTCCCAATGGAGGTAAGGAACATTACCATAAGGGACTGAAAGCATTCACCTGTAAACAATGACTGCCATATGCTATGCTCTTTGTTCTTATTGCCATCGCCATGATGTATTTGTTGTTGTGAGTGAGTTGGGAGGTTTGAAGGTAATAGAAATTTGCATGCCCATTTAAGCTAAATTTTCATTTAAGATTTATTTAAAGCGCATCTTTGCCTCAAACAACAACACCATCATCACCATCGTCATCATCATGATGCAGTGTATCGGTACCATCGTCCATGGTTTTTTTCTCTCTCACTTTCACCGTCTATAACTATCTCACTTTAGCATACAACAGCTGCGCCTTTGGCTCGTTTGTAAATTTGCATTGCAAACATTTCGGCGTTGATATGATAATTTGCTTTGTTTAATGTCCGAGAAATTTCGGCATCGTTGTCGTCCTCGTCGTCCTCGTCGTCCTCTTTGAAAATCGGTAGTGTTTGTCTTTATGTTGGTGTTTTCCACAGTGTTTGTATGTGGTATACTCTATTTATACTTTATACATGGTGAGTTGTAAATTTGGTTCTTTCCTTTTCTTTTTGTTGGACACAAACTTCTAACACTAATCGAAATTAGTTATTTTTTGTCATAAAGAGTTAATCCAAATGTGTATTTCGAATAAAATTGTTTCTTGTTTGGGCCACGTCTTCACCTCCTATCGAAATACGCCCAACCCAAAATAATTAAAATTTATTTATATTTTTTAGAGTAAACACGCCATGAGTCATTCACCTAAATAATGGTATATTTGTGTTTTTGATTTATGATTTTACTTAAACAAGCGTTCAGTGTCAATGACAAGCTCGATCAGTCTCTAGAAAGTTGGTTAAATTACACATCTAACGGTATGCAATACGTTTCGATCCATTGACAACTGACTGAGTTACAACTGATGACAGTTTCGATTGGGCTGGTGTACGCTGGTGCATCGAAAAACACATACGAGTATATACCGTTATCTAGGTGAATACCCAAGTGAAAACAAAAATTCAATATGTTTTTCGTGTTCAGCGCACCCGAATTACTTCAAAAAAGTTTACGCGAATGTTACTATCGTTTTAAAATTAAGATTTGTAAACTAGTGTTAGAGTTAATTTTTCCAAAACTGAAGTTAAGTCTGGAGTAAGTGGTCTCTTTTTGTAATCATTTCTATTTTTAATAAACATACTTGATAAAAAAGTATTTGTTGAAGCCTTAGTTGTATGAAAAATAGTGCTCATAGTATTAAGGCGCTTGTTTTGTCTGGCATGTGATCACCTCCGCGTTTTCTCTAAGACATCCCACGGGACAACCTGAATCTATGAACAAATATTTTATGTACGGTCGCTAACATGGGTTACCAAGCATAGCTGGTCATGAATAATGAAGCCGTACTTTTACAAAACTTTTGAAATATTTAAGTTCCTTCTTGAAACTCGCAAGAGGGAGTTAACAAAATAATGTTAAAATTATGAAACATTTTGTACATCAAACTCCAATATTGAGCTAAACACTTCAACATTTGAAAAGAGCCCACTGGACGTATTGGCATCGTTTGTGTCTCCAGAAATATTTTCTTTGGGTTACCCTCTGCGTACTGCAAATGGTTGCTTTATCTTCCATACCATTTTTTTTATTACTATATTCATACTTCATATACATACTTCATTATTCAAAATGATACATTTAAAATAAATTCCTTAAGCCGTATCCATTCATGCTTCATATTGAAGTACTCCGTGCTTTGGTACGAATACGTCTGTTGTGATATCGGTAATTTCTATGAATTCTTCATTAAAACTGCTGAGTCTTCATCTTCTGTAAGAGAAACCGGTTTTGTAAAATCTAGTTTATCCCTTAACAGATTTAGCTGATGTTTTTATAGTTTCTTTCAAAATATACGCCAAATATTTATACTTTAACTTTTTTCGCAGAAACTGTAAGATAATCAGAAGAACCAATGGTTAGCCATATTTCTCCTCAAGTCTGATTTTCTATTCTCATACTTCAAATGTGCTTGAGCTTCATTTTCCATGGTTCAAATATCGGATTGATCAAAGTATTAGTGAATTATGACGACTTTAACGATTTTGGTCAACAAACGCTTCTGGCTAACCATCCGTTGTGGAACATCGTCAAAAGCAATAGTTCTTTATGGTATGTGCTGGTTTCTAGGCTGAGAACAAAACATCTTTGATTATTTTGTCAGAAGTAGTCAAAAACAATCAAGAATCGTGTATTGCAGCGACATTTTTGACGCTGTAGTCCTTTGCTGGATTTCAACATCACTTTGACAAAATCTCACCAGAATAGTTTCAGCTAGAGAACAGGGTGTTCGTTGTTTACAATTTTCTGGGATTTTTAAACTACTTGGGAATTACAGCTTTTCCACTTATTCCTTCACGGCTTGAGTAATGTACATCCTTGGTGTTCTGCTACTTAAATTGCTAGCTATATTGTAAACTAATTTCGAATACAATAATAAGTTGGGGAGCAGTTTAGTGCTTCGTCACAAAGTCTACACACTTAGTTTGGTGTCTCACTTTCTCACAGTCTCTAAGAAAGTTGACAATCACGCAGAAATAACACAATTAACGAAATATATCTCAGTAGTCTGATAGCTTTTAGCCTTCATTACTTCAATTTTTCTTGTAAACATTTTTAAATTCTATAGTTAAAATAGTAAGAAAAAGTATACATGCAGCCGAAACTGTTGCACCCTGTATGTGTACTGAATGATTGTTGCACATTTCGTTTTTTATGTCACTGCGTCTTGCGTCTATATTTATTTAAATGTGTGCGCTTGTCTTAAAAATAAAACGTAAATTGCGATAATCTATTTAGACAGTCACACAGAAACTCACACAAAACACGCACACATACATACTGTACAAAATTATACTGTTTCTTCTCATTTGGGTTTTAAACCATACTAAAAGCGCTTTCAAAAGCATTATTTTAATGTTGGAACACACCTTTTTCAACTTAAATGCAATTTCATAAAACTAATTCAGTTGTTTAAGAAGTATTATAAGTTTTTATGCGGAAAAGACTTATAGTGAAAAGTTATGACCTCCATCACAACCGCAGGTCAAAAAGTCGTCTAACTGCATCTCCACTCATAGCAAAATTGTCAGCTTAAAATCTATTGAGGTTCAAAAGTTAACTATAGCTTTTTCAAGAGATCAAGAAATAGTTAAAAAAAATTTTAATGTGAAAAGTCTTACTGTTACATCTTCTTCAATACGGCTACTACAACCAGTCATGGTCAATCTATAAAAAAGAAGAAATTTTAGAATTTCAAAATTTGTCTGTTAATAAACCTATTATCAACACATATAAACAAAGTTCGATTCTACAATAAGAAAATTCAAATCCATAGCTTTTTTATGGAAGCAAATATAATTTCATTGGTTTCACATCGTAATGAAATATTTCAAATTTATGCAGTACTTAAATTAAAATATATACAGAAATATAAAGATCGATGTGAAATAGCGACAACTGACAGAAACAAATCGCTATAAATTATCTTGTTAATACCAAAATAAAGCAAATGTAAAGCTCTTTGGTTGCATTATTCCGAAGTTCTAAGAATACTCGTACATGTGCTAATGTTATGGGTAAGATCTTCTATTGTACGAGGTTTGTTCAAAATAATTAGCTTGAAAATATTTACTGCGAAAATAATTGAAGATGTAATTTAGTGTAGTCCAATGTGCATAGAAGACTCATTCCAACGAATGTGTGGGTATGTATTAAATTTTTATGAGGGATTTATTCGTAACACACACTTTAACAAAAAATTGATTGGCATGCGTTAGTCGAGATATATAGCTGATATAGTGCATAAGCCAATTACAAAAAATTTAAAATTCGTACCGCAAAATCATATCCAAACAAAAAATGGTTTATACGAGTTCAGCAGTTCAAAATCTATTATAAACAAATATAGCATCGATGGAACAATTTCGCTGTAAACCAGTGTTTCCTATTCTTGTAAAAATTGCATATTATTTGAACAAACCTTGTTCTGTTATTACAGTTAGTTACTATTTATATCCTTTTTTTTTTGTTTCTTTTTTTAATGCTGCGCTGCAAAATTTTTCCCACACAAATTACAACAATAAAGTGAGAACGGAAAAGCTGAAAACCCTAAGCAACACCAACAACAACAACATCAAAGATGGCAACATTATTTTCACATCATTTAATTTAATGAAGCGCTATGTGGCCTGAGCACAAAGAACACTAAGGGTTGGAGGGAGCTATGATGAGTTAGAAAATGAGCCCAGGCACTTTGTAAAACAAAAAACGAAAAATAAAAAAAAAATTAAAAATACAAAAACAATTTCACTTGTTTCAGCTGTTGTTGTAGAACATTTTGTTAACAGCTAATAAATGCCAAAGGCGACGCGTCGTCTACTGCACACACACACACACACACACACACACGCAC
The DNA here is from genome assembly GCA_035044765.1 of Leucophenga montana. Taxonomy (NCBI): domain Eukaryota; kingdom Metazoa; phylum Arthropoda; class Insecta; order Diptera; family Drosophilidae; genus Leucophenga; species Leucophenga montana. The sequence continues at coordinate 30,035 of JAWNNQ010000845.1, read as the reverse complement.
ACCTACAGGCACAAGCACAGTATGTCCTGTGACCCCACACGACAAACGACCTCGAGTATCGCAAAATTGTGGCCGAAAAAAAAAAAATTTATAGCACCTGACGCACGTTGAATGCGAAGTGCTAAATGAAAAGTGGAATGGATTGAGATAGTATGGGAATGGTAAAGGGAATGGCATGAAAATGGTATGAAGTGAAACGCTTCAAAACCACAAAATCGTGTTTGATATGAAGTGGTGCGGAAAGGAACAATGTTGTGGGTTGTAGTCCAAATTGCTGAGGGTGGTCGTCCTGCTCAGTCACTCGTTTGTTGCCTGTAATTATTTTAAGGATTCTTTATGCTAAATAGCGACACATTGTTAAATTGAAATAATGGCGCGTGTAAATATGTGGTATACGGTACGTAGATACATGCATATGTATCTGTGTATCTGTGTATCTGTGTGCTTATGTTGTCGCGGTCGTAAAGCGTCTACTAGTCTAATAGCAAGCATCCCTGGCTGTGTCCCTGTTTGTCCATGTATTTGCTAAGTGACCTGCACTGAATAATTACATACTATTAATAGAGTCGCAGCACTGTGTGCTTATTTGGGAGGACACTACTATTGACTTTGCTGTTACAACATCACTAAAATTTTACGAATTTCAAAAGGACATCAATGGTGGAACATCAAAAGGACATCTACAAAATATGGTGATATTTTTAAGTTGATATTTGTTGTTATATAAAAACTACTAGCTGTTTGTTTTGGTATAAAAAAAGTAGCCTATGTCCTTCTCCAAGCTCCCATTTATGTCTATACCAAAATTCTTAAAAATTGGTTCAGCGGTTTAGGCGTAATAGAAAACAGAGTGACAGAGTTACTTTCGCATTTATAATATTTGTATAGATGTTTCCAAAAAGCAAGTTAAAAGTGGGTGTGGTATTTTTATTAGCCTCCTAAACCAAAAAGTGGGCAGGGCATATCTCACAGAACGATTTTTGCAACTTAATTTATAAATCTGAGAAACAAGTATTCGAATTCACATATATACATATACGGAAAAACAGAGGAACGAATCGATTTAAGAACCATGATTTACGCATATGGAATGTACGGCGCTGAGAAGTGCCATCGTCTTAACATCTTCGGCTAACGGGTACCCGACCCATGGAGTTGCCGAATCACAACTCACAACCGTTTACTGTCGGTGCGAAGAAATTTAAACAGCTGAGAGAGTACGTGATTTTGCGCTCAAGTTTATTTCTCCACTTAGAGTTTGATTTAAGAATTTTCTACTTACTTCAATTCAAAAAGGACTTATTTTATATTCTGAAACTTTTGTACTTGACTTGAGTACAGATTAAGCTGTTATGTTATAGAAATGAAGCTAGAAAACTTTGTCACAAGGTCAAGCGTCTGACCGAAGGTTTTCAGCTGGGAGTTTCTTTCCGTAAGAACGAAAATTAAAGGCTGGTGACATATGCAAAGGAATCACCGAGACAATGGAGAAGTCAGTCTAGAACCACTAATTGATGATGGTTCTCTTGTAGAGGTCGACTTTCATAAAAAAAAGCGGAGTTATTCAAGACGATGAGTTGAGTAAAGCGCATGCACCAACTTTTATGCAAAATATGGTCCGATGAATGCATGCCAAACGATTGGAATCTCAGTGTTCTTTATCCTATGTTCAAGCAAAAGAGACCCCGCTGTCTGAAATACCGTGTCTGAAATACCGTGGAATAAGTCTACTTTCAATTGGATATAAAATTCTATCCCTCGTACTGAGTAAACGTCTAGTGGCATAGTCGGATTAACTGATAGAACAGTATAAGTGTGGCTGCAGACTAAAAAGGGTCGACCAGTGACCAAATTTACAGTCTACAACAAAACCTGGAGATGACCCGTATCGGTTACAAGGACCCTTTCGAACCGTTGATAAGAACGAAGTTCGTATGCCAGCAAGCTCCTTCGTCTCTGCTAGATAACGCTAGCACACACACAAACCATCGTCAGAGTAGAAAAAAAAATTCTCTGAGCGCTTTATCACCAAGAGAGCTCTGAGGCAGAATGATTATCGAGCATTCTACGCCCATTCTAATGCCCATACGTAGAACAGTCTCGCATGATCTTAGCAAGGCCTTCTCGGAGATTGAGAAACAGTCACATATCAACAACAATCACGTGTACATGAAGATCAGGCATGGAATCACGCTAGCTAATCGATGCTACTTTTGTATAACCTCAGGCTTCACTTGCAAAAAGTTTAAAGTTTTTCGACCGCGATAAGAACTTTTCGGGACGCTTCGTTACAGTGGCTGTAACACGAATCTATCACACTGTAGCAGATACGAAGGAAGAATAGAAACCAAAGAGAGCCAAGATGAGTCTGTTAGCCAACAATATGCGTTTTTTGAACTTTGCATGGTGTAATTCACATCGATTGACATGAAACAGGAAGAACGAGCACTGAAGTGGAAGTACTTGAGTTGCTGGTTGTTGTATATCGAGCTAAAATAAGACATAATTAAGAAATAAATTAAATTTTGACCAAACAAAAAGTGTATTTTCTTACCTAGGCTGTTTCCTAGGTTTCATAGAAACCAAAATTTGTAATATAAAGTATATTTTTTACTAAACAATAAATTAAAACTGTTAAAGTCTGTCAAAATACTGCTACAAAAATGATTTATTTTGTGTAATTCGATGTAGGTCACAAGCCCATAGTTTACTAGCAAAATAAACGCTGCTAATTTATGGACTATAAATTAAAGTATTAAATAAATTATGGCCGAATGCTGAAATTCATGCATTCTTTCACTCGTTCAGTTCCAGAAATTTTATAAGTTTCGCATAAAGTTTTATGTGCGACTTTGCTAAAACAAAATAAACCAAAAAAAAAAAAAAAAATAAAAAAAAATAGAAGTAAAACCCCTAGTAGAGAAAATCACCGAACACAAATAGAAAATTAAACAAGAATCCAACTTAGCCAAAAGCCAAAATAAAAGCCAATGCGTTGTTTTCTGCTTGAACTTGTGTGTGTGTATTTGGTAATAATAAATTTCATCAAGTCACCAAGTTTCACAATACGGCACACGTACGTCATTAATCTTGAGTTTTGAGCTATATTTGATGTATTAGTTGGGCTGACAGTCATTCAGGCGAGGGATTGCGTTGCGTTGCGTTGCGTTGGGTCAGTTGCTTTAAGAAGAAGCCAAAATAATAACAACAAGCATATAGTGTAGTAGGAGGGTTGTCTTTTATATTGTGCATCTGGTAATAGAAAAGATGGTATTACTGCTTTTCAAAATATGCTCCATGATGATCATGCATTTGCAGCAATTATCGTAGCACTTTTGCCACTCAGAAGTGGGTAGCTTCAAAAACGAGCTGTTTAACGGCTTCAACAGCTTCCTTCCTCAGGAGTCTACAAAAGTTGACCTCGCAATTTATTTTTGATGTGCGAGCACAAAAAGAAGTCAGTGCTGTAAGTCGTATGAATCAACAATTCGATGTTTTGAGTGCTTAAAAACTGGAGGTGAAGCATGATTCGTCTTCGGCGGTTGGTTTTGATCTATTCTCCAACAAATTTCTGGCAAACAAATGGTTGTGTACCATTCAGAATTGACTATCCTACGTTGCTTAATTGGTACAGTGGTGATATGACCACTATTGTCGAAAGTTTTTTCGAACCATTTGCTTCGAACTGCTTCATCCGCGATGTTTCATGGGATTTTGCTAGTCTTAGAACACCTATGCATAGATCGATAGATGTCATAGACGTGTTTTGAACTAGCGCAGCTAAGTATAACCCTCAACATTTCTTTGCATCAACATTTCTTTGCACAACGAAAGTCATACAATATGCAAGGCAACCCTCTTATGTATGTACATATAATGTGTGTAAACAGCCATCGCCTTTGATCTGACCAGTAAGTTTCACATGAGGCTAAATATGAGGTCGTCTCTCGGTTCAAGCTGAAGTTAAACTAAAATAATAATAAAAGTCAAACTCTGCGAAGCAAGAAAAAACAATGCCCGGAAAAACACGTGAAAATGCAAAGAAAACTTTTACAAATTCAAACACATGTGTGTGTGTGTGTGTGTGTGTGTGTGTGTGTGTGTGTGTGTGTGTGTGTGTGTGTGTGTGTGTGTGTGTGTATGCGTGTGTGTGTGTGTGTGTGTATGCGTGTGTGGATACAATGAAAGCTGCGTAGGATTTTGCGCGATCTATGAATTTTCATTTGTATTCATTTGTGTTGTATTAAGTTGCAATCATCAACGAATGCCAACACTAAACCTCCATTACCGTCGCACAGTGGTCTGTAGTAACTATTATTAGTTAATGTTATTTACAGTGATTTAGCAGAATGATTTTTAACAGAAAACTGCTATTTTATATCCAATAACAGTTATCAATGTGATTGAAAAATAACAAATTTTGCTAAGGTCAGACAAATTATTTGCATAGAAAAGTTCAACAGGCGCCTATACAGAATTTGTCTGTGTTTGTGTTTACAATTTACAAATTATTTTCCCGTCTGATTTTAGCTTAAGTCTAGCCTAGATTTTTTTTAAGGGTATTCAACATTATTTTTTGTTTCTTTAATAAAAAAAGATGTCTAGTGTGCTAGCCACCATCCCATAGGTCATGGATTCAAATAAATAACATTCATTCAGTAGTTTAGTTTAATTAAATATTTATTCGTTCTTTTATTATTTACCATTTTAAGCCTCTCCAGAAAAAAGCATTCGAAATAAAATTGACAACACACCAAACTATTGCCAGTGGCACAAGCTTACATTTAAATTTCAGAAGAAATAACAGAAGAAGTATTCCTTACAAAATCTTGGGAATGTGGTATTTCAGTTTTTTTGAGTACAAACTATTGCTGATTTCATTACTGATTCCAAAAAATAATTAGTTCATGTATATTCCACATACTCCTTCCCAGTGTTGATCAAGTGCTTCACTACAACTTGTAAGGACTAAAGCAATACTACGGGAAACCGCAATGAAATGCTGAAAGTGTTTGCGTTTTGATGTCATTTTGTAAAGAGAATTGGATTAAAATGGAAACATTTCAACATTTACATTACAATAATAAGGTAGCGTATTGAGGGCGAGCTCCATAATATTTCACAGGCCACACATTAGTACGCTTTGAATTCTTGTGCTGAACTGTTCGGATCGCGAACGAAATTCCTCTTTGTTGCTGGGAGCATGATACATTAAGTATTGTATTTTTCTACATTTCTTTTAATTGAGAACCAATATAATATCTTTATCTTCATAGAGACATACACACATGCAAAAATAAACGAAACACAAGAAAAACTCAAAACAAACAATTAATCTTGCTTCTCTTTCTCACTTCAGCGTTAATTTGGATTGGCCTCTGTCAACGCTCAGTACGCTACCTTATTATTATAGTTGGCTGTGAGTAACTCCGAACTCTGGCTAATAGGCAACCCTAGCCAAATTTTCAAAATGAATTACTCTGTTTATTTTTTATGTGATTTCACAAAGTTACGTTCCCGTAAACTGCTTCGAAAAAGTTCAATGTTTACTAGGTTTTCGAGTTTCCGAGTTTAAAGCAAAACCCCTAACCTCTTACAGCCCTATCTTTTGTTTGACTCACTATTATGAATTGTGCTTATTTTGTAAATGGGCATGAATGTAATAGAATACACATTAGAAACCATTCGTCCATGATTCCTATCTCTATTTACTTACTTTCATTAGCATTTCACAACACTGTGCGGCAACATTTCGCCATCTGCTTCAATTTCGTTGCGCACACTGAGCATGAAATAAGCCAAAAAGAAAAGTTTTATTGTTTGTCTGCAAGCCCGGACAAGTACTCTACACACACCCACACACACACACACACATATATTTTGGCTACTTATATACGTACGTATACGGACATACTTCTAAACATTTCTAAATAAGCTAAAACTTTTTATTGTTTTCGTTCGTTTCTTTTTTTTTCTAACAATGAAACAATTGTCGCACCCATTATAAGCATCCTTAGTCTTCTAGAGTACTCGTACATTTTGGTATCAATATGTTGCGTTCCGTTGCTTAAGTTATATAAAATTTTTATTAATTTAAATATGCGATTTGATTTTGTTTTTGCTGACTTATTGTCATTGTCGCACACTAACGCAGCTCTTTGCATTAACCATATGAATTACACAGACAATTTCATAGTTATACGTTATACTAAAGTTCAATAAAACAACCGTTTTGCATGATTTGTTTTTTTCTATTGTCGACACGCAGCTCTTTGCATCAACCGGCGTGATTTACAGAAACAATTTCTTTGCTCTTTGTTAACTTTCTGTGTATATCGAAATCATTTGCATTTGCATAAATTTAATAAACCCTTTTACCTAATATTAAAACAAGAAGAAGCAGAAAAAGCTTGAAAATACGAGCTTCAATGCATAAGTTCCTGCGTTTAAAGACAGCTGACGTCTGCCAAATGACACCAAACTAAATTCCAGACTAATTTATAGGTTAAGCAGTTTTAGGTGTATCAGATATATTTCATGTTTCTCGATAAAATGGAACAAGAGTTATATATCAATCCCTAACTCGCTTTTTATGTTTGGTCGCTGTCTATAGAGACCCAACACCATCTATAGCAACCGTGCTATTATGATACAACGTACTTAAATATGGTTGTACATACATCTGTTTTTTTATGAAAAGGATAGGCAGACGTGATTGCTGAGGAAACATTAAAGAGCTACATGCACTGGCTTAGAAAGAGAAGTGAGCGGTTCACCCGAGGTAGCCAGAATCATGTGTTTCTTTTCCTTGAATCTGTTTGACTTCCTTTTTTTGGGGTCCTTACTTTGTTCCTAGATGGGCCAGATGTATTATTTTCCTCATTTTGCATTTAAGGGTTCCCCAGAATCATGTTCCGTATTTTCAAAAAGGACCCCATCTCGAGTTGTTTTGTTACGCCACTACCTCCATGACGTAATGATCGATGAAATAATCTCTAATAATAATTCGATGGAAATAGTGCAGCTTTTGCAGCAAGGATAAACGATTTGAGGATTTAAATAAATAGAATTAACGTGGAGAAACTCGTTTCAACCTAAAGAAGATTACGTTGTAAAATAAAAAGTAGAATTCTGAATAGAGAACTAGCTGCTTCGTTTAAGTATGTACTCACTATATGGCTTAGAAAAAGCATTTCTATGAAATAATTAAGAAAAACTGCATAGAAAATGGAAAATTAATTAAAAGCTGCACAATTCGATGTTGTGGCTTCGTTGGCGGTGGGCAGCGTGGGACGTGGGACGTGGGACGTGGACCGCCCTAATGGTGGAATTCAGAAAAAGTGGCGGCATTGAACAAAGCCATATAAATGTGGTACAGCGTACAAAGCTTGCGGCTGAAATAAAAAACAACAAAGAAACACATCAGCAAAAAAGTGTGGACAAACTCATTACATTTTGCATTTTACAATAACATTTTCTACGATGTGTCCTTTTTATTTGTAAAAACAGTGTAAAGTATGGCAGAACATTTTGTGTTTTCATTCATTTATTATTATATTTAGGTATGTATGTACATACGCGTCGGCGTATGTCGAGAAAAGTTTGCATCGCTGACTATAAAACTCACCAATTTGAGGAACAAAAAAAAAAAAAATGGATTATGCAGTACACCAAATACTTCAGTTAACTACTTCAACTTATCATACAACTTATACAAAGCAGCAATCATCAAAAGTTTAAAATTGGAGTTGATTTATATGCTCCAATTTCGCGTTTTAAATTCACTTGTCATTGAGTATGTTAGGTTAGATTAGCATGGTCGGGGGAGTTACCACCTAACACATGAATCTTCTTTCAGGCTTCGAACCCTTTGCTTTTACAACCACTGAGAAGATTTTTCATACTACACTACTCTAGCTTACAAATTTCAGAAATGTCATTTAGGAAGTAGTCCCCTAGGTGCTTGTATCTACTCTTAGACAGTACAGTTATCACAGCCTCTACAGAAGTCTTTTGGGGAGGCCCTTACTCTTCTGCCATGCTGGTCTATGAGACAGTATTCATCCTAAGTAGGAACTAAGTTCTTTTCCAGGTATACTTATACCACTCCTGCCTTCAAGTACTACACGTGGTAAGTCTTGACCACCTATTGTTTGCGGTCCTAAAATTGTTGGTTTTGATTTGCAGCTTAGCGGTATGCGTGGACAGCGGTATGCCAATCGACTAATTCTGCTGTCGAATATGGGCCGTTGTACCTAGTCTCATGCAAGTTCATCTGCTATACCCTGTTTATTACCATACCCTGGCACCCAAACGAGTTGGAGACTATTCTGCTCACCCATCTCATTAAGTGATTTACGGCAATCAGTGATGGCGCTTCTTCGATTTAGTCAGGAGTCCAGCGCTTTTAGAGCTGCTTGGCTGTCTGAGTATAGGTAGACTTGTTTCCCTCTCATTCTAGACGTTTCTAGGTAAAACATTGCCCTCTGAATGGCAGCGACTTCCGCTTGGTAAACGCTATAGTATAATCCGGTAATCTAAAGGAGACATTAATACCTATTTCTAGCATGTATACTCCACCACCGACTCTGTTTTCCATTTTCGAACCGTCTGTGAAGATTCTCAATGATTTTTCTACTTTTATTTCATGTTGCTGTCCCTGCCAATCTTGTCGGGAATAAGTACATCGAATTTCTTATTGAAGTTCAGTATAAGGATACAGTAATCTATACTTCCGAGAATAAAGCTTTTAGCTACCTCCATATTATTGCACAATGCAATGAAATTTTGAATCGATAATCGAATGGCTTTCAACTAGTCGGTTACAACAATTTGATAGAGGTCACACATAGACCAATATGGTCCTTAATGAGACGTGTACTTAAATCAAGTACAAAAGTCTCAGCATAAAAAATAAATTCCTTTTGACTTGAAGTCGAAAGGAATTTTGTCGTTAGCAAAACAAAATTAATCTCTCTGCTGCTCTCAGGTAATTAGACCTTGCAATGGTGGAAAGGTTATGCTTAGTGAACCTGGTGGAGGTCGTTCTAAAGCTATTACAGTCCTTAAGAATGTTTAAGTGTTTGGCGAACGCCAATAGCCTGTTAGGAGTCCTTCTGGCCGCCTCTTCTTCTTCTTCTGACGCGAGCCCGATATTTTAGTCTTGATTTTGCGTTTACTGAACAGCTGCAGATAAGGTGATCCAGAGTTTGCGTGACTACTACCGTTTTCTTTCATTTCGTACAACCGTTCTTTTTGGTTATGTCTAGCTTTTTCACAGGAGCGGCGTCTTAGACAATGCACTGTTAAAATGTCTACCAACAATCTGCAGTGCAATGGTGAACAAGGTGCTGTAAATATTTTTGTCTTTGCGGCGAGAGTCAATGAGAAAAGCAATTGCTTGTGATTCAGTAAGTCGATGTGTTGTATGCCTGTTAGTCGAAGTAACTAAAATGATTAGATTTTGCGCTCAGCGCTGTTGGTTATGGTTTGCATACCAGTTTTAAGCAGTCCAGTTTCTTCTTGTAGTAAGTCTATTTCTGGTCTAAAATCAAGCTTAAAAAACACTAAAATCAAGATTTTCGGAATGGAAAAAACTGTTCTTGAACCAAGCATTTTGAAAACCCCTACTGAACATCATTTTGCTAACGCTACGAATCAATTGAAGTACGGAATACTCCACTTTTCTTTTAACAGTGTACGCACTCAAGATTTACGGGTATTTTCATGCGAGTACATATTTATATATATATATATATATATATATATATATATATATATATATATATATATATATATATATATATATATATATATATATATATATATATATATATATATATATATATATATATATATATATATATATATATATATATATATATATATATATATATATATATATATATATATATATATATATCCCGTATATTGTATATTGTTATACTTACTACGAGGCAAACAAATATTTTCCCACTTGCCTTCGTAGTTTTGTATGCGGCTGAATCGTTTTCTTTCTTACATGCTTGTACCATACCTCTTACCCCCCCCCCCCTTATACGATTTATACGCCAACGCATTCTTAACGTTTTGTCTGTGGTGTTGGCTTTTAATTTTTTTTTCTTGTTTTTTTTTTTTTTGCTTACCAACCGCCTCCGCCATATAAGATAATAAAGTGAAAATTTTGTTTGCCACAAGCGCAAAATGAACAGAACTGAAATTCGTCCTGCAGCGTAAAGGAATAAAACAAACAAAGCCACCCACCCACCCACATAGAAACACACACACACACACACTACACACAGTAATTGCATGCATACGTTGCGGACAATGGCAAACACTTTTAAACGGATTCCATTAACATTCAAGATGGCGGAGGCGGAGACACGCTCGTAAATGAAAAATAAGTCGTGGTACCCACAGCCACACAACAAACATTTTAATTATGAACTGTTATTGCTTGAAAAATGCAAAACCAAAAAAGTTGGTTTAAAAAAGCCAGAGCAATCCTTAGCCTCATTGGAACCGAAGCACTTAAACCCTTCACAGTAATTGTTCTATTGTCGTTTATAATATATCTCAAACGAAATTTAAATTTAAATGGGTTTACTACTGAATTGTTTACTTTACTACTGTATACGGTTTATCCGGAAAGTAATGTCAATGACTCAAGATGAATAAAATTCAAATGGCTGTCACCCAAGTTTCCACCAACAAGGGTGAGCTGACTATTTTCTCATTGTACCTTCCCCAGCAATTTTCTTGGTCAGCAGTCGATTTTGAGGATATTTTCAGTAGACTGGGGAGAAGGTTCTTAATTGACTTGGATTATTATGCTAAACACCGTTTCTGCGCTAACTACAGAGAGGATGCAAAAGGCAGAAGAATACAAGAAGCCCTGATAAATACTTCTGCTCAAATTTTGCCACTGAGCATGCCACGTTCATCCCTTTTGCACAGCAGCACACCCGAGTGCCATAGATTTTTTCATCTATAATGCGCTGGGAGCTGACGAATTAAGGATGACCGCCTCTCCTTATTGGTAGATCTAGACAGCATCCCACAATTCAAGGCTCCAAAGTGACGACTGCTGCCGCCTTGAGCCAATATAGCAGTATTTTTTCTGCTCCCTCTAACTCCACTCAATGATCTTTACCATTAACGCGGCTTTCAGTTGATATAGATACCCTGTAAGAGAAGGTTGAGACGACAATACATTCGTACTAGCGACCCTTCAGTGAACAGAGTATATGGTAGGGTGTCCAATAGGGTCATAAAGCTTTTGTTGAAGCAAAAAGACCAGCAAGCTGACCTAATTTTACAAAAAGTCACTTCTGATGCAAGCGCAAACTACTCTCTCTCGTCGCTGACGAAGCGGTACAAACGACAAGCAGTCTCAAAGCATACAATCAGGAAGGTTGATGGTACCTGGGCCACATCTCCGCAAGATGCAGAAAACTTGGAGGCACGTTTCCAGCCCTTTGACACAACTTCTGCAGAAACGAAAAAGGGAAGTATAGTTGAAGCTGGACAGCCCAGGACAACTTGCCCTCCCTGTTGCTCCCATAATAGTCGAGAAAGTACAGTCACATAGATCAGGAAGACCCCAGGCGAAGAAGGGCTAGATAACATTTCGATAAAAGCCATGACAGCCAAAGCATTCCCTGGTTCTAATATTTAATGCAGTGTTGCGGTTATGTCACATACCATGACAGTGGAAAAAGGCTCAAATCTGTATGAAAAGATTCATACAGATTGATCAAATTACTGCCTGCGATAAACAAGCTCTTCTAGTGCTAACGGATACCAACTTTCCAGTTTGAATTCCGGAAAGCCCATGGAACTCCCGAGCAACTTAACAGAGTGGTCAACTTCATTCTTGAAGGTTTTGAGATCAAGGAGTACGTGGTAGCGGCCTACTTCTGTAGATATAACGCAGGCCTTTGACAGAGTGTGGCACGATGGCCTCCTATTCAAGCTTAAAAGTGTTTTGCCGTCTCAATTGTTATCACTACTGCGTAGCTATCTAACGGAGAAAACCTTTTCTGTTGTCCTGGATGAAGTGAAGTCGAGTAGTAAGATCCCTCAGTGTCAGGATTGTCAAACCAAGCTGGCTCCTACATATCATAAACAAATTGTACTTAAAGAATAAGGTTAATATTTATAATGATATGGAATCCAGGTACTTGGCATAGCAGCAACGACTTTGGGCACTCCGTGCACACTTTTCGCATACCCTAAACACTTTCCTGAATTATAGCTCTTGGAATATATAATATATCCCTGCCACTAAACGAACACTTAAACGACAATCGGAGGGGACCTCTCAAACGAGTCACATTTTCGTCGATGATGGCCGTCCAGCGAGGAATACTTCGCTCACCTCCTCCTATTCGTCAAAGAAATATTTTTCACTGTGGTCTTGCCAATTTTAAAGAAAAACTTGATCGCTATCTGATCGAAATGCTTTAAACAAAAAATCTGTCCGAAATCTTCTGTTGTTCGAAGGTGACTACTTGTGTGTGCGCATGCTCCCTGACATTCTGCTTAACTTATTCCCACACTCCAGACCGCACTGCGTTGCTGATTCCACAAAAAATCATTAGTTTTACGCTGCTTACTCCTGCTACACTTAACGAACTAAGCAGTCTTCTCAGCGCTCACCACATGAATATCGTAGCTCTGCAGGAGATAAGAAGTTTATATTTATCAATATCAAAACAGGCAGAAGTGAACCGACGGATTTAACGATGAATCCGACGGTCTTCTTGGCTTAACCTCACGGTTCCGAACACAGTCTACCCTCAAAACTTCTTTTAGTCACTTCACGTCGCACTTCCGAGGAAACTATCTTCGCATCTGAAGATTAGGCCATAGCCAACCAGTTACTCTACGAAGTTTCTTAACCAATGGTCACTACGAAGTAACTATAAAGTACACTTCGTGGGCTCTTGATCCCCGTAACGCAATATTAAGCAATACTAGAGCAAATACTTGCAACTCAGTTCTTTTAAAATTTCAACTATTACATAAAGGACGAATTTAAAATTACACAAGTGGATCATAATGTATTGGTGCGTGCTCTTTCATTCAGAGATGTGCCCAGTTCATCATGTCTTGTTGAGCGACTCTGTCGACAGGGAAAAGAAGTCATGATCGAAACTTTTGTTGGATGGACTCTGTGTAAATCGACATCGCTTCCCTTGAGATGAACGACTGAAGTTTAAAAGCGGCGAAGCGTGATTTCCGAACCTTATCTGAACCATAGCTTTATATGGTGACACGATGTCTCAGTGAACTGATGGTGTCGATTTAATGGAAGAAAAACATCAGTATCAAATTAGCAGTTCAAAAAGAGATTTTCATAGATACAAAAACTCGAAAAATAGTTAGTGCTTTCATATAGGTGCTATATTACATAGTGGATTGAACATTGCTTTTATTAAAAATATGGCACCATACCAAGTTTCAGCTCAAAGTCTATACTCAACACTTATGCAGAGAGATGTACTTGGCTACTAGACCAACTTGCCGCGTTTAGGCAATCGAGATGACTCGTTTAATGTGTTACAAACTTTTCGTTCAACTATGAATACCATCCGCACACTTAGTGTGAAGTGTATAAAAATGATTGCAAGAAAAGCCAACAAAACATATACACAAAAATTTAATGAAAAATAAAAAATAAAAATAAAATGGCGGCATACAAAACTAAATTGAATGCGCGCACAGAATGAAACAAAATAGCTAAGGCGGCCGGTCATTGACGGCGTCGGCGGCAACGATTTCCACAAAGCGAAAACGGCTTAGACCACACATACAGGGTGTGATGGAAAAGTTCACTGATTATCATTTCTAAATAGTTGTACGCACTAGATATGAGCTAGTCAGTGATTTTTGAGTAGCAGTGTTTATGGTAACTTCTACTTTGAAATCAAAGTGATTTTTAACTGTTAGTGCGATCACTGCTAAAATGAAACGCAAAAAAAAACATAATTTCATCCATATATTTTTTTTTTTTATTAATTAAACCAACACTTTCATTCATAGTCTTGTAAAATCTGAATATCTGAAATACCCTGTTCCCGCCTTAATTCCCAAGATCTTTGTAAGAAGCCCATTTCCCATTGCGGGAGCTCAATGATTCCGAATATCTCCCACAGAAATAGACATTATAAAGCAGAATTTTGAAAACACCATGTATTTTGTTTTAATGGTTTTTCAGTATTCAAGCGTGATAAAATTGCTTCAAATGCTACAGGAAACCATTCGATAGTGTGGTAGATAGTCGGAATCATTGGGCTCCCGCAACAGGAAATGGGTATTTTGGGTAGTCACCTGATTTGTACATATTCCAGTGCCAACTGTTGTTGATTGCAGCGCCCATTCAAAAAATCCATTGGAACATGTATATGCCACATTATCCTTCCCAGGATTGACCAAGTGGCATCTCTTCACTACAATTCTTTGAGACTAATTCCAAACTATAGGAAACTGTTATCAGTTTCTGGAATATCTCCTTTTTGGTGCCATTTTCTGGAGAGGATTAGCTTAAAATGAGGAAAGAGTTGAATATAGTCTCAATTATTGCGCTCTCTTAACAGAAGAAGTATTTCTTAACAAAATCCTAGGAAAATGAGGCGGGAAGATGTTATCGGTTTTGGAATTATTTTAGTGCCAACTATGGTTGATTTCATTTCCGATTCCAAAAATTGCCTGTATCATTTATTTTACACATAATTCTCTTCCCAGAATTGATCAAGTGCCATGTCTTCATCTTCACTGTCATTTTCTAGAGAGAATTGGATATAAAAAACCCAAGAAAATATCAGAAAGAAACATTTAATTTTCCACACCGGTGACAGAACCAGATGCTAGAAGAGATAAAAGCCAACGAAGCAAAACGATTGAATTCAAAACAAGTGCTTTAATAGCTTTATAAAATATGAAGTACTATCCTCTAAACACTAACACGTGTATGATACAATATAACAGTTTAGCGACAGTGTTTACCTGTGTTTCAATCACTGATATCACTTACTACTTGATATTGTAGATATCAGTGATTGAGTATCATTTGTTTTTACTAGTACCACTGTGATTCACGGCGTATGAGTAATATATCATGCGTATCATGTATTTGAGCATGCATAATATTTTGTATCTCCTATCCCAGTCACAGTGAAACGCAAAAACAACCTCCCGCCAGAGTTACTCAAGTATGGAGCGGGAGTAATTGCAAGAGCATAGTGCTCCAGGCTTCCAGCTATTTAGAATAACGGTGTTATACCAAAAGAATGGACAGAAGGGATCATCATCACCATTCCCAAAACGGGCGACCTAAGCCGTTGTACAAATTGGAGAGGCATTACTATTCAAAATGTGCTTGCCTTTGTTAATCTTCATCGAACTCTTAACGGCCTTCTGCGACGAGAGCAGAACGGATTTAGGTCACAAAGGTCATGTATCGACCACATCAACTCTCTATGTATCATTGTAGAGCAGTCTGTTGAGTTCAGGTTGTTCCACTTTCTCTTGCTGTTAGACTTCGAACGAGCTCTTGACAACATTTAAAGAGACGTCATTTGGAATTTACTCAGAAACTGCGGAATGCCAGAGAAAATTGTGCAGATGATCACAACGCCGTATAAAGATGCGGAGTGCTCGGTCCGCTTCAAAAACAAACACAGCGACCATTTCTGTAAGACTGCGGGCGTTCGGCAAGGATGTGTTCTGTCTCCACTTCTTTTTATACCGATACTAACTGGTATTATGACAAAGACAAACAACATAGCTCCGGAAGTTATTCAATAGCATCTTAACCAAACACTGCACTACGCGGATGATACATGCTTCACAGCACCAAATTTTACCTTTTATCCCTGCTAAAAGAACAAAAATTAAAAAAAAAAAAACCAAACTGATGCGCCTGGAAACTTCAAATAAAACTTTTCTCACAGTTGCGATTGACAGCATTATCTCTAAAGACGGAGGAGCAACTTCCGACGTAGCAGTTCGTATTAATAAAGCCCAAACCACTTTCCACTAGTATCCTTAAACTCATCCCTGGCATCGAAATCGTTTCAGATGGTTTGTCCAAGGAACTGCGTTTCGGCAGACGCTTCTCAGTTCTCCTTCGCAGTCGATCAGACTGGGAGGAGGGCAGCCCTGGTACTGGACCAACTACGATCAACTGGTTCACTGATGGTTCACTTACCGATACGGGCACAGGGGCGGGTGTCCTCGGTTCCAACAGCAGGATCTCTATTGCCATGGGTGCCTGGCCCACGGTTTTTCCGGCTGCTAACTCGTCCAATATACCCAAAATCCAACGCACATCTTAATAGATCTGACCTGAGGTTGCTTTTGGGCTACCTCACCGGCCATCATCCACTGAGATATCAACTAAATAAACTAGACTATGTCTAGAAAATGACGAAACTAGTATACATCTGCTTTGCGATTGCCCGGCCTTGGCCAAGCTCAGAATTGAGCAGATAAATAGACCCTTTATTACAATACATCTAAAGAGATCAGAAACACCTCGTCTAAGATAAATCTCCGTTTCATTAAAGAGACGGAGAAGATCCTAGAAAAATGAACCTAACCATATCCGGGCTATGTTACAAAAGACATAATATCCTGTCGCAGTGCCCGTTTCCAATAGGATGGCCCTCTGACGTTCTAGCTCTGACGCTGAGATAGCGTTACAGGGTGATCGAGCCTGAATCGCAGGTACCACTTGCTTGTCATGCGGCTTTGGCCCAAACACTACGTCACGCACTGGTTATGGTTATGGTTCAAAAACCTGGCGATCACTTGAGGTCGCATTGAAGAAAATACTCCGGATATTTAATATCAGCATATAGCCAATAGTTTTATATGAAAGGTAACATCGTGTGCCGAATCTTCGGCCAGTCGCAATATCAAACTGTGATTCATAGGCCTATAGCCAGCGAAATTAAAAGAAGAATATTAAAATAGGTCACACCAAAGATGGCAACGATGACGTTTCAATGTCCGTCCGTGCGAACGAAATAAAATACATTGTATAAGACAGGAGGCGTTAAAAAGGCTTTGTTAGCGCCCTATGGTCCGACTAGTGCGCGACAATTATTTCTATTATAGTATTTTATATTATTACTAGCTATACCCTGGCAGACGTCGTTCTGCCCTTCCCCTTGCCTCTCCTTTCCTTTCAACTCCTTCCCCCTGTTCCACCTTCCCACGGCCCCACGTTTCCAATGCCCCTTTACTCTAGCTCCAATTCTCCTACCATTCTTCTCCTCTCCCTTCCACCCCTTCTACAACCACCCCTTACGATGCCCCCATTCCTACTTCCGCTACCTCTCCTTACTTTACCACCCTTTTCCCTGCCCCCTTCGATTCTATTCACCTATTCACATGTGTACAACATTTCATCCCTTCATCTTAAATGGTACCAAGCGCGTTGCTGCCACTCCCCCTGCCATTACCCCTCCTTCCATATGATCCCATACCCTACCTTCCATTTTCCTACCCCTATTCCCCTGCCGCTCTTCCCCTTCTACCCCTTTCCCAACACTCACTTTTTCCTTCTCCCATTCCCCTACCTCTACTTCCTTTTTAAAAGGAACCCGGCGCGTTGCTCCACTTTCCCTACCCCTCCTTCCCCATAGCACTCCTTCCCCTACTCCTACCACCACGCCCCATACCACTTATTCCCCTCCCACTTCACCCTACCTACCTTCCTTTTACTCCAACTCCACGACCCAATTAACTCGTGGAGGGTAATGATTTCAGATTTGTTGACTTCGTCTCCGCCCCGAATAGCAGAACAAGTATCCACGAAGTTGTTTAAAGCTTTGATTTAATTAAAAACACTGCCAATTATTAAACAGCAAACTGTGAATATAAATTTTACGAAATAAAATAAGAAAAATATATTTGACAGAAAAATCATCATCGGTGCAGAACATTTCAAGTCTTAGACGCATATACAAACCAACATAACATTTTTATACATATAGATTATCAAGGCATTAAAAAAAAAAGTCCTAGTGAACAGATGCAGTTGTGTTCCCATTATTGGTCTGATGGATGTGGTCACACTACCACTTTTAGTCTGTGTTATTACAAAGAAAATAAAATATTTGTGAGCTTTTTAAATAGTCCTTGTGTATGCAGTCACATACGCTAAGTAAGAGAAATTGTAACTCGTAAAAAACAGAAATGTCCAACAGCAAAATGGCAGCAAAAGAAGAAATGGCTTATACTAGACGCCGAACCACGACTTTAGCAATGAAAGAATTTTTTTGTTTTTTGGTTTTTTGTTTTAAAAAATGTGTTGCTTTAGCATCCAGCAGAAATATAGTAACAAATTCCAGTCACAGATCCTTGTCCTTGTACATACATACATACATACATACATAGATACATATGTATGCACATACATGCCGCCGCCATAAGTGACATGTTAGCGGCGGCGGTCAAATGACTTTTGTGCGGTTTAACTTGCAGCAAATGCCAGTGCCGCATACACCCGTACATGCAATCAACCTAACCCATAACCTCTACCGTCAACACACATAGTTGGATCCGTGGCCAACGCCACCCTAAGCGGTTTTTGTTCGTTCGTTTATTTGCCTGTAGAATTTTTTCAATTTTATGGTTTCTGAATGAAGTGCGTTCAACCGGAAGTAAATGGCCGTGCTAACCAAGCGAACGAATGCATATATGGAAGATACTCAATTACTCCCTCCACTCGCTTTTAACCAATTTATATGCCATATTTTCAATATAGCATGTCAGCTGCAGTTTTATGTGGAGCGCATGGCATGCCAACAGAGTTCGGGGTCAGAGTAGAGTTGAACCATCTTACAGTCGAATTTGTTATCGTACTATTTCTAACAATCATCATCTAAACGTATACATCTCATAAGAAATACACACACATTAATACATTTTGGACCTAGTTGATCCATCCAATACGATATCATCTCGAAACTCTGAAGTAAGCCTGAAGTAAGTCTTTGAATTTACCTAGCCAAAAATGTTAACTCCGAATAACTACAAAGAAGAAGATAAGCAACGGACTACTCTTTGTCCGCGAGCAAATATTCAAACTTTGGGTATTCTGCCTAGCTTCAAGTATAATGCAATACCTCATTATAGCTGCTATAAATGAACCGTAGGTGACATCCGTTTTTAAGATTTAGTCTCAGAGTACAAAACGAGAGAAAACATTAACTTCGGTTCACCTACAAAAGTAGCCTGCAATAAAAAAGTTTTTCATACAAAAATCGAAAACTGTGTGTTGGGTTTGTATGCAGGCTACCCATAAGAATGAGCATGGCATGGTCATTGTGACTTATGTACAGCATAGGAACATAAGAAGTCTCCACACCTGATTTATGATGGATATGTTAAAAACTGAGAGATTAGTTTTGATTCACACAGACAGACGGAGATGGCTAGTTCGATTCGCCGCGTCAAGCTGATCAAGAATATATTTACTTTATGGAGTCTACGATGCCTCCTTCTATGCGTTACATACTCCGTGACAAAATTATAATACTATTCACACTATGTGTAAAGAGTATAAAAGCAAAACTTTAGCAGGAATGCTGAAATGCAGTTTGGAAGATATTAAGACAGTAGTATTAAGGGTTGGTGTGCTGGTTTCACTTTTGTAAGTATTTCATATTACTATAAATTTCATATTCTCTTATAAATATACTAATGGATGTGTGCCGCCCACTTTTTGTGGTAGTCTCCATACAAACCCGCCACCCATGTTCATGTTTTACAAGAGGATTTGAAATTTCATGTGAATGATATTAGAGCTTCGGTTCAACTAACGTATGTTCTTGTTTACATAGGGTTAATCTACAGATTATCTTGAAATGTTGTGTAAATTAGGTTTCGGCTATACGTTTGGTCATACTAATGTAGGTACGTAAGCAAACAATCTAGTAATGAAAAAAGTTTAATACCAAAATGATCTATAATGCTTATTAACTCTATTGACTCACAAATACACTACATCGATTTGTACGAGTATGACATGTGCCCCATAGCATGAAAATGTATGTAAATGCCAAACAAGGGGTGTGACAGACCCAATATCACTGTGTACGATAGTCTATGCAAGTCTACTGCAGCATAAACACTGTATTGTACGTGCAATTATGTAGTTGTCGCTTGAAGTTGTCGCTAACGAGATATATCATATACAACATAAAAAAGGTCTTGAAATAGTTTATATACACGTATATTCATCAAGTCGATATGGCCATATTTGTTCGTACAAACGGTAACATCTTAAATACTTTCTTGACTACATCCTTCACTTTTTCCATTGTTGCAACATGTTTGTTGCTCAAGTCCTGTATGTTGTTATTCACATTGCTCAGCTGGACAGACCAGCGTTTGTCGTGAAGTGTAGCGAAATTTACATTTTACTCCATTGTGTACAAGAGACAATGTGTACAAGAGACAATATTGCCGAGCATGCGTATCGATATTTCCGGCTTAACCTTGGCCGAATCGATTGATGTATGGCTGATCTTGCCTGTTGCATCGAGCGCTTTATAGCGAGGCGGAGAGAACATAGTTTGGTTGAATATTAGTTCATTCTTTTCTAAATACACTAAAGACTTAATTCCTTAACTGACGTTGGAAAATCAGTCTAGTTGCTTAAATTGTGCATATATATATTATCATTCTAGAAGCTCCGTGAGGGTTGATTTATATTGGTGATAAAAATGCTATGGATACGCCCCCTCTTTGGCCTATTAAAACTATACAGCACAATTTAAACAATTTGTTCGGGTTTCCCAATATAGCCCTGGCTTTCGACGGGAAAACATAAAAGTATGCGATGGATTAGTAAGGGCGATACCTTGAAAGTGCAAGTGGCATACCAACGAGAATATTTAAAGTTGCCGAAACCAAAGAGCCTTAAAAGCAGTTTTTAAAACGATTGGTTGAGAGCTGCGGGTGTACAGCGAACCAGTATTACATGGTTCGGAGAGCATATGTCTCCATACCTGTTTTTAGACGGATATCTTAAAAACTGATGGATTAGTTTTGATTCACACTCTCAGGCGGACTATGCTAGTGCGATTCACCTCATCGAGCTGATCAAGAATATATATACTTTATGGAGTCTCCCTTTGCTTTCTTTAATATTACAAATTCCGCGACAAAATTGTAATACTATTCTCACTTTGTGTGAAGAATATAAATATATGTTTAATTTTTTAGTTTTTTTAGTGACCTTTATTTAAATTTAATATTTTCTTAATAACTAAACAAAAACGAATCATAGTAAAGTTTATATATGTAATTTAAAGGATACCCTTGTTCATTTGGGTAAAGGGTATAAAAAGAATCAAAAAGAATTGTAATTTGTAATCTGCTTTAAATCTCAAAATTTTTAGGAGAATCTATTATCCTGTCAGTCATTTGCATGAGTACCTACATTGATTTTCCAACTAAGATTTAATTTATGGCTTAACAATTAAGATCTTATTCATTTATACCATTCAAATTTATTGTGTTTTGTTCATAACGCCCTTCTTCCTAGCACTCTTCTTGATTATCGGCACAACTAAAAAATTATATTTATACAAATAATTTACAACTCTCGACTTATTTTATTATTAGGTTAAGAAATATATTACCTTCTGATGGCTTTGCTGTTTCTGCAGATTTCGACACAGAAGCGACATTCTCAGCCAGCTCTTCTTTCGCCTCAGGCATAATAATCTGTGTTTGAAAACAAGTATTTAATTTAGTATTTGATTGGTTTCGATAATTTATATTTTACCATGGAACTTACCAAATTTTCTTTTCTGCCCGAAAAGTCCTGCTTCCTAGCACGCTTCTTGACTGTCGGCACAACTAAAAAATTATATTTGTACAAATAATTTACAACTCTCGACTTATTTTATTATTAGGTTAAGAAATATATTACCTTCTGATGGCTTTGCTGCTTCTGCAGATTTCGACACAGAAGCGACATTCTCAGCCAGCTCTTCTTTCGCCTCAGGCATAATAATCTGTGTTTGAAAACAAGTATTTAATTTAGTATTTGATTGGTTTGGATAATTTATATTTTACCATGGAACTTACCAAATTTTCTTTTCTGCCCGAAAAGTCCTGCTTCCTAGCACGCTTCTTGACTGTCGGCACAACTAAAAAATTATATTTATACAAATAATTTACAACTCTCGACTTATTTTATTATTAGGTTAAGAAATATATTACCTTCTGATGGCTTTGCTGCTTCTGCAGATTTCGACACAGAAGCGACATTCTCAGCCAGCTCTTCTTTCGCCTCAGGCATAATAATCTGTGTTTGAAAACAAGTATTTAATTTAGTATTTGATTGGTTTCGATAATTTATATTTTACCATGGAACTTACCAAATTTTCTTTTCTGCCCGAAAAGTCCTGCTTCCTAGCACGCTTCTTGACTGTCGGCACAACTAAAAAATTATATTTGTACAAATAATTTACAACTCTCGACTTATTTTATTATTAGGTTAAGAAATATATTACCATCTGATGGCTTTGCTGCTTCTGCAGATTTCGACACAGAAGCGACATTCTCAGCCAGCTCTTCTTTCGCCTCAGGCATAATAATCTGTGTTTGAAAACAAGTATTTAATTTAGTATTTGATTGGTTTGGATAATTTATATTTTACCGTGGAACTTACCAAATTTTCTTTTCTGCCCGAAAAGTCCTGCTTCCTAGCACGCTTCTTGACTGTCGGCACAACTAAAAAATTATATTTGTACAAATAATTTACAACTCTCGACTTATTTTATTATTAGGTTAAGAAATATATTACCTTCTGATGGCTTTGCTGCTTCTGCAGATTTCGACACAGAAGCGACATTCTCAGCCAGCTCTTCTTTCGCCTCAGGCATAATAATCTGTGTTTGAAAACAAGTATTTAATTTAGTATTTGATTGGTTTGGATAATTTATATTTTACCGTGGAACTTACCAAATTTTCTTTTCTGCCCGAAAAGTCCTGCTTCCTAGCACGCTTCTTGACTGTCGGCACAACTAAAAAATTATATTTATACAAATAATTTACAATTCTCGACTTATTTTATTATTAGGTTAAGAAATATATTACCTTCTGATGGCTTTGCTGCCTCTGCAGATTTCGACACAGAAGCGACATTCTCAGCCAGCTCTTCTTTCGCCTCAGGCATAATAATCTGTGTTTGAAAACAAGTATTTAATTTAGTATTTGATTGGTTTCGATAATTTATATTTTACCATGGAACTTACCAAATTTTCTTTTCTGCCCGAAAAGTCCTGCTTCCTAGCACGCTTCTTGACTGTCGGCACAACTAAAAAATTATATTTATACAAATAATTTACAATTCTCGACTTATTTTATTATTAGGTTAAGAAATATATTACCTTCTGATGGCTTTGCTGCTTCTGCAGATTTCGACACAGAAGCTACATTCTCAGCCAGCTCTTCTTTCGCCTCAGGCATAATAATCTGTGTTTGAAAACAAGTATTTAATTTAGTATTTGATTGGTTTGGATAATTTATATTTTACCATGGAACTTACCAAATTTTCTTTTCTGCCCGAAAAGTCCTGCTTCCTAGCACGCTTCTTGACTGTCGGCACAACTAAAAAATTATATTTATACAAATAATTTACAACTCTCGACTTATTTTATTATTAGGTTAAGAAATATATTACCTTCTGATGGCTCTGCTGGCTCTACAAATTTCGACAAACAAGCTACATTCTCAGCCAGATCTTCTTTCGCCTCAGTCATATTAATCTGTGAGTCAAAACAAGTATTTAATTTAGTATTTGATTTTGGGTTTGTTTCACCATGGGACTTACTGTTGAAACAGAGTTGTTGGTGGCGAATGCGGCCGAAGTTCTTGCATTTAGCACCAAACTGTTACCAATGATAATGTCGCTCTCAATTTCCAAAATTGCCTTTCTGAACTCTGGTCGATTTAAATATTTATCCACAGCAAACTTTTCCTTATGGGTTTCATATGAAAAGAGATTTTCCATCTTTATATTGGCTGTCTCATTGGTGCCATAGAAAATCACGCCGTATTTGCGATTTTTAAACTTATCAATTTTCGCTGGCCATGCTGGATAACCAGTCATTTTCGCAAAGACATAGTCCCCAATCTTGAATTTTTCAATGTTTTTCTTCAATGGCATTGTTAAAAATTGGACCGTGACGACTTCTTCACCGTTGCTTGGTAAATGAAAATCTTTTCAGAATCAGAATTTTTTGTAAAATTCTTTTCGCTGCATAAGTCAATTTAACTACGCATGCGGAACCTGTAACAAAGTAATTCTTATTTAAAAATGTTGCTTCAGTAAGTTGGTGTAGATATAAAAACAGTGATGTACTTCCCTTTCGGAGTTTTCCAGAGCTTTATTATATGAATGTATATATATATTAGAAGGAAGGAGGATGGAATTTTAGCAATAAATCATGAATTAAATGCTGGTGGTACTAATTATTGAATGTGAACTTATTTGGAAACTCATACACGTCTATAAGTGCTTGAAAGTTAAATATGAAAACAAAGAAGAAAAAAGTGGCTTGTTATAGATTGCATGGCATTCTCATTTAGTTGATCCGCTTCGGACTTTGCCTTACTTCGTCCTCTGTTTATACGACTTTGTTGACCTAACTGTAAGAAACTGTAGCGAAGAGTTTCATAAACTGTCATGGCTTCTAGGAGCCATAACGCTCTTTCAAGAGCCATATCCAATCAAATAAAAAAACTCAAAATGAGCTAAAAATCAAGTGACGAAAGCTTACTTTCAATTCACAAAACGTTTATAAATGTTATGACGAAAGATTTATATTTTTCATTTGAATCACAACTTTAAACGTAGAGGAACGCAACAAGTCGAGGCAATGCGAATGTACGCTGATGGGAACATTTGATACAGTTTCAAGAAATGGACACCATCTCCATATACGAAAAAACAAAACGTTGGTTATAAAACTATATTAATGGTAGGATGGCATACGTAGGATGCAGGGGGACGAGGTCGGTATATCTAAATTTAAAAGTGGATGTGGCGCTGGCTGGAGTTCGCTTCACCCTGTTGTTCAACATGTATTTGGCCAAGATGCATCTATCTCCTCCCTGTATAAGTTGTGACCTATGCGGATGCTTGTACCATTTTATTGTCAGGCGTGGACGTCGATGTAATGTGTGCTAGATGGAATATCTATTTGAAGAATTTGTTAA
Source organism: Leucophenga montana (assembly GCA_035044765.1). Classification (NCBI taxonomy): domain Eukaryota; kingdom Metazoa; phylum Arthropoda; class Insecta; order Diptera; family Drosophilidae; genus Leucophenga; species Leucophenga montana. The sequence continues at coordinate 4,781 of JAWNNQ010000845.1, read as the reverse complement.
ATTAGTTCCACGCACGCAACCTAATGCTCTCAGCCCACAAGTTAATGGCTTTCATCTTCACCTACTTGACTACCGATTAGTATAGAACTAGACGTCTCTGCTGAAAACTTACAATAATACTCGACTCACGTCACCAAGAACAACAATCGGCTAGAGTCGAGAAACAAGAAGACATTTATATTACATAATAAAATATAGCATAATAAATTGCCAATCATGACCCCCTTACGAGATTTGTTCCACATCGATTACTCGATTAGCACTTCAAGTCTCCAAAGGCACAGGAGAAGCATTTGAGAAGTGAAAAGACTCTCACAAGGATCAATATTGTGCTTAGTGACAGGCTGCCAACTATTGATGAGAGTGAAACATGTCTCCATGTCTCTTAGATTACTCTTTACTACTATATTTTTTTATCGTGGTAGTATATTATTAATTGATACTGGTACAGTGCAGCCCGAAAGCTATTTCAACAACAACAAAACAAGAAGCATGATACAGAGCTACTGCGAAATATAAATTACTTAAAATGATTTTAATGGTAACAACTTTCTCTAAGAAAATTCTGGATTGTTCGTTTACGTAGGTTAGGTCAGGTTAGTCAAGTTGTGCACTCTGCACTTGAACTAATCCAAATACAGGACGGGCTGTCCCGCGTCTATTTACAAGGATGCATTTGCAGCGGCAGTTTAACGATAAGTGACAAAATTGTACTTAATCAGTTTTCGATTTGATTAGAGACGAGTCGCCAAAGTATTAAAAGCAAGCTTCACACAATTTTGTGATCGCTGCCTGGCGGCCATCACTTACATATTTTATAAATTATATCTTACAGCTTATTTCGCCATACTTAATAAACGCAATTTACACACACACACCCACACATATGAAAAAGCATCATTTTACTTACTTTTGCGCAATAAACACAACTAAATATACTTTTATTCGAACAAATATTTTGTGATTTTTATCTTTGACTTTCTACTTAGTAAATGCTATTGCACCGAACACCTAATAACCTGGCGCAGTGCACTTCGCAAAAGGACGGAAGGAAGCAACGCTGCGAAAAGATATGCTTATAAGAAGAGAAAAACGATTAGCGTTGAACTGCTCACACTCGCGCTAAATGCATCTGCACACATTTTTTAATCCAATAGACACGATAGCGTACTCTGTCTTTTTTTCCTTTCTCTATTTCTGTGGCGCTCTTACGCTCTTGAAGGATCAGACAACAGAGCGAGTACACATGATATGTTATTCTACCATGTTATTCATGCCTATCGATTCTGAAATTCGAATTCACAATTTTAATTGTTCTGGAATTGAGATGATCTCGCAAATTCCATATTTCGTCTATGTTTGTGTGTTTTTTGTTAACGTTAACTTAATGACCTTTTTAAATCACATAAATATAAGAAAATGCTTGAATTTATTAATTATAAAAATTGTTTATAGAATTGTTTGATAAATCACAATGAAATGAATAACAAAAAAAAAAAAATACAAAATAGAACGTTGTAGTCGAGTATGCTGGACTTTGAGCTATCTCGTTTAAAACAGTGCAAAGTTAGAAATACAAATATATAATTTGATAGGCACAAATTGCCTGTTTGGTCTCTGGGGAACATTAAACGATACGATAAGATGATAAGTTAAGCTTCGCAAGGCAAAAATTAGGAACTGTTTCTGCACCGATTCAATTTTTATAGAATGAACTATGTACTGAGGATTCCACACCATACAACCATACTCAAGGAAGGGGCGTACTAAAGCAGTGAACAACAACTTAGTTATATACGGGTCGGCAAACTTTTTGGACCACCTTTTACTGTCTGTCAATATGTACATTGGAGTTCAGCTTACGATCCATTAATATTAGTAGAAAGTTTCGAGTTTTTCAAGAACGTTGCCAAAAATACAATAAGACGATTGAATTGGTTTACTTCTTTGAAAATACAAACATTTACACTTTTTGTCATTTAAATAAAGTATATTTGTATTGCACCACACAATCATGCGATCCAAATCATCTTGTAGCAATGAGGATAAAACTTGCAATTTGATATGAAGGAAACGTTTAACATCGTCCTGGGAGGCCACTACCTTGTGGCACACCAGAAGTAACGTTGATCATTTTAGAAGTTGCTGATCTAAAAATTACACACTGTTTCCGCGCACAAAGATACGATTTGATCCATTGAGTGAAATTTGAGGGAAACCCGATTTTATATAACTTAAAAAGTAATATTTTAATGCTTTACTAAAATCTGTATAAATTACGTCAGTCTGCATGCCATCAGAAAAAGCACAGATGGATCTCGAGCTTAACTCCAAAACATTTGTATTAACAGAATGACCCTTGAGAAAAATATGCTAAAAAGGAGAAATGAGTGGATCAATATAATGTAAAATATGGTTTGTAATAATTTGTTCGAACAATTTAGGGACCGCGGATAATTTTGCAATACCACGATAGATACATATATACATATACTTGATTTATCTCTTTTTTTATGAAATGGAATGATAAAGAAATCCTTCCAACAATCCGGAAAATAACCACTTTTTAACGACATGTTAAATAGGAACGTAATGTTAAATAGGAACGGCTGGCACAAAGTATCCGGACAAAGTTTGAATACAGAATTCGGAATGTTATCAGGACCGGATGATAAATTTAGATCGAACAGTTTCATTTCACGATGCACTGTGTTACAATCTATTAACGGGACAGGAATAAAGTGTGTTTAGGAATAAAGTTTGATTCTGGAATATTATACGGATAACCACATTCATCAGCAAAATGTTCGCCAAAGTTCATGCACGAATATTCTGATAATATTCTTTAGTGGTTCGTTCTAAATATTTATCAAGATATTTTATTAGAATAGATGAAATATTAGAATTAATTAAAATTTAAAACAAAACATGTTCAAACAAAAATTCAAAAATGGGTCTGCATGGGGCTACCCCTTGAAGTGGTTCGATATTGATCTATTTGGAATGTTCTGTAAGGATTGACGTAAGATGCGTCATATTTGGCATTTCTAAATTAATTAAACAAGAAAACAAAAAATTTCCAACAAAAACTTAAAAATGATGGTCAAGTTCGTATGGGGGCTACCCCTTATAGTGATCTGATCTGGGTCTATGCGGTACATCATTGGCGGGAATAGGGTAAGGAAACTGGGCAATACCCCCCCCCCCCGTAGCTTATGAAATTAGTATATAAGGCATCGTCTTGTTTTCTCTTATTTCTTCGTGGTTCTTTTTTTTAAGTTGGTGAACCTGGTCACCCTAAGCTAAGTTAATTTTATTGATGGATATTTTTAGCAAGATAAAAACATTTGCTTACTCGCGAATATTCAAATAAAAATATAATTCAAATTAGAAATTCCAAACAAAAAAAGAATTAAACTCAAAATTGTGTTCTGCAAATTCAGAACACAGAATAATTACAAAACGTTATAAAAATCTCAGAGATGAAGTATGCAATCGCCCCAATCCCCCCGCAAACAATCATTAAATGTTATGGTATTTTTTAATATTTATTTATTCTTGCACATTCTCCGCTCTTCTTCTTAATTAAACGCAACTAAAAGTTCGATAAAATAAAAAATGGATCGTTGCAATATAAAAACGCTTCAAATTTAATAAATATTGCACTCGATGGAGACGTTTAAACTATGGCAAGCGCGGCAATAATTAGCGGACGTCGATTAATTGTAATTTCGTTGAAATCGCTTTGCCAACGTTATCCTTCGGCATTCAAATGTAAAGGACAGATTTATTATGAATCAAATGGTAAAACGCGGGCGATGATGAAGTTGCTGGCCTACTGGCGAATGCGGGCTGCACTGAAAATGAATCCTGCGCGAAATAACTACTCAAATGGACTTAGAACCGTATATCGATCTATGCCGCTATAATTTGTGCTCGCCGGCGCCAGTCGTTAGCAATAAGAAGTTTCTTGAGATCATCATTGGCCTGGTGATGCCATCGTCCTCTCTGACGCCGTGCACCAAATAAAGTTCAGGTCTCCATCGTATACCTTTAGTGCTGCAGCTTCGGTGCTCATCCCAACCAAATGACTATCCCAGCGCAGTCGCTGCAATTTTATGCGCTTTCTCTCGAACACTCCCAAAGTCGCTGTATGCAATGATGTCAGGATTAATGCTTTTGCGCCATACAGCAGTACCAGGATTATCAGCTTCTAATAGATTTTTACGTTCGTACTGCAAGAGAGCTTTCTACCTCTAAATTGCTTGGTTGCCCAAAGTCTCAGCAATTAACAATATGGCAAGTAATTTAATATAAAATTTGAAAGTATTGTTCCTGTGTTTATAACTCTCTGCAGGACTCATCGGAGACTCCACATAGTATATTGGGAATACAACTTTGCTCCCGCCGTTTTGTTTTCAAAATTCAAGGCTTTATTATAAAAAAAAAAAAACTGAACATCCATCGTCCGTCACTATTTATTCCCATCTTTCGAGAATCAACGTGTGGTGTAAAACTTACGTTTGAGCGTTTCCAACTTGATTTTAGTTTGTTTTGCAGCATGGTGCCGAGAATTTTCGTGCTTAAAAATTTCTCTATCTTAGGTTTGCTTGAATTGCTGCAATTTTTGCTTTGGATCTATGAATAGTTGGCTTTGTCGTTGATGAAACCATGATTTTTTGTGTTTTACATTGTTGTAGCAGATTCACTTCTCGTCTCTAGTCATAATTTTATGGAAAAAAACAGAAGTCTTATTAACGTAATCTCAACGGTAACAATAT